>CM057454.1:35065000-35517500 GCA_016271365.2 Neoceratodus forsteri
TGATGTATTTAATACTGTGCAGATAATTAGTGAATCCACGATTTATTCAGAACTTTAGAATTTCATCATTTGTATATACTTTGTTCAAATATTTATAGCTATTTACAACTTTGTATGTATTTAAAACTTAATTTTTCTTATTGAATTTTTAAAATGATTTTCCATATTAGTTTGCACTTTTTAAATACTGCTTGAGTGATAACCTGCTAATTCATATATATGGACCAAGCGGTCCTTATCTTCCGTCAAATTCTATGTTTCTATGGGAGGTATGTTCCTAGTGAGATAAGACATGATAACTTGAGAAAGAACCAATTCATTATATTGCACCTTTTCACCTTTGCCTTTAACTGCACATTTTAGAAGGATGTATTTATTAACTGTTACCACCTTAGCCTTGAGAAAGCGCATTGCCGCATAAAAATGTTCATCTGTTTTCTTGGAGAGGAGCACTTGCATTTTGCTGCCAGCTGTAAACTTTGGAATAAAGATTTAGCTTTTATCCTGCTGCTTCCATGTTGGATTATTATCATTTTCCAGACAGTGGTGGAGAAGCCAAGCCTACCCATCTGCTGTTGTGATTTATGTATGCATTTATGATTTTTTAAAGGCTGCTCTCCCCGTTTTATCCCCCATTTGTTTGTTCCAGATTTCATATCTAATATTCTGTGTTCTACCTCTTTTCCTCCATCAACGGTCCCCCGCCTTCTGTTTCCTCCTCGTTAGATGAAGGGTGGGTAATATTCCTCTTCTTCCATCATGATATAGTCTTCATCTATTTGGGCATGATGCAGTACCCATCTTTCCCATTTATGTGTGGACACCCGTCAGTCTCTCCATGGTATATATTTCACGAACAATTTTATGCCACTGTTCTATCTTGGATGAGATTTCTGACATCCAATTTCTTGTAATGGTTTTCTTAGCTGCCAGTAAGTAAATTTGTATTAGTAAGTTCCGGGCCATTTTGTTTCCTGGCAGGGGAATGGACAACAGAACAGACTGTGGATTTATCCATTCTGGTGTAACCCCTAGATGGCGCTATCCCAGGGGCTACTACCCCTGCCTGATTTGCCACTAACAGGTTGAGGGGCCTGGATCCAATGGCGGGTGCCTCCACCCAGAGGTCAGGGTTTGCAATAGTTAAACTAACTTGGTCACAGCCCTCTGGGACACTGCAACCCCTTTCTTCCCACTAGTGGCCCACACAATATATCAGAATTACCTTCACAGTATACACTTACCCCCAGGTCTGGTTCGGCACTGGGACCTCCTGTGAAATGAGATACAGTGCAACAATCACAGTACAGTACTTTAACATAGACAAATACCTCAGGCAGTATAACTTTGCTGAAACAAGCAGCTCTGATTTATTTAGGGGATATAACAAGGACAGGGAAATCAGGTTAATTAGCTTATCACTCTAATAATCTACCTATGGCTCTGTGCACAGGCCTATCCCTATCAGTTACTGTCCTGGGTACCCAAGCCCTAGTGGCTAGTCCAAACCGTGGCAGCTGGTAGGGGCCCTTTCACACAGAGAAAGGAGAATTAAACAGTCAGCAGTACAGTAATTCCATTTGGATTTAATGTGGCAATTCAGCGAGGAGCGACCTGAATTAGTACTCATGACCTCCAAATAAGATAGGGTCCTTCAGTGTCAGCAGGGCTCACTTGAGGTACACAAACCTCTTCACACATCCATATAAAAAAGCAGTATACCAGGCAGGCTGCATCTGTATCCCAATCGCAATACTGCACAATACCGGGGAGAACACACAGCAGATTCAGTTCCTTACAGACCGAGTGCAATTTTCATGATTCCTCAGTCTTCTACAGGGTGAGCCTGGTTTCTACTCTTCAGAGATCCTTTGATTCTTTTCACAGGCAGTTCAGTCCTAACAAGCTGTTACACAAGCTGCAGACCCGAACTCTGGGCCTTACACACGTTTTTGACCAAAACTGCACACTGAAAAAGCACAGGGCTCCTTCCTTCACTGTCAAAGCTCAACTGAAACTCCAACCCGACAAAACCGGGCACTTCCTTTGAGTTCCTCCCAGTTCTTGACTGGATTGGCTGTCACTCACAATAGACTGCTGCTGTTGGTCCAAAAGGCACTGAAGTCTAAACTACATCTCCAGAGTCACTGCCCATACAATCCTCTTGTGGCTGGCTCAGATTATGAGTCAAGTTCTGATTCGTCAAGGCACCATTTTAGAGCTAAGCTTACCCCACACTGATTGGTCCAGTTCAGCAGTTCAAAACTAGAATGGGAACTAGCAGACACAGTTCTGACTGCAAAGAAAGCAGGTTAGACAAACTGTAATTTCATTATTACTCCTAAATAATTTCTGGCAAACAGTTACATCTTTCAGATAGGTTCCTTTGCACTCTAGTGACTGCAAAATGAAGTGAATTGGCAGCAGCTCGAGTGGTACTCAGAGAAGCACACAGTCCCCCATACAAACTAATTATGTCTGCAAGCAGACAGCTCTTAAAGAGACAGTACCAGAGGCTCTAAAAACACTCACTGGTAAATGGCTTAAATGCCAAACACCATTCAGGCTTGGAGCATTCAAGCAAGCTCCTGGAAGTCTTTTGGGAACCCCCATTTGCAGGGGGGTTACACCGGTAAGACTGCCAACTCCCAGAACTGCTCTGCTACAGCCGTCCAAAATTCTGTGAGGGCAGAGCAGGACCAAAATACATGTGCACGTGTTGCAATACTGCACCCACATAAAGTTAGCCTTTCGTCTTGTGAAAAGATGGCTATGATGAAGTTGTTCTTGTATCGGTAGTGCACTTACAAATGTCTTACTATATCACTTTATTTCCTTTTGTTTGGCATTTTTGTTTCACCTGATCAATTTTTCTCAGTCCTAATTAAGAATACCCCCACTATGAATTTAATAAATCATCAATGATTCCACATCTGTCATCACAACATGACTTGATTGTATATGCAATTCTCAGATCTTCCTGGAACATATCTTCACACTGATGGGTTCTGAGCTGGAGGCGCTAGGACCCTGCAGGAGCCAAAAATCTTCATTAGGGTCAGCTGCGAGGTAGGCTGCATGCATGCACGGCACCACGAGACTAGCTCGCACTTCATGATTACCTTAGCACCGGCCCTCAACCGCCTCCGTTCCTTTTTTCCCCACCATCAAGTGCACTTAAGTGGCAATGTTGCTTTCACACCGGGAGTCAAATCTTCACATCTGTACAACACGTTCAGTTTGTTCCGATTTAGTGATATTTAAGATAGTTTATATTTCTATCAATTAAAAACTAATTTTAGTTTATATTTCTATCAATTAAAAACAAATTTTTCTGTCAGCTTCGCTCAGCCCTGCCTTCAACAGCCAAAGACTATGGACGGCAATGGTGATGGTAGGGAGTCTCTTCATGCATGCTGCTCTGGCAGTGGGGGCGTGTCCAGTCCACTTCCCTTGCCGAGGGAGGATTCTGACAATGGGTGGTTCTGTGTTTGGGAAGGAGGGACAGTCCTCTTGTAAACTCAAAAAGAAGCAGTTCCATTCCCGATCCCAGTTGCGGACCCAACACCACTCGGCCTCGAGTTCTTCCTGTTCCCGTCGGAAGGGGAAGAAATGGTACCACTCAAGGTCACTCTCTGGTAGGTCTACCACGGGGTCTTCTAGGTTCAGGAGCAGGTGGCTTTCCTCGGCGCCGCCTGTTTCCCCTACAACTCTGCTCATGGTTGTTCTAGGCCTCGGACCCGGAGCCCCTCTCTGTCCTCTTGTGGGGATTCCAGTGGGCAGTCTCACTTCTGGGCAGCTTTTGTGGAGCAGTGGGTACAGCGTCTGGCTCGTTTTCTCCTTCCTGTGGAACTGGTTCCAGGCCTTTCGGGGCTGGAGACCTTGGTGATGCAGTCGGGTATTTCTAGTCAGGTAGAGTGTTTGGTTCAGTCAGCGTATCCTGATATCTTGTCAGTGACCACATTGCTGATCCTGGTTCCTCTTGCCATACCATCTCGCAGTGTCACTGTGCAGGGACCGGCCCTGGTACCTTCTCCGTTCAGTTCGATGCCAGCTGGGCCTTTGTTGGGGCAGTGCTGGATTCGGTAATAGGCTGGGGCCTGTCCTGGCACAGCGTCTGGCACCACACCCAGCAACACCTGCAACAGTGAGGGTTTCCATGGCACCTAGTTATTGTGGGACAATGTTGGTTCCTTTGGGACCATTACTGGCGCCGACTCCCTTAGGGTGATGCCAGGCCCGGTGCCGGCCCCTCTGCCGGAGCTGGTATTGCCTGTTTTTCCAGCTCCTAGGGCTGGGCTAGGTGTCCATAAGTCCACTCCCCTTCCTACCCCTCTCCCCAGAGATGAGTTGGAGGAGGATGAGTCTGACCCCGACCTTATAATTTCTGGGGACAGAGATGATGACTCATTTTACAGCTTGGACAGATTTGCTCCAGGTGTGCCTCCTGTTCCACAGGAGGACTTTTCTTTTCCGACTTTGCTTCTAAATATGCAGGCAGCTCTCACTCTCGAGACCTTTGCCATAGATCCAGGTAAGTAACTACATCTTAAGTGGCCCCTTGTTCCTGACATTCCAGTCAACCTCACACCTCCTATTCCTCCTGTTTTTGAGATGCTCTTGGAGGTGGTGTGGGCCAGGCCTGCTTCCATTCCTTCTGTCTGTAAGCAGATAGGCTGCAAGTATACTACTCCTAAGGACATACCTATTCTGGCTTCCCAGCCTATTGCCGATAAGACTATCATTCTGGCTGAGGATGACAAAGCACTCCTTCCTCAGGAAGTTATGGCTTACCCCATCAATAAAGAGTCTCATAAAATTGATATGATGCGGAAGAGAGGTTTTGCTGCAGCTGCCTTGAGCATGTAGATAGCTAGCTACCAGAGGCATTTCTTCAAGTATGAGTATGCCCTGTGGACCTCCCGGAAGTCTATTGCTGAGACATTGCGAGAATCGCAGAGAAAACTCTTCAGACAGGTACCCACAGCATAGAGTCCAACAGTCATCAACTGAAGGCAGCTATGGATGCATATGACACTGCTTCCTGCTCTGCTGCTGGAGGTATCTGCATTAGGAGGCACTCCTGGCTTCAGACGTCCGGTTTTTCCACTGACACCCAACAGCAGGTAATGAATGTCCCTTTTGATGGCTCTTATCTGTTTGGCTAATAGGTAAAACAGTCCCTCAATGCCTCCCATAAGACTAGAACAGCTATCAAGACTGCTCGGCCTGCCTCAACTCACCCTCAAAAGGGGAAGGCAGAGGCTTTTATCATAATAAACTGTTCTTTTGTGACAAAGGTAGAGGAGCCCAAGTCAAGTCTCCGCCTCCTCAGCCGCAAAAGAAGGTGCAGCTGAAGGCATAGGTCCCAAAAGTGCCTAGTGCCACCTTCTGAAGCTCAGGCCCTGGTTCTGCCTCAGCTGCCCAATGCAGACCTCTCCTCTCCAGTGGGGGGCATCCAACTTAGTTTTATTGTCAGTGAAAATCCATCACCACAGACAAGTGAGTCTTAAGAATCATCTATTTATGGCAAGTTGTGCAGCGCCTTGATTGAAGAAAGGCACTTTATAAATAAATTTATTATTATTATCCAGGAGGGATACTTGCTGAATTTCTTGGAAATCCTTCCAGGCTATCCACCCAGGAAGCAACACCCCCTCTCAGCTGCCATGTCGGACCTTCTTCCCTCAGGGCTAGGGAGCTTCTTTGAGCAACAGGGCAGTGGAAGTAGTGCCGGATGCAGAGCGCAATCCGGGCTTCTACTCACATTACTTCCTTGTTCCAAAGAAGTCAGGGGGCATGCGCCCCATTCTCGACCTCAGGAAAGTAAACGAATTCCTGCACCAAGAGAAGTTCAAGATGGTCTCTCTAGGGACCCTACTGCCACTTCTCAAGTCCCAGGACTGGTTGGTCTCCCTGGACATGCAGGATGCATACAGGTGTATCCCTGTCCATCCTAGGTACCACAAATGTCTTAGTTTTGTGGCTTTGTGCCAGCATTACCAATTCTAAGTCCTGCACTTTGGGCTATCCTCAGCTGCGCGAATCTTTACAAAGTGCTTTGCAGATCTTCCTGGACATAAAGTCTTCACTACTCCTTCACACTCTTGAGGACTACGCTGGAGGTGCTAGGACCGAAGCGGGAACCAAAAATCTTCAGGCAGGCTGGGGTAGGACCGTGCATGCATGGCGCCTCAAGACTGGCTCATGCCATATAGGCTATCTCAGCACCGACTCTCCAACCACCTCACTTCCTTTGTTCCCACAATCGAGTGTGCTTCAGTGTCAATGCCGCTCGCCCTCCAGGAGTGAAATCTCCACATCTGTATGACAGCTGCAGTGGTCATTCAGTATTGTTAATTTATTTAAAAACAAACAAAAGAACAGAGAAGTCTTCTTCATCCCACCTTCAACAGAGTGGACCATGAACAGGGCCAGTGATGGTAGGGAGACTTCGCTTGAAAATTGTTTCAGCAGCAGGGCTGGGTCAAATCCACCACCCTCTACGGAGAGTGGGTCTGACTGTGGGCAGTCCAGTGCTCAGGAGGAAGAGCAGTCCTCCACAAAGCACAAAAAGAAGTGGGGCTGTTCCTGATCAGCATCGGGGACCCGGCACCACTCTGCCTCAAGTTCTTCTTCATCCCACTGGTCAAAGAAGAAGCGGTACCACTTGAGGTAGCCATCTGGTACGTCTGCACAGAGATTGACAGTAGCAGGGGACAGGAGGCCCACCCGAGCTCCGTTGGGGTCGCCTGCAGCCACGGTTCCCAGTGGCCATGATCCTCGACTCCGGAGTCCTTCCCTGCCCCCTGGGGGGTCCTCCGGTGAGCAGTTTCATCATTTGGCCGCTCTGATGGAGCAGTGGGTTCGACAGTTGCCCTGACTTCCCAGGCCTGGAGAGCCGACCCATGTGACCTTCGGGACTGGGGGCCTCAGACATGCGGGTGGGGCAGTTGGGTCAACGTGGTCGCACAACATCTTCGGTGCCATTGACATCGCACTCTCGTGCTTTTGCCCCTCACATGGCTGCGGCGCAGGGGGCCAACACAGGTACTACCTTCTCCTACTCATGTTTTCAGGTCTTCAGCCTTGGGTGCCTCAATGTTGGGGGTTGGGGTCCCCAGGCACTCGCCCAGTGCCCTGGCCAGCAACGCAACCGAAGCTGGCTCTGTTTTTGCCACTGGCACTGCCTCAGGTGGCAGGATTTCAACTCTGATTCGAGGAGCACCTTCTCCTGCTCTCTTTCCTCCTTTTCCATTCTATATTATCCCTTCTGGGCTAGTAGAAGATAATGCTGAGCCTGATCCTGATCTGTGATTAGAAGATGATTTCAATGAAGATTCTTTCTTTGGAGTGGAAAGTAAGCCCTCTACTTCAGCAGAGCCTTTGGTCAAGGACCTATCCTTTAAGTCTCTCCTGAAGAATATGAATTCCACCCTTTCTCAACAGACTTCTGAGGTGGATCCTGGGAAGCTGTTACACCTTCAATATCTACATATCCCGGAAATCCGTGTGGAATTGACACCTCCAGTACAGCCCTCATTCGAGACTCTTTCACAGATGGTGTGGGATAGCCCAGCACTCATTCCTTCTGTGGCTAAGTCCATAGACAGGAAATATGCTCCCCCCAAGGATAGACCAATCTGGGCCTCTCAAGCCTTTGCGGACGCCATAGTGGTCTTGGCAGAAAATGACAAAGCCGTTCTCCCTCAGGAGTCTACAGCTCATCCAGACAATAAAGAATCCCATAAGACTGACACTATAAGGAAGCGAGTGTTCGCCACTGCTTCCCTAGGAATGCATATTGCTAGCTACCAGGGCTGTTTGTCTCAATAGGAGTATACCTTCTGGCACTTGTTAAAAGCCACCGTGGAAGCTCTTCTGGAGTCGAACGTTAGTTCAGAGCTTCTCCAGACCATTACTAGAGGCATTGAGTCCAGTAATCAGCAACTTAAAGGGAAGTGTCCACCTCATATCGGGCCCGACCTCCATGTGAAGTAGGGCCCGATTAGCAGTTAAAAAAATAAAATTATTTTGTACACTTACTAGTTGTCATTTTATTTAAAAAAAAAATCTGGTTAAGCCTGCGCCCCCCCCCACACCAGCATTTTAGGATAAGGAGCCCTTCCTGGCACGCCCACAAGCATCTTCTGCTGTCACCGTAATGACATGTCCTGCGGGGAGCAGCCGGGGCTCACTCATAGCCATACTATAAGGCTCTTGTTTAAAATAGCTCCGGATTGGAGTTGCCATATCTTTAAATAGCTCCGGTCTGGAGTCTGCGTGTGTCCTCACTATACAGAGATCAGGTACCGACTGGCAGAGTACCTGACAGCCTCTTCCTAGTATCCAGATTTCACGGGAATACCTAGGCTCCAAACCAGAGCTATTTTAAACGAGCATTGTAGTAAGGCTATGGACGAGCCCCAACTGCTCCCTGCAGGACACATCATCATGGGGGCAGCCTCTGGTGCTTATGGGCGTTTTGGGGAGGGCTTCTTATCCTAAAATGCCAGCGGGGAAGGCGCAGGAACAACCAGATATTTTTTAAAATAAAACAACTAGTAAGTGCACAAAATACTTTTATTTTTTAAACTGCTAATCGGGCCCTGCTTCACACAGCGGTGGGGCCTGATACCAGGTGGACAGTTCCCTTTAAGGCTGCTATGGACACCTTTGACACTGCTTCAAGAGCAGCAGCAGCTGGGATATGTACCCGGTATCACTCATGGTTATGGACTTCATGGTTCACAAATGATGCTCAACAGAGAGTCATGTGTAACCCCCCTGCAAATGGGGGTTCCCAAAAGACTTCCAGGAGCTTGCTTGAATGCTCCAAGCCTGAATGGTGTTTGGCATTTAAGCCATTTATCAGTGAGTGTTTTAGAACCTCTGGTACTGTCTCTTTAAAGCTGTCTGCTTGCAGACATAATTAGTTTGTATGGGGGACTGTGTGCTTCTCTGAGTACCACTCGAGCTGCTGCCAATTCACTTCATTTTGCAGTCACTAGGAGTGCAAGGGAACCTATCTGAAAGATGTAACTGTTTGCCAGAAATTATTTAGAGTAATAATGAAATTACAGTTTGTCTAACCTGCTTTCTTTGCAGTCAGAACTGTGTCTGCTAGTTCCCATTCTAGTTTTGAACTGCTGAACTGGACCAATCAGTGTGGGGTAAGCTAGCTCTAAAATGGTGCCTGGGACGAATCAGAACTTGGACTCATAATCTGAGCCAGCCACAAGAGGATTGTATGGGCAGTGACTCTGGGAGATGTAGTTTAGACTTCAGTGCCTTTTGGACCAACAAGCAGTCTATTGTGGTGACAGCCAATCCAGTCAAGAACTGGGAGGAACTCAAAGGAAGTGCCGGTTTTGTCGGTTGGAGTTTCAGTTGAGCTTTGGCAGGAAGAAGGAAGAAACCCTGTGCTCCTTCAGTGCACAGTTTCAGTCAAAAACGTGTGCAAGGCCCAGAGTTCCGGTCTGCAGCTTGTGTAACTGCTTGTTAGGACTGAATCCGTCCTGTGAAAAGAATCAAAGGATCTCTGAAGAGTAGAAACCAGGCTCACCCTGTAGAAGACTGGAGAAATTGTTGAATTGCACTCTGTCAGGAACTGAATCTGCTGTGTGTTCTCGGGTATTGTGCGAGTAATTGCGATCGGGATAGAGAAGCAGCCTGCCTGGTATAGTACTTCCTTTTTTTACCATATAAATGTGTGAAGAGTCTCTTGGAGCTCAAGAGTAGCCCTGCTGATATTGAAGGACCCTATCTTATTTGGAGGTCGTGAGTACTAATTCAGGAGTCGCTCCTGTTGAATTGCCACATTAAATCCAAATGGAATTACTGTACTGCTGACTGTTTAATTCTCCTTTTCTCTGTGTGAAAGGGCCCCTACCAGCTGCCACAGTTTGGACTAGCCACTAGGGCTTGGGTACCCAGGGACAGTAACTGATAGGGATAGGCCTGTGCACAGAGCCATAGGTAGATTATTAGAGTGATAAGCTAATTAACCTGATTTCCCCTGTCCTTGTTATATCCCCTAAAATAAATCAGAGCTGCTTGTTTCAGCAAAGTTATACTGCCTGAGGTATTTGTCTATGTTAAAGTACTGTACTGTGATTGTTGTACTGTATCTCATTTCTAGGAGGTCCCAGTGCGGAACCAGACCTGGGGTAAGTGTATACTGTGAAGGTAATTCTGATATATTGTGTGGGCCACTAGTGGGAAGAAAGGGGTTGCAGTGTCCCAGAGGGCTGGACCAAGTTAGTTTAACTATTGCAAACCCTGACCTCTGGGTGGAGGCACCCGCCATTGGATCCAGGCCCCTCAACCTGTTAGTGGCAAATCAGGCAGGGGTAGTAGCCCCTGGGATAGCGCCATCTAGGGGTTACACATGAATTTTCCATTTGATGGAGTTTACCTCTTTTGCCCAGAAGTGGAGCAAGCACTAGAAGCCACAGAGAAAACTAGGACTGCCATTAAGATGGCCAGGCCAACCCCTCAGCGGGGCGGACATCGCCATCAGTTTCATAACCTTCAGTCTTTTTGTGGCAAAGGCCGAGGGGCCTTCAGCAGGAACCAAGCCCCCTAGCCACAAAAGAAAATGCAGCAGAAGGCACAGGGCCCAAAGGCGCCTGTTGCCACTCTCTGAAGACTTGGCCCATGTCCTACCTCAGCTGCCCAAGGGGTACTTTTCTTTGGCAGTAGGCGGCCATCTGACTCAGTTTTACGACCAACGGAAGTCAGTCACCACGGACAGATGGGTCCTCAGAATAATTTGCAAGGGTTACTCTCTGCATTTTTTAGATACCCCTCTGGATCATTCACCTAAACGACAGCCCAAACTGCCTATCACTCAGTCAGACCTCCAAGATTCAGGGCCTTCTGAACAACAGGGCAGTAGAAGTGGTTCTGCAGGAAGAGTGGGACACAGGTTTCTACTCCCACTACTTCCTAGTTCCAAAGAAAACAGGTGGTATGCGCCCTATTCTAGACCTAAGGAAGTTTAAACAAATTCCTCTTCAAAGAGAAATTCAAGATGATATCGCTCGGTACGCTCTTACCTCTGATTCATCAAAACAATTGGCTGGCTTCCCTGGACATGCAGGATGCCTACCAACATGTCCTCGTGCACCCATGCCACCACAAGTGTCTCCAATTTGTTGCTCTGTGCCAGCACTACCAATTCAGAGTCCTGCCCTTTGGGCTGTCCTTGGTGCCTCGAGTCTTTACAAAGTGTTTTGCAGTACTCACAGCACATCTCAGGAAACTCAGAATTCAAGTCCTCCCGTATCTGGACGACTGGCTCCTAGCAAGCTCCTCCAGACAAGGGACACAGGAAGTGGTGGCCACAGCTTCCAAGTTCCTGACTTCCATGGGAGTTGTTGAATCTGGAAAAATCACAGCTACAGCCCTCCCAACAACTCCTCTTCATAGAGGATCTCCTGGACATCTCCAGGACAAGGGCCTTCCTTCTGGAAGACAGAAGAAATGATATCCTCCAGATGGCTCTCTTCATCAAGGAGAACATCTCGGTTCAAGCTGTCTTGATGCAGCGGATGCTGACTCTCATGGTGTCATCGGTGTTCACAGTGCCTCTTGCTTGGCTGCATGAGAACCACTCAGTGGATGCTCGGTACTCAGTGGTTCCCGACCACACAACCACAATCTTTTCACATCAAGGTGACAGAACCCCTAAAGAGGTCACTCACCTGGTGGACCCAGGAAGACAACCTTCTTCAAGGCTTTCCCTTTGCCTCACTGGAGAGAGAGGTCACCATCACCACAGATGCATCTCTAATTGGCTGGGGAGCTCACTATCAGGATCTCCACACCAAAGGTCTGTGGAGTCGGGACGAGTCTCAACTACACATAAATGTCCTGGAATTGAGAGCTGTCCTGTATGGTGTCCGAGCCCTGAAGGATATCTTGTCACAAAGTAATTCTCCTTCAGACAGACAACAAGGCAGTGATGTATTACATCAACAAGCAAGGTGGAGCACACTCTTACCCTCTGTGCAGGGAAGCGATGAGAGTGTGGGAATGGTGACTAGAGCAGAAGCCTTGATCTAGGCAGTCTACCTGCCAGGAATCCAGAACAATCTGGCGGATCACCTCAGCAGAACGGAGGTGGATCCACATGAGTAGTCTATTGACTCAGACATTGTGCAGTTGCTCTTTGAAGAGTGGGGCACTCTGGACCTGGACCTTTTTGTGTCCCCACTCAACGCAAAACTGCATCTGTTCTGCTCCAGAAATCCAGAACCTAGCGTTTTCTGTCAGGATGCATTGAGACTGCGGTGGACAAGACACTTTCTGTACGCATTTCCTTCTCTTCCATTAATTCAGAGGGTGCTGCTCAAGCTAGAGGCACAGGAGGGTAGAATGATTCTCATCGCCCCATACCGGTCTTGTCAGATTTGGTTTCCGTTAATCAACTGATTATCGGAAGTTCCACTGAGACAACTACCACGTCAAACGGACCTTCTGACCCAGGTCTTAGTGGTATATCCCAGCCTGTGGTCCCTTCATCGCCACGCCTGGTGCCTGAGGAGATAGAAGTAGGTAGATTTGACGTCTCCTGTAGCGTCTCAGACATTCTCCTACCAGCCCACAAACCAGCCACTAGGAAAACTTACACGGCAAAGTGAAAATGATTCTCCATCTGGTGTGCAAAGTCCTCCCTGGACCCCTTTTCTTGCCCATCAAACAAAGTCTTAGAGCATCTGCTAGGCCTGTCAAATGCAGGGCTACGGTACTCAATGGAGAAAGTACACCTCTGTGCAATTTCGGCTTACCACGAGCCTATCCACAGTATGTCAGTGGCTCAGCTGCCCTTGGTTAAGAGGTTCCTTAAGGGTATCCTCCACACTAGGCTACCAGTCAGGAGACAAGTAGCCACTTGAGATATCAACCTTGTGCTACACATGCTCACTCATAAACCTTTTGAGCCTCTAACAACCTGCGAGTTGAAGTTCCTGACATGAAATGCTGCCTTCCTCGCAGAGTGTCCAAAATACATGCCCTGGTCACGAAACCTCCATACACAGTATTTCACAAGGACAAGGTGGTTCTCAGAACTCACCCTAAATTTCTTCCAAAAGTAGTCTCAGAATTCCACCTGAAGCAGCCTTTGGTCCTTCCGACCTACTTTGCGAACTTTCAGAATGAAGGGGAATGTACTCTACATTCTCTGGATGTAAAAAGAGTTTTGCGATTCTACATCGATAGAACAAAAGAGTTCCGCAAATTCAAGCAACTCTTTGTCTCATTCAGCATGGCCCGGTTGGGTTAGCCTGTTGCCACCTGGTATATTTCAGCATGGCTGATAGCATGTCTCCGCCATTGCTGTTCGATGGCACAGGTCAAGCTGGAAGGCAGGGTGTATGCCCACTCTACCAGAGCAGTTGCGTCATCTCTGGCAGAAATAAAGAATGTGCCCATTGCAGATATCTGCAATGCAGCTACTTGGAGCTCTGTGCACACCTTTGTGAAGCACTACGCCTTGGATTTCCATGCCAGACAGCATCCGTCCTTTGGCAGAACAATTCTCAATGGACTTCTGTCCTGAGTGAGCTCCTTTCTCTCCTGCCACCCTTCTCGGGATTATTTTGGCTCAGTACTCTCCCATTAGTGTGAATGAGTGGTGGAGACTTTATGTCCAGGAAGATATGTATATTCTAGGATCGTGGATATGTTGTTCTGTCCACACTTGTTGGCAGTGTCCTTTCCCTTTAAATCTCGCCGGATGGTCTGAAAGCTGGCTCCTCCTATCCACCCAGGTGCTATATGCCTCAGCTCCACCCCATGATGCCAGATCTTCCTTTCTGCTGGAAGATTCAAGTTCTCTCCTACGTTGAGTAGGCCCTGGCGTTTAATCCTTCGGTTTTACTGATGATTAAGCTTGTTCAAATTTCTTTGCGCAAGTTTGCGATCATGACCTCGATGGAGGACAAGTCCTGGCCCGGGTTCCACCGGTGTCCCTGTGGGCAGAAGCTGTTCCGTACTGATCCGCATGCCACATGCATTTACTGCCTGGGCCATGACCATGATACCCAGGTCTGTGACCTATATTGCGCTTTCCACCCTGCGGTTTTGGATGACCGTCTCACACGTTTGCAGCTCAGACGTCCGGAGAAATGGCACCAGCCGGTCAAATCTAAAGATGCCCATTGTGTGATTTCCACGCTGCGGGGTCTGCAGAACAATTGGAGCAGATGAAGGCCTTTGAAGAAGAAGCAGCTCGCACCACCGAGCAATCATCTTCGATGTCGGTTTTCGTTCCTCTCAAACTGGGCTCTTCTTTCTCCGGCTCCTTCAAGGAGTTGTGCCAATCCCTCCTGATGAGAGGGGAGGGCCCTGGTTCTCACATCTCCCACTCCCGTAAAAAGAATTCCAAGGAGTCGAGAGAATCCACATCTCGTTGACGTAGCTCTTGGGGCAGATAGCAGTCTCAGTCCCAGGAGTCTTCTGTTTCAACTTCAGTTGAAATCGTGGCCTCAGACGCTGACCTCACAGTGACCCCATCATGCCAGCCGGCTAAGATGCGGGACGACGATCCAGTCGAGATCATTCTCGACCCCGACGACCCGTTGTCGCCCGATGAGGCTGACAATTCCCTGTTCAGAACTCCGGTTCTGGTGGGCCTTGCCAAGGCAGAGACCCAGCTTGCTGAGAATCCCCTGGCAGTCTGTATCCCAAGGTCAAGGTCTCTGACACCCTCGACTGATAGGTCAAGGAAGTCACATAAGTAGTGCTCCAAGAAGTGGAGACGCCGCTATTTTTCCTCTTCCTCCTCAGATGAGGAGAGGCTTTGACACAAATTGTGTCAGTGCTATGAAGACCTGATGTGGCAACAGCTGATGCTGGCCGGACCGAAGTCCTCCGTGGCTTCTACTCCGGCCATCACCTGGCTGTCGCCCTCTGGGCGATGTCGACCACTCCGAAGTCGGTCATCGCCGCCTCCTCCCTGTGTGGCGGTTACGAGCCTGCAGCTTGGCGAGCTGGCCTCTCCACAGTTTTGGTGGAGCCGCCACGTAAGCAGCCTCCTCGAGGGCTCCTTCCAAGGAGTCTCGGCCCGTGAAGGGTCTTCCGCACAGGCTGTCTGTCACCCTCACTCCTGACTGTCTGCGGCTGGTTGAAAGTGACTCTGGTGGTCAGCCGTTTATCTGGACCCTTTACAGTCCAAGGACTCGGAATTGACTTTGCTTCCTTGCGACAACGATGCAATGAGTCTGTCGATGGAGGAAGGTCCCACATCCTTACTGGGCATCCTCCATCTCATTTCCGAGTCTACAGGGATGAAACTAGAGCCCATTGAAGAAAGGGCCGAATACCCCTTAACTGACATCCTCTGAAAAGGGGATTCTCCAACAGAGGCCCTCCCAGTTGCTGAAGCCATTGTCGGCACGGCCCTGGAGCTTTGGCAGCACCCAGCCTCCTGCCCTGCACCTTCAGCCCGGATGGCCCTCAAATATGTGGCTCCCATCAGCTCCTTTTTAGGGTTTACACAGCACCCCTGGCTGAGGGGGTGGTGACCGAGTCTGTGTTTCAGCGCTCGGGGAATTCAGGGGACACGGATAGACCCTTGGACAAAGAGTCCAAGAAATTGGACCATTCTACCAAAAAGGTCTATGCTGCCTCTTCACTTGGTCTCTGTCAGGCGAGTTCGGCTGTTATCATGGCACTCTTTTCCCATGCCCTCTTGGGCTCTCTGGATGAGGTGCTTCCTCATGTCCTCACGGACCTTTAGACTACGGTCAGTCAGATCCGGGACTGGGTTTGGGCTGTTGCCAGACAACAACTCCAAACGGCTCTGGATGTTGGGGATTCTTGTGCCTGTTCGGTGGCATGCCGCAGTCACCATTCACTGCAGGTCTTGGCTGTGGGTCTCGACTTTTTCGGCAGACACCCAGCATAAGTTGGCGAGTTCCTTCCTGGGTACCAGCTTGTTCGGCCCAGGAGTCGATGGTCACCTCGAGGGCATCGAGAAGTCCAGGACCACCTTGGACTCCGTTACTTCCACCCAGAAGGAATCCCAGGGTTCCAAGAAGCAGAAGAAAACGCCCTTTCGGCCTTCTGCCCCTGTGGCCATGCAGCCCCAGTACCAATCTGGGCAGCAGTAGCAGGCTCAGTCTTTGCACCCTCGGCCCAAATCAGGGACTCAGGCAGCCCGTAAACACAGAGAGATGGGACCTGGTGGTCCCGCAACCAGATCCTCCTCCTCCTCCAAGTCTACTCAGTGATGGGATGGAGGTGTCCAACCCCATACCCATCACGACCACTCTGGGTTCTCCCATGGGGGGCCAGCTCCACCACTTCCTTTCCACCTGGTCTGCTGTTACAACAAACAGGTGGGTGTTGGAGGTGGTCATCCAGGGTCTGCCTCTGGAATTCTAACAGTACCCACCAAGCCAAGCCCACGCCTCATGGGAGGGAAGGGTCTCTGTAGACACTAGGTCAACTCTTCGAGACGACATAACCCAACTCCTCCGCAAGGAGGTAGTGGACGGAATCACGGATTCATACTAGGATTCATACTAGGATTGTTCAGGAGCTAGGGGGCTGTGAAGCCCATGATTGCTCCTGTAATTAATATTAACAAATATTGATGCCAGAGAAAATGAATTTATCCAATCTGGACTTAAATACTGATTTAGAGCTACTGGTAATCACCTCCAGTGGTAGTGCATTCCATGGATTGATAGTCCGTAAAGTATAGAAAAATGTTTGTGGCATTAAACTAACCTTTCTACCTTTCCACCCGTCAACCCAGGGTTCATTTCCAGATACTTCCTGGTCCTGAAACAGACAGGGGGCTGGTGCCCCATTCTAGATCTGCATGACGTGAATCAGTTTCTCAGGTCTCGCACCTTCAGGATGGTAACTCTGTTCCAGATCATACCATCTCTCGAGCAGAACATGTGGTTTTGCTCTCTGGATCTAAAGGATGCATTCTTCCATGTCCCGATCCGTCCATCACATTGAAGGTTCCTCCACTTCTGAGCAGAGGGATCCCTCTGTGAGTTACAAGCCATGCCGTTCGACCTCTCATTGTCCCCCAGGATCCTCGCCAAATGCATAGCAGTGGTGGCATCCCACCTTTAGCATCAAAGGGTCAGAGCCTACCCTTATCTGGATGATTGGCTTATAGCGGGTCCCTCTAGAGTGGTGGTGGAGAGGTCCAGGATGTAGCCCTCCAGACCTGTCTCAGCCTTGGCCTCCTGGTCAGTGAGGCCAAGTCGAAACTCATGCCTTCGCAGGTGATATGCATCATCAGGGCAGAGCTCAACTCTTGCCGAGCCAGAGCTAGGCTCCCAGCGGACAGGGCAGAGATTCTCTGCTCCTTTGCCCAGTCATTTCTGGTTGGGCACTTGCACCCTGCCCGAATCTTCCTGCGACTTCTGGGTTATATGGCGGCCTGCACCTCCATGGTTTGATAGGCCCAGTGGCATATGCGCCCCCTTCAGTGGGAGCTGGCCAGCCAGTGGTCCCATCCTCTAGGTCATTTCAACCAGCTGGTCACTGTAACCCAGAAGATGTGGGACGCTCTGCAATGGTGGAGCATCCTGGAACATCTGCAGGGAGGGATCCCGTTTGTCTGCCCTGAGCCAACAGTTGTTCTCACGACCGACACCTCTCTCACAGGCTGGGGAGCCCACATGGGGAACCACAGGGTCCACGAGATCTAGACCCCAGAGGAATCCTGTTGTCACATCAACCTGCTGGAGCTCCAAGCAGTCTAGCTGGCGTTGACTGCATTTGCTCCGTTCCTTCGGGGTCAAGTGGTTCAGGTCCAGACAGACAACACCATGACTATGTATTATCTCAACAAACAGGGTGGCATGCACTTCTGCCCTTTGTGCAGGGAATCTCTCCACATTTGGACCCTCGTGAGCCAACTGGAGACAGATCTCCTAGCCATCCATGTGGCGGGAGCCTCGAATCAGTTGGCGGATGCCCTCAGCCATGTAAGTGAGGCGTCCTACGAGTGGTCTTTCCATCCAGAGGTAGTACACAGTCTGTTCTCCAAGTGGGGCACCCCTCAGATGAACCTGTTCGCCTCCTGGGAGAACACCAAGCTGAGGCTGTTCCATGTCCACCCCCCCGCAGGGCTCACTGCAGGGGGATGCTTTTGCGAGGCCATAGACCCCAGGTCTCTTGTATGCTGTCCCTCCACTTCCCTTGATCCACAAGGTGCTACTCAAGGTGAGGAGAGACAAGGCACAGGTAATCCTGGTTGCCCCAGACTGGCCCTGCCAGTTCTGGTATCCAGATTTCCTCAGCCTCAGCAACAGGTTCCTGAGGCATCTTCCAGCATGCCTGGACCTGCTTTCCATCAATTGGGGAAGGTATTCCACCCAGACCTTAAATCCCTGCACCTGACAGCCTGGTTCCTGAGCAGCTAAGTTCCAGGCTTTGGATATCTCTCCGACAATGTCCTCACTGTAGTTGAGGCATCTAGGAAGGAGTCGACCGGGAGGTGCTATGCCTTCAAATGGAAAATATTTTCCATTTGGTGTCAGGGCAAGGGCCTGGACCCTTCGTCCTGTTTAGTGGCTAACATCCTCGACTACCGTTGGTCCCTTTGCAAAGGAGGTCTTCGGTCTACAGACCTCAAGGTGCACCTAGCCATCTCTGCTTACCGGCCGTGGGCCGGTCAGCAGACAGTGACACAGGAGAAGGTAGTCTGGCGTTTCTTTAAAGGCCTCGAACACATTTCCCCTCCGGTGCGTGAACCACCACCACCATGGGATCTACAGCTGATACTGGCAAAGCTCATGGGCAAGCCATTCGAACCGATGCACAGGTATGAGATGTCACACCTGTCGTGGAAGACCGCCTTCCTGGTGGCTATCACGTCAGCCAGAAGGATTGGGGAGCTTCAGGCGTCCTCTGTCGAGTCTCCTATCTGGTCTTCACAGGGACAAGATTGTCTCATTCTCACCGAATTCCTTCTGAGGGTTGTGTCTGAGTTTCACCTTAATCAGGTGTTGACTCTGCCGGTGTACTACCCTAACTACACCTCGGAGGCCGAGTACAGGCTCAGTACTTTGGACCTGAGACAAGCACTGTCTTATTATAAGGAACATATGGCGGAAGTTCGGGGAGAGGTTCACCAGCTGTTTGTCACCTACACTGAAGCCGCACCTGGCAGACCTGCAGCGAAGTGGATGATTGGCAGATGGATAACATCATGCATTGATCTCTGCTGTAGGTTGGCAGGTAGGGAGCCTCCCGTATGGCTAAGGGCTCCTTCCACCTGCCATACCACTGCATCAGTGGCTGCTTCTAGGTGCATCCCTATCCAGGATATCTGCAGGGCTGCTACCTGGAAGTCAGCAAACACCCTCATTTCCCACTACCACATCGACCTAGAGTCACGCCGTGATGCTGGTTTTGAGACCTCGGTTCTCCAATCTCTGTTCCCTAAGTAGGGGGTGTACGCCTTGCCTCCCTCCCTCCTCCTGGAGAACTGCTAGGACTGTTCCAACCTGTATGGATAGAATAACCTATCCACGATCCTAGAAAAACAAGTTACTCACCTGTAACAGTAGATCTTCCATGGAGTGGTCTCTTGCAGTAGGTAATACTTTTGGGTATCCAGTAGAGGTCACTGTGGTGCATGGCAGCTCTTCTAGCAGTTTTTCCCAGGGACTGCCCACACATGACATCAGCTTCCTGTTTCCTATATAAGTGTGGGCGGTCCCTGGTATCCTCAGTTCATTTTCCCACCGTCTTCAGCTCACGGAGCAGCTAGTGCAACTTCTGTGTAGCAGTCATCGACGGGAAACTTGGAACTAAGATGAATGTGTACTGATTCTTCAACTAGACAAGCTTTATTTTGTTTCTGTTGTTGCGGTAGGAAGATATACAGCTTTGACAATCACACATTTTGTGTAAGGTGTCTGGGACCCACACACGACACCAGTTCCTGCAGCTTATGTCAGGACTTTAATCAGGCAACTCGTTGACGATGGTTGCTTAAAATTCGATTATTGATGGAGCAGAAAATGTCTCTCTTGGAGAACCAGGGAGCTCGTACCAAGGGCTCCCCTTCTACTGGTTCTTATGCCTGGCAGAAAAAGAAGGAGAAACCCTCCTCACACTCCCTGCCAAGACGTCCATCGGCCCACAGTTCTAGGGACATGGATATGTTGTTCATCCACACTCATTGGCGAGTATCCTTGCCGCTTTAAATCTTGCGGAAGGTCTTCAAGCTTGCTCCTCCCACCCACCGGTGGTATAACTCGGCTCCGCCCCATGGCGCAGATCTTCCTTACCGCTTGGAAGCTCAGGTTCCCTCCTTAACGCTCTGCGTTTGCGACTAGTTCCTATTTCTCCGTTTGCGGTTAAAAATAATATTTTGCAAAAGACTTCAGTCTTGATCCTCGCGGCTCACGATGGACCGTCGACTCCGGATTTGGAGATGCCCATGCGAATGAAGATGTCAGACGGATCCACACTCCCGTGTGTCTACTTAGGCCTTGAGCACGACCCGCGGGCTTGCGACCTGTGCTCATCTTTCTCGGCCTCGTCCTCGAAGACCGTGCTGCCCGATTGCAACTGGGCCGTCCCGAGAAGCGTTTCCCTCCGGTGAAGTCCAAGGAGGCCCGGTTGGCGGTGTCCGCGGCGGCGGGCTCGGCGGATCAGCTCGAGCGGATGGTCGCCCTCGAAGAGGAGGCGGCGCGGGCCGTATCTTCCTCGGCCGCGGCATTTATCCCGCTCTCTCTGGGTTCTTCCTACACGGCTTCCTTTAAGGAGCTTTGTCTGTCCCTCTCCACTAAAGGAGAAGGGCCTGCGTCTGCTGGACCTTTTTCTCGGTCCAAAAAGAGGGACAAGGGTAAGTCCCTCCGTCGACGCTCTTGGGAGCGGGAAAGGTCCCTCTCCCCGGGCCGTCGACCGTCGGCTGCGATCGAGCCGCTCGGCCCGGCCACTGGCCTCACGGTGTCCCGTCAGGTCAGTTGACCGAACTCCCACTGATGAAGTCGAGATTTTCTCGACCCATTAGACAGGCTGTCGCCTTTAGCAGCGAGATTCCCTCTCCCGGTTCCCCGGGAGAGTTGAGGATCCGTGGGCTCGCCTGTGCCTCCGGTTCCGAGCCCTCGGATGGACCTTCGAGCCGGAAGGGTGCGGTTCGGCCGACACCTCCCGCACCGACCCGGAAATTCCGGGACTCTCGGTCGGTCTTGGACCTCTTCGCGGTCCAGCCGTTCCCACCGTCATAAGCGGTCTCGGTCCGGCACGCGATAAAGCGGCGTCGCGCTCGTCCTCGTCCTCCTCCTCGGATGGGGAAGCTGGCGTCAAGTCGTCGTGATGCGAGGACCTTATGTTGCAACAGCTCCTCCTGGCGGGAATAAGCCGACTCCGGGCGCCTTCCCGACCATTAAGTGGCTGTACGGGCAGCCGACACAACCCCTCGACTTGTCCGAGGAGCCTATACCCAGGCCGGTTGTTCGGCCAAAACCACTACTCCACCGATTCCAGTGGAACCTCGCCTCCACAGCCACCAATTGGGGCTCCGACCAAGGATTCTCGAGTCGGCTAAGGGTTCACCCCATCGGCTGTCAGTTACCCTCACTCCCGACCGACCTCGGCAGGTGAAGGGTGGCTCAGGCCAGAGGCAGCTCTTCGAGGACTCTTCCGAGTCCGAAGCGATTCCTCCTTCTTCTCCAAGCGACTGGACTTGGGTCTTCAGGAGGTCAGTCAATGGGCGATAGCCCGTCGTCCTTCCTAGGACTGCTTGACTCATCTGAGTCTACGGGATGGAGCTCGAACCGTTTCAAGCGGGCCAGGTATCCCCTCGGAGATTCTGGACGAGGGATTCTCCGACGGAGGCCTTTCCGATGGCCGAGGCCATAGTGGGTCCGGCACTGGAACTTTGGCAGCGCCCTGCTTCCTGCCCTCGCCTTGACCAGGATGGCCAGGAAGTATCAGTCCCCTAGGTTCCTTGTCGGTTTTGGAACCCCTCTGCTGAGGGGTTGGTTACCGACAGCGTTTTCAGTAGCGCCCGGCTAGCGCCGGGGATGTGGACAAACCTCCTGACAAGGGTCAAGAATTGGACTATGTCGAGGCAAAGTCTCGCTGCGTCCTCTCTCGTAGCCGTCAGGCCAGTTCGGCCGTCCTCATGGCACATTTTCTCATGCCCTGTTGGGCTCCTGGATGAGGTCATCCCTCATCTTCCGCCGATCTGCAGACTACGGTTAAGCAGGTGCGGGACCAGGGCAGGGCAGTGGCCAAACAGCAGCTCAGACTGCTTTGGATGTAGGGACTCATGTGCTAGATCAGGTGGCGGCCGCAGTGGCTATCGTCGCGGGCTTGGCTGAGGATATCCACCTTTACCGGATACCCACAGGAATTGGCGGATGTTCCCTTTTGAGGACTGACCTCTTGACCCTGGGGTGGAAGGTCACCTGCAGAGGATCGAGAGAGTCCAATGCCACCTTGGACTCGGTCTCTTCCGCTCAGAAGGACAAAGGCCGCAAACCACAGCCTAAGCCCTTCGTCCTTCTGTGCCCCAGCGCCCGGCCCAGCAGCGTCAGGGCCAGCAGGCTCGGCCATCCCAAACCCAAGCACGGCTTCCTCTAACAGGAGGCAGGAGGAAAGGGCCCAGGAGGTCCCTCGGCGGTCCCTCCTCCAAGCCTGCCCAGTGCGGGCTGAGGGGTGGCCCCCATCCCGTCACCTTACCCTAGGTCCCCGTGAGAGGCAGCTCCACTTCGTTCCGCCTGGTCCGCTGTTACCACGGACAGGGTGGGTCTGGAGGTGGTGGGAAGAGGCCTGCCTCTGGAAGTCGAGCAGGCACCACCCTTCAGAGCCGTCGCCCCTCGGGAGCTCGGGATCCCCAGCCTCACTGGCGGCTCGTCGAGCCGACATCACTCTCCTCCTCCAGAAGGAGGTGGTAAGAGAGGTGGTGGACCCTCCTTCAGACCCAGGGTTTGTGTCCAGGTACTTCCTGGTTCCGAAAGACGGGGGCTGGCGCCCATTCTAACCCCACGACCTAAACAAGTTCCTAAGGTCTCGAACCTTCAGGATGGTCACTCTGGCTCAGATAATACCATCCTTGGAGCAGCGGCGTGTGGTTCTGCTCTCTGGATTTGCAGGACGGCGTTTTCACGTCCCTATCCGTCCAGTCTCACCAGAGATTCCTTCGCTTCCGAGCAGAAGGATCTCTTGATTCAAGCCATGCCCTTGACTTGTCTCCAGCTCCCAGGGTCTTCACCAAATGCATGGCAGTGGTGACAGCATTCCTCTTGGCCCGAGGGTCGGGTGTACCCTTACCTGGGCGACTGGCTGATAGCAGCTCCCTCCAGGAAGGAGGCGGAGTGGTCCAGAGATCTGGCCTCCAGGTCTGCTCTCAACTGGGCCTCCTTATCACGGCCAAGTCGAGACTCGAGCGAAGCAGGTGATTTTATTCATCGGGCGCAGCTCGACTCTCTTGAGCCAGGCGGCTCCCGGCCGGACAGGGCCGAGGTTCTTTCCTCCTTGCCCGATCATTTCTGGTTGGGCAATTGCGCTCCTGCCGGGACTCTGCGCCTCCTGGGTCTCATGGCGGCCTGTACCAGCGTGGTCCGTTGGGCCGCTGGAACATGCGTCCCTTCAGTGGGGACTGGCCAGCCAGTGGTCACAACGCTGCGATCCCTTGGACCAGCTTGTAGCCGGTGACACAGGGATGTGGAATGCTCTCCAGTGGTGGACCGTTCAGATCATTTGCAGGAGGCATCCCGTTCGTCCGCCCGAGCGGCGGTCTCTCTGTCGACCGATGCCTCTCTGATGGGTTGGGGTGCCCATCTGGGGAACCACCGGGCTCATGGCCTCTGGTCCCAGCGGAGTCGATGCCACATCAACCTGCTGGAGCTCAGGCGGTCCCCTAGCTCTCACCGCCTTTGCTCCGTTCCTCCAGGGTCAAGTGGTCCGAGTCAGGCGGACAATACCCACGACCATGTACTATCTAAACCGCCAGGCGGGGCGCTCCATGCTTCTATGCAAGAAGCTCTCCGCATTTGGTCACTACTGCGCAGCCTGGAGGCGGATCTCCTAGCCATTCCGTGGCAGGAGCCTCCAACACCCTGGCCGATGCCCTGAGGCGGATGGGGCTGCATCCCAGTGGTCTCTCCTGCGGAGGTAGTACAGCATCTGTTCTCCCTTTGGGGCACACCTCAGGTGGACCTGTTTGCCTCCATGGAGAGCTGCGAAGCTGAGTCTGTTCCATGCCGCCCCCTCAGCAGGGCTCGCTGCAGGGGATGCCTTCTCGAGGCAATGGACCCGGGCCTCTTTCGCCTTTCCCCATTTCCCTTGATCACAAAAGGTGCTTCTCAAGGCGAGGAGGGACAGCGCAGGTGATTCTGATAGCCCCAGACTGGCCTCGCCAGTTCTGGTACCAGATCTCCTCAGTCTCAGCTCCAGGACTCACGGCAGCTTCCAGCTGCCCGGACCTGCTCTCAGTCAATCAGGGAAGGTGTTCCATCCGGACCTTCAATCCCTGCACCTGACGGCCTGGTTCCTGCGGCTAGGTTCAGGCTTTGGGTCTTTCCGGCGAGGGTCCTCAATGTAGTTGAGGCGTCCCGTAAGGAGTCGACCAGAAAATGCTATGCCTTCAAATGGAAAAGGTTTTCCATTTGGTGTCAGAACAAGGGCTTGGACCCTTCCTCCTGTTCCTTGGCAAGCATCTTGGACTATTTATGGTCCTTTCTAGTCAAGGGCTTGGTCGGCGACCCTAAGGTGCACCTGGCAGCCATCTCTGCTTACGAGGCGCGGGCGGCGGGAGGCAGTCGATGGCACTGAGGAGGAAGGTGGTCTGGGCGCTTTTCAAAGGCCTTGATCACATTTCCTCCAGTCACGGGAACCCACCTCCGTGGGATCTACTGCTGGTACTGGCAAAGCTCATGGGCAAGCCATTGAACCTATGCACAGGTGTGCTCTCTCTCCCTGTCGTGGAAGACCGCGCTTCTTGGTGGCTATCACGTCAGCCAGAAGGATGGGAGAGCTCAGGCGCTCCATTGAGTCTCCTTACCTGGTCTTCCACAGGGACAAGGTTGTCCTCGCCCCCACCAATTCCTTCCGAAGGTGGTGTCAGTTTCACCTTAACCAAGTGTTGACTCTGCGGTGTTCTACCCCAATCACACCTCGGAGGCCGAATATAGGCTCATACTCTGGATCCCTAGAGGCGCTCGCTTATTATAAGGCTGCAGCTGAAATTCAGGGAAGGTTAGCCAGCTGTTGTCACCTACGCTGAGCGCATCTGGCAGACCTGCAGCCAAGCGGACGATAAGCAGGTGGGTAACCTCCTGCATAGATCTCTGCTATAAGTTAGCGGGCATGGAGCCTCCCAGAGGATAAGAGCTCATTCTACCCGCCATACTGCTGCAGCGATGGCTGCTTCCAGGGCGTCCCTATCCAGGAAATCTGCAGGGCTGCTACCTGGAAGTCAGCAAACACCTTCATTACCCACTACCACATCGACCTTGAGTCACGCCGGGATGCTGGTTTGGGGCCTCGGTTCTCAGTCTCTCTTTCCCAAGTAAGTATATGGGGGAGTAAGTATGCCTCCCTCCTCCCGGAGAACTACTAGGAATCTGCCAGTAAGTGTGGATTGAACAACATATCCATGTCCCTAGAAATACAGGTTACTCACCTGTAACAGGAGTTCTAGGAATGGTATATGTTGTTCATCCTCACGACCCACCCGACCTCCCCGGCTTCGACGCACAACCTGAGCTTCCAGCGGGCCAGATCTGACGTCATGGGGCGGAGCCGAGAGTTATACCACCCGGGTGGGTGGGAGGAGCAAGCTTGAAGACCTTCCGGCAAGATTTAAAGCGGCAAGGATACTGCCAATGAGTGTGGATGAACAACATATACCATTCCTAGAACTCCTGTTACAGGTGAGTAACCTGTATTTTCTGATGTCCCTCCATCGACGGGACATCCTTTAAGCACTAACCCGTCGACAGGGGCTCATATTCTTTCGTCAACGGCGCTTTCCAGCACTTTGAATGCAGTCCAACTAGTGACTGCTCCATCGACTGAGGCTTATACCCCTCTCGCCAGACGACGCTTTCCAGTGCTTTACGTGCAGCAGAATACACTGCTGCTCCATCGACGGGGGCTCCTCTCCCATCAATGGCATCTCTCAATTTAAGTGGAAATAATTATTTTTCCCCTGCAGGCTCGTCATCGAGACCACACATTCCTCAGGGGAAGCCCACAGCTTATGCCTTGTATATATATATTTTTATTACACAATTCTATTTATCCTCCTTTCAGCAGGTCACCCTCAATGTCTGCCAACCCTACAGGTTTCAGGGTCTGTCTGAATCTTATGGCATCATGCGCACTCCAGCAGATGCCCTGAACTGGTCCGGAGGCTTCATCCTCGGTGGCCCCCAATGTTTCCTCCATTTTCTCCCCAGAATCCTACTCCCAAGACCCCGGAGTGGTGTTGCATGCGGCGTGGGCGCACATACTTTGCGCTCAGTGCCGAATCTCTTCATCCTTCCCTCGGACTAAGCTGGCAGTCCTCAGAGCAACATAGCTACTGCAGCCTCCACCATGGGGTGGCCAAGCTCAGAAAACCTGTTACTCCCTCCCGAGGTGAAGGGCCACTGTTCAGCAGCTGCTCGCATCCTCTCCCCCACCCCACCCCTGCCGACCTCCGATGACCCAGGCTCATTCCCAAACCCAGGTCGCCGACGTAGCGCAAGGTGTGGCATCCAGCGCCTCAACCCTCTGTGCCACCAGGCCAGCCAACTTATGCCTTATTGACTGCCTCTCCGCCTGCTCAGGTGGCTTCTTATAGAGGTCAGGCAGACAAAGATTAGGACCCTGATCTTTACTACCGGGTGCAAGACCTGCTCAGACTATGCATCCCATTCCTTCTATCACCCCTTTGGTTTCCCCAACATGCCGCTCTTCTCACCCCCCAATCCTTCCTAGGAAAGGGACCTCACCAGTGTAGTCCAACACATCTTGCATGCCATGCAGCATTCTCTGCCCTCTAAAGGGCTGGGTGATCTCACCCAATCTCCTCCCCCTCCTCCACCTAAAAGATTCCACAGTGACCAGGATACCCTACCACCCTGGTCTCCTCCTCCATTTGTAGAGGACTATTTGTCAGATGACCAAGAATTGCCACCTGACTTAACAGGTGATCTTGAGGATGAAGAGTTTCAAGATTTGGATTTCCCTAATCAGGAATCCCCTTACTCAGAAATCTCTTTTCTGGATGAGGATCTGCCTTTGCCTGCAGCAGCCTCTTCCCCCGGATGACCCTTCCTTTAGTGAAATGATGGTTCAAATTCAAAAAGTCATGGGATTCTCCACTATGGAACATGACAAGCAACGTAAGGATATGGCAGAATATCTTCAGTTACCTGAGGAGCCTGTTTTATTGGTCCCCCCTCTAATACCTACTTACCAGAATGCTATGCTGGCTGCTTGGCATCAGCCTTCAGCTATTACAGCTGTTCCCCTCAAAGTGGATCACCTGTATCAGGCTCCTCTGGGTCACCCCTTTCTGTCTAGTATTCCAGAGGCAGATTCTGTGGTCATTACTGCGCTCATGACCGTACCAAAAAACCAAGCACATGAGCTTCTTACCTCCTGATAAGGAATCCCGAAGAATTGACTATCTGGGGAAAAAGGTATTTTCCTCAGGTGCTATAAATATCAGAGTTATGAACTGTATGGGTCATATGATTAAGTATTAGCGTACCCTGGGGTCCTCTGCCCTTGAGATCATCAATAAACTTCCTCCTTCACAGGACAGGGATAAATTATTGGCTACAGTGACAACTAGTAATTCTATCTCCTGTCACAGGATATGATGCCGTGGATACCTCAGCCCGACTTTCAGCCACTAGTATCAACTAGCGTCGCCATGCTTAGCTTCGCATTTCAGGCTTTGCACCTGACATACAACATAAAGTAGCTAATGCCCCTTTTAATGGGTCCAGGCTGTTCGGGCCAGGTACTCAAACTTTACTGGATGACTTACAGGCATCAAGCAGAACCCTCTGTATGGTCCATGGCATGTATCATGCTCGAGCTGCAACCTTCCATGCTCAACACACACCTTATTGAAAGAGGCGGCGATACAGAGTAATAACAAAGGCAGCTTCAGAGGTCATGCTCACTCCAATAGAGGCAGGCAACACCTCTACTGCCTGGGGTGCCCGCTCCCGCCTTCAGGTGGAGGTCCGCAACCTGCCGCCCAGTGACCCACTAGAGCCTCCCCCTGCCTCCTCGACCAGGCCTCGGAGGCGGTAGGAGGTCATTTTGCCCTCCATCTGGAGCCCTGGCAAACGATCACGTCTGACAACTGGGTACTGCAAATTATTTATTTATTTATTTTTTATCTATTTATCCTCCTACCTGGCTCCCAGTTGGCATTCTTGTCCCTGCAAACCTTATTCTGGCCACTGTCTGAATCGCCGCAGCTCTTATAGGGCCCTGGTTTTATACCCGCAGCTTACCCCCGTGGCAGGGGCCCTTCTCCCACCAAGTCGGATCCGGTCATCAGCGATGCCCCTGAAGCCGGGCTGAACCGTTAGGATGGCTATCAAGCCGCTGCAACCTGGAAGCCAGTTTCTCCTGTTCTCCCTGTACGTGAGCGGAGCGTGCAGTGAGGCCAATAGGGTGAGTGCACCCGTCCGCACACGCTCCTCCCGGCGCCTCCCCCGGCTCAGTACCCTTGGTGCTCAGCATCAGCGCTTCGCCCCCAGCCTCTGCTAGGGGCCAGCAACACACCAACAACTGAAGTCCTCCCTCCCCGGAGAGGGAGAGCCGTCCCTCAGATGCTCAGTCCCTCTCCTCCCCTGCCAAACCCCGATGACCCGAGTCCGCTTCCGAACCCGGGTCGCCGGTGTGGCATCCAGCACCTCACCCCTCAGCGCCACCGGGCCGGCCGGATACTACAGATTATACAGAAGGGTCATACATTAGAGTTTCTCTGTACCCCATGCCCTTGCCCTCCATGCAAGATTCATTATCCTTCACAGCATATACCCATCCCACAGGAGGAATTGACTGCCCTTTTGTCCAAACAGGCCATTATACCGGTGCCCCTTCTGGAACATCAAACAGGATTTTACTTCCAATTCTTCCTGGTACCCAAACGTATGGGAGACCTCAGACCAATATTGGATATCAGACAACTGAATCTTTACATTCAGTACAAACGTTTCCGCACGGTCACCCTACCGTCCATCATGCTAATTCTGAAACAGGGCGATTGGCTTTGCGCCCTAGACATGAAGGATGCCTACCTTGCTTTAAGGGAGCCTCCATTTCAGATATCTGCAGTGCAGCTACCTGGTCCACAATCCATACATTCACAAAGCGCTACAATCAGGATATTGCCTCACGACGTAGGATGGCCTTTGACCGTGCAGTCCTACAAGGTCTCCTATCATAACTGTCCTCCCACATGGGCATTATTGCTTGGGATTCATCCCAAAAGTATTACCTACTGCAAGAGAGCACTCCGTGGAAGACAGTACAGTTACGTAAAAACTTACTGTAACAGTAAATCTTTTAGGAGTGTCTCTTGCAGTAGGTTTATTCCCCCTCCTTCTCTAAGAGAGCAAGTTCTGATCCATTGACTAGAGTTGGGACTCCTTCGGTACCTCGGCTTCCCCTCGGTCCTCGCTTTTCGAGCTGAATCCGACAGGGGAACTGAGGATACCAGGGACTGCCCGCACTTATGTAGGAAACAGGAAGCTGATGTCATGTGTGGGCGGTCCTTGGTGAAAAACTGCTAGAAGAGCTGCCATACATCACAGCGACCTCTGCTGGTAACCTAAAAGTATTACCTACTGCAAGAGACACTCAGAGATCTACTGTTACAGTAAGTTTGTACGCAACTGTACTTTCTAGAGTGGTAAATGTTGTTCATCACTGAACCCACCTGGCCTCCCGATGACACACAACCCTCTGCTTCCAGCGAGCAAGATCTGGCATCATGGGGCGGGCGAGGGCATACTCACCAGGTGGGTGGGAAGAGCCAACTTTCAGATGATCCATCAAGATTTAAAGGAAAGGACACTGCCAACAAGTGTGGATGAACAACATATAAAACTCTTAGAACTACTGTTACAGGTGAGTAACCTGTTTTTACGTACTCATCGTAATTCTTGATCTTTTGGATGAAGTTTCACCATTTATTCACATGCCCACCCACCATCCCCGAGCTCACTTGTCTTGTTTTGGTCTTCACTTCTCGTTGACTGGGCTGTGAAGACACTGTTGTAGTGACCCTTCTTGCATGGTTCATATGGACTATCTTATGTCCAACATCGGTTAGTTTTGCTGGATTAGTTTACACTGCACCTCCTCGGTAAAAAGGTACTGAGGCAGTTGGAGGATCGACGCCAAGATAGCCTTTTCAGTGCAAAACAGTCTTGTGGTGCAGCGCATGTGCAGTCCTACTGCACCGGCCCTCCTGAAGATTGTAGGGCTCCCGGTCATGTCCTAGCCTCCGGCAGGAGTCCGTCCAAGAAGGTCAAGAATTACAGTTGGTACGTAATTTACATTTCTCAGACACCTTGAAACCTATAAGACTCAAAGCCTTTATTCGACAACTGGCTGCTAGCCAGCCCATCAAAGCAGGGTATGGAACAAGCACTAACTACAGCAACTCGGTTCCTGACCTCCATGGAAGTTATATTAAATCTGGAGAAATCGCAGCCTCGACCCTCTCAGCAGCTCCTCTTCATCAGTGCCCTCTTGGACACCATGAAGACAAGGGCCTTCCTTCGAGAAGACAGAAGGGAAAGCCATTCTTCAGATGGCTCATTTCACCATGGAGAACAAGTCTGTCCAGGCTCACTCCATGCAGTGGATGTTAGGCCTCATAGGCTCCTCTGTCTTTACAGTGGCTCTAGTTACCTGCACAATTGAGGACAACTTGGTGGTCCCCGACAGTGCATCCTCAGTCTAACCCCATCAAAGTGACGAAGCCTCTTACCACGGACATTATCTCTGTCAGGGTGGGGAGCCCTTTGCCAGGCCATCACACGGGGGGGGGGGGGGAGTGGAGCCTTATGAAGTCTCATCTCCACATGAGAGCAGTCCTGTACGCCTTCCGGGCCTTAGTGGGCTAGGTCTGTCACAAGGTGATCCTCCTGCAGACAGACAACAAAGCAGTCATGTAGTACATCAACAAGCAGGGAAGAGCACACTCTTATCCCCTTTGCAGGGAAGCGATGAGAGTGTGGGAATGGTGTCTGGAACAGAACCCTCTGATCCGGGCAGTTTATTTGTCAGGGGCTCAGAATAATCTGATGAATGAGCTGTCAGACAGAAGCAGATTCCTCATGAGTGCTCCATAGCTTCAGACGTTGTGCATTCTCACTTCGATGAGTGGGGAACCCCAGAACTGGACCTTTTTGCGTCCCCACTTAATGCCAAACTGCCCCAATTCTGCTCCAAAAATCCAGAACAGTTTTCTATCAGGATGCATTCAAGCTACGGTGGACAAATGGGTTTTCTGTACACATTTCCTCATGTTCCTCTAGTTCAGAGGGTACTATTCAAACTGGAGGTGCATGGGAGAGATTATTCATTGCACCATACTGGCCTTGGCAGATCTGGTTTCCTCTACTCAACAACTTGTCAGTTGCCCTCCAGACACTTCCCCTCCAATCAGACCTTCTGACGCAGGAGTCTCTGGTCCATCTCAACCTGTGCTCTCTTCATCTCCATGCCTGACTCCTGAGGAGATAGAAGTAAGCAGGTACAGGGTGTCTCTGAGAGTCTTGCAGATTCTCCTGGCCACTCGCAAGCCTTCTACCAGAAAGACTTACACAGCTAAATGGAGGCATTTTTCTGAGTGGTGCGCAAGGTCCCCTATAGATCCATTCCATTGCCCACTGGATAAGGTATTGAGAATTTGCTGGACATCTCTGATGCAGGGTTACAATACTCTTCAGTCCGGGTCCATTTATGTGCTGTCTCAGCTTACCATGAGCCAGTTCAGGACCTCACCCTGGCTCAGCTACTCCTTTTTAAGAGGTTCTTGAAAGGTATCTTGCACACAAGACCCCAGTCAGGAAACCAGTTGCTGCCAGATCTCAACCTGGTGTTGGATATGCTCCCCCATAAGCCTTTGAACCCCTGGCTACCTGTGACCTCAAATTCCTGACTTGGTAAACTGCATTTTTGGTAACCATTACCTCTGCTCTCCAGGTCTCTGAAATACATGCTTTGATCACAGACCCTCGGTATACTGTCTTTCATAGAGACAAGTTGGTTCTCTGTACGCATCCCATGTTTTTGCATAAGGTGGTGTCAGAGTTCTACTTAAATCAGCCTTTGGTGCTGCCTACATACTTTTCCAGCTTCCAGAACGGAGGGGAGCACACCCTCCACTCTCTTGATGTTAAGAGAGCCCTTAGATTCTACTTAGATAGAACTAAGTACTCCCAGCAGTCCAAGCAGCTTCAACCCCAATCAGCTAGGTCAGATGTTTACGATCAAATGCATTTCCGCATGGATAGTGGCTTGCCTCTGCCAGTATTCTATGGTGCAGGTAAAGTTGGAAGGCCAGGTTCGTGCCCACTCCACAAGAGAAAAACATAAGGAGAAGAAAAGGCGCAAGTTGTCTAGTCATTCTCCTGTGAGACACTCGACACCTGTGGACCTGGCTACCTGATCATCATCTCAGACAACACTGGGGTTGCCTAGGCCTGCAGGGCGAGGTCTCCACGTGGGATCCCCTGGCTGTCCAGTAGAGGAGACTTTGATGAGCAGTTTGACGATTGGGCAGCTTTTATGTAGCAGTTTTTGCAGCATGTAAGTGCTTTGATGCCAATGTTGGTGCCAGCTTCTAGACTTTCAGGGTTGGTTGAGCCATTACCCTCTTCGGTGCACTTTGACGTAGGCACACTGTAACTTCAACCTCAGTGCCAGGGCCTCATTCGTGCTACTGACACCTGCTCCACTTGTGGTGTCATCTCCAACCCCTCCAGGGATAGGGCAGCCATGGGTCATGTTGGATGCTCCACACCATTGTCAATGTCACGTGGCACCAAGGCCTTTGGACTAAATTGTACGACACCAGCATTTTCCTTCAATGCTGTGTGGGCCTTCAGTGCCAGGATTGCTCCCTTTGGGGCGATCCCAGGCCCATCCTCTGTGCCAGAAACAGTGCCATTCTCTAGTCTCTACCGGCACCAAGGCCTGTGACTTCGTGTTGCAGCAACCAACACTGTCGCTCTTACATTCCTCCCACCCTCCGTTCCTCTTCAGGGACAGTGGGAGACAAGTTCGATGCTGACTTCATTGTGTTGCATGGGGAGGATGATGACTCATGCTGTGGCGCACAGAACCCTGAACAGGTTTCTGACATAGTAACTCAGGAGTCTTTCTTCTTGCAGGCTGTGCTCAAAAACATGCATATTTTAAATCAGCAGCCATAGACCAGGCTAACCTCCTCCAACTGGAGTTTCTAACCGTGCCTAATATCCTTGTCTCCCTAGTTCCTCCCATCCAGCCAACCCTACAGACCCTCACTGAGACAGCTTGGAGGAAGTCTGTTACTATGACAGCTGTCCTTAAACAGCTGTACAATGCTGGTTCAACAAATGTTTTGTCGACCAACATTACAGCGACGGATTTATGCAGTCGACATAAATCCATCAGGAAGAAACAGCTGCTGTTCATCGGGGGGCTCCCCGAACCCCAGAACTTAGGGATTATCAACTCCTAGTCTGAGTTGATTCAGGGAGGGGGTGCAGGGCTGGGGGAAAGAGTGCTGGGGTCCCGGGCAGACTTCTACAGCGAACTGTCAGTGTTGGCATCGATGTGTTCACTGTAAAAGTTTCGCTGAGCAGAGGGCATACCTCCTTAAACAGGCAGACAGAAAATATGTAGCACCTAAGTTTAAGCCAGCGTATTTCACTTAACCAGTAGCGGAAGACATTGCCATTTTACCTGAAAACAAAAACAACATAGTATCCATGGATGTCACTGCACACCTCACTAAGGAGGGAGTCATGCAGGGTAGACACTATTAGCAAGCTGGTCTGTGAAGATAGCTAGTTACCAGGGCCACTCCTCTAAGTACAAGAATGCCCTCTGGTGTAAGCAAAATACCCTCACAGGGGTTCTGACAGACACAGGGGCTGGTTAGTAAATGCTGTTAGCTATTAAGGTATCAAATCTAACAGTCATTAGGTTAAAGCCTCTATGGATACCTTTGATGCAGCAGCCCGCTCTACTGCTACAGGTTACTGCATCCAGCGACACGCCTGACTGTGGACTGCTGGCTTCACCCTTGACATTCAACAACAGATCATGAATGTACCCTTCAGTGGCACGTATCTGTTTGGACAGCAAGTAGTGCAGTCTCTTAAGGAGTCTAATGAAACAAGAAACAACTCTTAAGACCTCCAGGCTGGCTCCCTACAAACCACAAAGGGGTAGAGGATGTGGTTCTTTCCATAACACACAGTCCTTTAACGGCAAGGGCAGAGGTGGCACCTACAATAGATCCCAGCCACATCAACCCCGAAAGAAGGTACAGCAAAAGGCAAAGGCACCAGAAGCGCCGTGTGCCACGATGTGACACTTTGGACCCAGGTCCGCTCATTGCCCAAGGCAGACAACTCCGGGGTACGGGCCTCGGCCAGTTTTACCATCAGTGGAATCCATCTCAAATGGGCAAATGGGTTTTAAGGATTATCTAAGAGGGGTGCTCCCTGGAGTTGTTGGAAAATCCCCCAGACAGTCTACTCAGGAGGTAATTCCCCTTGTCTGCTCATATATCAGAGCTGCTGGCACAGGAGATTGTGGATCTCTTCCATTTATTTGTTGTTACTTTCATTAAAAAACAGTGAATTTCTGATTAACAAAAGATTGTAGATCTGCCCAGAAACGGCATTGGAAATAGTGCCAGTCAGAATGGAACAAATGGTTCTACTCCCACTGCTTCCCGGGACCGAATAAATCGGGGGCATGCACCCCATTCTTGATCGAAGGTAACTGATCAAGTACATGGATGAAAAAAAACTGGATCCTTGTCTAGCATCTCTGGATATTCAGTCAGTACATATTAGTGCACCGAACTGCCACAAGTTCCTCTGGTAGTCATCCACATCCACATCCACAGCACATGTACAGCTAGTCATCACAACCTGCACTCCCTTCACCATCAGGCCTGGCTCCTAATGAGATTGAAATGAACAGGTCTGAAGTGTCTCATGGTCTCTGAGATCCTCTTGACTGCACATAAATCCTCCACCAGGAAGTCATACAGACAAGTGGAAACGCTTTTCCATCTGGTGTTCCAGATCCTCATGGAACTTTTTAAATGTCTGCCTGAAAAGGTTTTGTAGTACTTATTGGTCCTTTCTAATGCTGGCAGGCAGTATTCCACAGTTACGGTCTGCTTGTCCACTATATCAGTATCCCACAGACCTGTAGGTACCCTCCCTTTTACCCAGCTGCAGCTGTTTGAGGTTCCGCAAGGGCATTTTGCACACAGCCATTCCCCCCCAAAATATCAGGAAGCATGTCACTCTGTGGGACATCAGTCTGTGCTGGATTTGCTCACTCACGAGCCCTTCGAGCCTATTTCAACTTGTGACATGAAATAACTGACTTGAAAAGCAGCATTTCTGGTGGCTGTCACCTCTGCATGCAGAGTGTCTGAAATTCATGATCTTTCAGGAATCTGTCTTCACCATTGATTCAACTTGTGGGCCTTAGCCGGAGGCACTGGGACCCTGTGGAAGCCAGAACTTTTCAGGATGGCTGGCGCTGAGGCAGCTGCGCACACGGGCGGTGCTATAAGACAGGCTTGCGACGCATGGCTTACCTTGGCATCAGGCCTCAACCACCTCAGTTCCTTTTTTATCCCCTGCTTTCTAGCACACATCAGTGATGATGTTGCTCACCAGCCGAGAGTTAGAACTTCATGTCTATATGATAACAACGTTCAGTTCTCTCAGTTTTAGTGTTTAAGGCTAGAGTTTATTTTTGTATCAGTTTAATGATTTTATTAAAAAAAAATTTCTGCCAGTTTCTCTCAGCCCAGCCGAGTCAATTCTTCCTGAATAGTCTCCTACAATCTTCTCCTCAACATATCCTTCTCTGTGCAGACGATGCCGTCATTTACACCACCCACAAGGACCCCCTTCTCCTTCAAAACAATCTACAGCTTGGTTTCTCTGCAATTGAAACTGGTTTAGCAAGCATAAATTAGTCCTCAGTTATAAAAAAAAACAAGTCTATGCTTTTCTGCAGCTCTCACAACAACAGGTCTCAACCCCTCCTAATCACTAATTTCCTGGGTGCAGCCCTCGAACAGGTTCAATCATTCACATACCTTGGAGTCACCATTGACAGTAATCTATCATGCACCACCCACATAAACAATGTCTCAAAAGCTGCAAATACACGCATTGGCCTTCTTTACAGGCATAGGCAATGCCTTGCCACAGATGCCTTAAGGATCACAGTTCAGAGCTCGGTGGTATCACTAATCGACTATGGCCTGATCATCTACGGCTTGGCTTCTGCCACCGCTCTTAGGCGCGTATCCTTGACCTAAAACAAAGCCTGCAGGCTGATCACTGGATCCCACCGTCTCACCCACACCTGCGACCTTTATGCCCAAACTGGGTGGCTCCAATTGTCAAGCTGTAATGGCCAAAAAAATAACACTGGGCCTAGCCCCCAGGTGTCCAAGCCCTCCGTATGGTACAGAATCAACGCCAACCAGGAGCTCGATCTCTGCTCCTGCACATCCCATGTTGTCAAGACCACCCAGGGCAAAGATCCTTCGCCTCTGTTGGTTAAATGGCCTCAGCTACAACATCTCCTCACTGCCTAAGCTAGGCCCCTTCAAATCCAACCTCCTCCTCCTCTCTGCCTGCAGCTCCTGTGATTGTCAGCCTTAATCGTCTCCTCTTAATCTAGCACTTCTTCCTCCCCACTTAACTCCTCTAACACTCCTGCCCCCCCTTCCCTCTACACCCCCAATCCCTTCTAGCACTTTCTTGTTACCTGACAAATGTCACCGGCTACTCCAGATTTTGTTGTTCCATCCTAGCTTCATAATCCTGTATACCTTCTCCCTATGGCTCCTAATACCACAGTCAATGTGTGTATGTACCCATCTGCTTGGAAATGACTGTAACCTGGTTTGTTCTCCCCCATTTCAATTTGCATTGTTCTTTCAAATTGTACTGTTTTCATATAGTCATGTCTCCTACTGTCACTCAAACTGATGTGGAACCTTTGTAAAAGAGCCTTGGCTCAAAGGTATTTGTAGTCCTAGATCTAAATAAATAAATAAAATAAATAAATGTTCAACGGCCATGGTTGGTAATGGCAGGGAGCCTTCTCAGGGAAGCCACTCTGACAGTGGGGCCATATCTGGTCCATGTTCCCCATCTGGGAAGGGTTCTGACAATGGACAGTCCTGTGCCCAGAAGGACAGTCCTCCAGGAAACACTAAAGATGCAGACCTAGCTAAAATGGATCTTCTCCCATTATTCTTTACCCCATCCCAATTTCTTAGAAACAAATACCCCATAAAGTGGTATAAAACAAAATTTAAATGTTTGAGAATCTATATTCCAAGCAATTTGGATAATCTGGAGCTGTTCAGTTATGAACCTTTATCAATTCAGATCCAATCGGATATATCCTGTTGGTCCAAGTTACCTTTAAATTTTTTCCAAAGAATCGAGACCATTCGCATGATAATCCTGCCAAAATTATTGTACTTATTTCAAAATATCCCTACCTTCCCATCTAACTTTTATTTTAAGTCTTGGGACAAAATTATATCGAACTTTATTTGGAACAGTCGGAGACCGAGGATCAGGATTTCTCTGTTGCAACTTCCGCTTTCCTTAGGTGGGGTTAACCTACCAAACCTGAAATTCTATGCAAAATACTGACTTTGTGGTTGTCTTCTACATATTTGGTACCTTGGAAAGACTTGGAATTTGCAATAAATGACCTATATGATATCACTAAGATAACCTTGGCCTCGGTAAACAAGCCGCCACCCAAATTCTAAAATTATGGTACAAGCTAAAATTACATAAGGGTTTCAGGGAAATCTTTTTTCTTCTACACACACATCTCAGAAGATGAGTGGTTTCTTCCGGCAGCCCTGGACCACACCTTTTTAAAATGGAGAATGGTGGGGCTTCAATTATTTAGGCAGTTCCTTTCTCCAGTAGGTATTATTCCCTTTGAAACCCTTACGTATATACCCAGGTTAAAAGCTATTTACTGCGACAAAGGGACATAACCTCTAAATTTGCGGACCCCCTTCCAATGTCTTGGAAATAGTTTGAGGATAATATTAATAGTCATACGTGGGGATACTTGGGTGTGGCATCTATACAAACTTCTTCGAGACGGGATGGGTGACTCATCGATCTCTGTGCTGAATAGTTGGTGCAGGGATCTGTAGTTAGATATCTCAGAACAGGAGTGGTTACGAGCATCCCCATTGGCATGCAGAGTCACCCATTCTACTAAATGGCGTGAATTTGCCTAGAAATGCCGAAGTTGATTTTATCGCCCACCGGCAATTCTAAATAATTACCTCCCCTTCTCATATGGCAGGTGTTGGTGGAGATGTTCATGTTTGTTGGCCGACCTTGGCCATGTTTTTTGGACATGCCCACAGTTAACACCATTCTGGTATACAGTACAACAGGAAATTTCGGATTGTGTAGGGGAGGCAACTGAACTCGCTGCTGAGATGGTTCTGCTGTCTCTGTTTTCACCCCATTGACCACCTTGGTATCGAACCCTATTACCTATTTATATTCTGGCAGCCAAAAAGGCAATAACAAGACTATGGATGTCTCCTATTATTCCTACTATCAAAGACTGGAGGGGGGTGGTATCAGATATCTACTATATGGAATCCATTACGGCTAAACTCCATAATAAACACCATGTGTGTGAGGTGCTATGGAGGCCATGGGTGATGTACAGTATTTATCTAGACATGATCCAGATTTTGTCCCTTGACCCTCTCCATATAAAAATCCTGAAGGTAGTGAGGGGGACAAGGTCTTGGGACGACCTCAAGTGCAGCCATCACATCTGTTATAATAAATTACTAGCCCATAGAGAAATTTAATTGGTAAAGAGCTTATGAGTGTCATGTGTCTGCAATGCTAGAAATTCAGTAATTTTGTAAATGTACTGCCTTTAAAAGAAAAAAGGAAAAGTCTTCTGTGTATGCTAACTATACAATGTTTTACTGGAAATGAAGAATGTAACAATATTATACAACGATGACCGTATCATTTGCTGTCTGTCACATCTAACTAATAAAAAGAAATAAAAAAAAGGCAGGCCTGACCTTCTTCAAGGATATCTCTTCCCTTAGGCCACACCTTTGGAGCTATATCCACGTCAGCACTGGGACCACACGAAAACTTTTGCTAGCCAGGGCCGCCCACAATGACGTCACTCACGTCAATGTGTGCATAAACATGGGTGGCCCCATCTCTCCTCAGTTCTTTTCCCACCATCGACTGTACTCTATGGACCTGCTGTAGAAACAAGTACACATAGCCATTGTCATTTATTATTTTGATATGTAGTAACCATAAATAATTTAGTGATACCTTCAACTCTGTATGCTGCGAAAACCAACAGCGTTGTTCTGGTGATGCAAGTGTGGTGGCTGAGTGTTGGCACAGGTGCACCTCCAAGAATGGAGAGAGTCCGCATCCAGGGTGTTAGGCTACCACCGTGGAGGTGGAGCCAGTCTTCCACCCATTGCACAGTCATGGGCCCCAGGGAAAACAACAAAATCAGGAGTTGACCGGGTCTATATGACCTGACTATCTGGTCGGAGGATGAGTCCTCAGAAGGGGCACATGAGCTCCCTCTCAGCATCCCATAAAAAATAAAACAGCATGGATCCCTCGGTGCCCACCTGACAAGGTTTTGGAGTACATGCTGGACTTATCTGATGCTGGCCTTTAGTATTCCACTGTTAAGGTTCACTTGTGTGCTATTTCTGCATACCATAAGCCTGTTGGTGCTCTGTACATGGCGTAGCTGCCATTGTTCAAGAGGTTCCTTAAGGGCATCTTACACAAAAAGCCTCCCATCAGGAAGCCACCGGCTGCTTAGGATATTAACCTCATGATGGATATGCTCACCCGCAAGCCCTTTGAGCCTCTTGCAACATGTAAGCTGAACTTTTTAACTTAGAAAGCATCATTTCTAGTTGGCCATCACTTTTGCTCACAGAGCATTTGAAATCCATGCCTTGGTCATAGATACTCCGTATACTGTTTTCCACAAGGACAAAGTAGGTCTCCATACGCACCCGAAGTTCCTACCAAAAGTGGTTTCAGAGTTCCATCTGTATCAGCCACTAGTGCTGCCTACCTACTTTGCCAATTTCCAGAATGAAAGAGGGCAAACGCCCATTCTCTGGATGTTAAGAGAGTCCTTACTCATAGGTTTTACTCGACAGAGCCAAGGACTTCAGGCAATCCAAACAGACGTTTGTCTCCTTTAGTCCTAATCAAAGGGACAGGCTGTTCTAATCAAGTGCATTTCTGCCTGGATTTTGAGCTGCCTGTGTAATTGCTATGCCATGACTCGGGTAAAGCTTGAAGGCCCAGTACATGCCCACTCCACTAAAGCAGCTGCCATGTCCCTGGTAGAGATTCACTCAGTACCTGTCGATGACATCTGCAGAGCTGCATCTTGGAGCACAGTGCACACTGTTAGTTAAGCAGTATTCCCTAGATGTCCATGCCAGGCAGCATGCCACCTTTGGCTGGGCAGTCCTGAATGGACTTCTGTCCTGAGTGAGCCCTTGGCTCCTACTGCCCTAGTTAGGGGGATTTAGTCTGAGCTTGGTACTTTGACTCACTAGTGTGAATTAATGATGAAGAGTAATTCCTGGAAGATATGAAAGTTACATACTCACCATAATTCCTGATCTTCTAGGAATATGTTCTCCGTTGATTCACACACCACCAGCCATCCCTGGGGTGCACTTGATGTGTTTTATTGGTCTTCCCTCTTATTCGTGGTTTGGGCTGTGAAAATGCTGTGTTACTGGTGTGTTGACCCTTCTTTCACGGGTCACCAGGACTACCTTATGCCCTTAGATTAAGTGCATAAGTACCTGTTAGGTTATGCTGCATCTCCTTAGTAAAAAAAAAAAGCTGCTGAAGCGGTTGAGGGCTGGTGCCAAGGTAAGCCATTACCTGCTGTTCGACATCCTGAGAAGAGCCAGCAGTACATAGCCAGGAATGCCTTCTGATACAGATGCCTGCTGCAGCAGAGCAGGAGGCAGTATCTAAGGCATCCACAGCAGCTTTGAGCTCAGATGTATCACATGGGTGCGTCTCAGCATCCGTTTGACACACCCCGTCTGCAATAACAAAAAAGAAAGAAAAAGTCCTCCAACGTACAAATGCCGCCTCCCGCCTGTGGCAGCCTTGGGTCCACGCCGCATCCGTTACCTGGCACCCCCGGAGTTAAAAGAGGGTCGTGGCTCTGGGGCTCCACCCTTAAGGGGGTAATCCGGGGCAGTGAGGTGGAGGACACCGAGATCTGCTCAAATGGGGCACAGAGGCTGAAGGGGGGCATCGGACATGTAAAGCATACTAAGTTAAAAAAAAAAAAAAAATCTCAGAGGAACTCTGCAAAGGCTTAAGTGAGCTCCAAAGGTTATACTCTTATTTGGGAAATGCCCTTGGTAGTTAGCAGTCCACATGCTAATGGTAGCTACTGTGAAACCCGTTTGTCCAAAGTGTCAATCTTGCATGATTCCTTGTCAGTAGGGTGTGCGGTGACCTCTTGGGAAAGAATGGTTGTTATTTTCAGAAAGAATAACAATGGCATCAGCTATAGGTTGAGAAGCGTACACTGGTCTATCTTTGGGGCAGTGTATTTCCTGTCTATCTGCTTGCAGACAGAAGGGACAAAGGCAAGGTCTGTTCCATACCACATCCAACAATGTCTCAAATGCAGGTGGAATAGGAGGAGCTAAATTGGCAGGCATGGTAGAAACATTTAACCTCTGTAGACCGAGCCGTTTACCTGAGTCTGTGCCTGAAGGCTCAAAATCAAGTGCAGAATGCATATTCCTCAGCAAACCCTGGAAAGTTAGAACCTTTGGGAGCTGAAGAAGGGTCAGAGTTCGAGGAGTCAAGGCTAAAGAAGGGTCTTCGTCGCTGCCCTCAGAAATGATGATGTCGGGAGCAGACTTGACCCCTTCACATCCTCCCCAGAGGCAGGGTCGTCAAGAGGATCATAGGCCCTCCAATCCAGAACACGACATTGGCAACACTGTAAATACCAGCCCCAAGGGAGGAGGGGTCGGTGGCAGAGGCGGCACCATAACAGGAACTGAAGCTGGCACCTGGGAGATCCCTGGCACTGAGGGTGGTACCAGAACTGGTGCCAGGCCCAGAAGGGCCTAAACCTGGTGGCAACAGCTTAGCTGGCTCCGAAGTGACCAGCAATGGTTCCCACAGCCGGTCCCATCAGAGTGATGTTGAACGGTGGTAAAACCAGTGGGATAGGGTTGGCGGTGTGGTCACTGGCGGGCTCTTGGGCTGTGGCTGGAGCCAAATGCTCTACCCAGCTTGAGGGCCCCACCTCTGCAGCTCCTGTCCCACTGGCCCCAAAGGTCCAGGGATCAGCTCTGTTGGCAAAGGCAAATGAGCCAGACACTACACCCACTGCTGAGCTGCCCACTGGAGTCCCCACTTACAGACAAAGGGAGCTCCGGCCCAAGACATCCACCTCCTTGTATCAGAGGCCCCGGTGATGCTGCAGCACCAGTGAAATCCTCCAACCCTGGGAGACCAGTGATCTCATTGCAGACCTCACAGAGGGTGACCTAAGGCAGTACCATTTCTTCCCCTTCTGGTGGGAAGAGGAAGAACTCTAAGCAGTGGGCCAGGAACCCAATCTTGTGCTCCGGAAGGCTGCCTTCTGGGCACAGGACTGCCAATCATCAGAACTGTTTCTAGGTGGTGACAGTAGACCAGACATAGTCCTGCTGCCAGAGCATCTTGCCTGAGAATGCTCCCTACCATCATCATCCATGGCTGTCGACTGTTGATTCAGTAGGACTATGAAAGACTGACAGAAAAAATGTTATAATCAATGAACAGACACAAAAATAAGAAACTCTAGCTTTAAACAGTAAAACATGAAGTTCAAACGCCTGGAGAGTAAGCATCATCATCAGTGATGCTCATTCGTCAGGAAAAAAAGGAACTGAGATGGTTAAGGGCTGGTGCCGAGGTAAGCCATGTGGTGCGAGACAGTCTTGCGCCATCACGGATGTGCACAGCTTGCCTTGGCGCTAGCCATCCTGAAAAGTTGTGGCTCCTGCCAAGTCCTAGCACCTCTGGCTAAGACCCACTATTGTGACTCAATGGTGAAGATATTCCTTGAAGATCAGGAATTACGGTATATAATTTTCATTTTTGGTCACAGATCATCGTGATACTGTTCTCCATGAAGACAGGGTTGTGCTTGATACGCACCCCAAGTTTTTACCTAAGGTGGTGTTGGAGTTCCACCCGAATTAGCCCCTGATTCTGCCTACATACTTTGCCAGTTTCCAAAATGAGGGAGAGACAACTCCACTCCCTAGATGTGAAAAAGTCCTCAAGCTTTACCTGGACAGGATTAATGACTATAGAAGGTCAAAGCAGCATTTTGTCTCTTTTCAATTACAGTTGAAAGGGACAGCCTGCCACAGTCATGCGCATTTTAGTCTGGATTGTGAATCGCTTTCACCACACTGCTGTGCTATGGTGGGGGTAAAACTAGAGGGCAAGGTGCATGCCCAGTCCACCAGAGCAGTATCCATTTCTTTGGCAGAACTATCCTCTGTGCTAATTGTAGAGATTTAAGGCTGCATCTTGGAGCACAGTGCATATTTTACAGAGCACTGTGCTCTGAATGTCCGTGCGAGCTGCAAGCCACCTTTGGCAAGACCGCTTGAATAGATTACTATCCTGAGTGTGCCCTAGCTCCAGCTTTCCTAATCCGGGGACTTTTCTGAGCTTGGTGCTCTGACCCATCAGTGAGAATCTATGGAAAAGATAGATTCTTGGAAGAAATGAAAAATCTTCTAGGAATCAATCTTTACCATTGTATCCCAGTAGTGGGTTTTAGCCAGAGGTTCTAGGGCCCAATGGGAGGCAGAACTTTACAGGAGAGCTGGTGCTGAGGGTGAGCGGCATGCATCGTGGTGCCACAGGGAGAGCTAACAGCACCAAGGCTTACCTCGGCACCAGCCCAAAACCGCCTCAGTTCCTTTTTTTCCCCATTATTGAGTGTATATCAGTGACGATTTTGCTCGTCCACCAGGAGTCAGAACTTCGAATCTGCACAGACAACAGCATTCAGTTCTTCTCAGTTTTAGTGTTTAAAGCTAGAGTTTGTTATTTTTGTGTCAGTTTAGTGATTTTACAAAAAACATTTGTATTATTTTCTGGTAGCCCTACCGAGTCAATGGTCGATGGCCAGGGAGGATGATGGTTGGGAGCCTTCACAGGCAAGCTTCTTCAGCAGCAGAGCCATGTCCGGTCAACTTTCCCTATTAGGGAAGAGTTCTGACCACACATGGTCCAGTGCCTGGGAAGAAGAGCAGTCCTCCTGGAAGCACAAAAGAGGGGCCTGTTCCTGATCTCGGTCAGGTTCTTGGAGGAGCTTCGACCCCAAGTTCTTCCTCTTGCCATCGAAAGGGAAAAAATTGCACTACTCCGTATCACCCTCTTTGAGGTCTGCCCACGAGATCCCCGGTCTCCTTGAACTGGAGGTCCTTACTGGTGCCGGCACCATAACCAGGAACCTCTGGTACCAGAAGGTTGAGGTTCCGGGACCCAGAGTCCCTCTCTGTCTGTAAGTGGGGACTTTGGTGGGCAGTTCCTCCACTGGGCAGCACTTATGCAGCAGTGGGTGCAGTGTCTGGCTTGTGTGCCATTGCCAGTGGAGCCAGACCTTGGCCCTTCGTGGTCAGTTGAACAGGAGCTGCAGGCAGCCCTCAGGCTGCGTAGAGCATTTGGCCCAGAAACAGCCCACAAGCCTTTGCCGTTAACCGCACTGCTGACTCCTGTCCATCTGGCTGCACCACCATCTTGTGTGTCTGTGGTGGGACTGGCCTCAACCATTGCCAGTCACTTCAGTGCCGGCTGGGTCATTGGTGCTGACATCAGATTTAGGTCCTTTGTTGGCCTGCCCCAGCACTGCCTCTGTGCCAGGGATCTTCTCTTTGCCAGATTTGGTGCCAGGTCTGGTGCCGCCCTGACACATGCCCCTTGTCCTTTCAGGACAGTGTTGCCTAGTCCACATTCTGGATTAATGGCCTGATATCTCATCCCCCTCTGTGACCCTCCCTCCAGTGAGGATGTGGAAGAGGACGAGTTTGATCTTGACCATCTCATTTCTGTGGCCAGCAACAATGACTTTTTTTTTTTAAATATAGTTTTTATTGTTAATTTTAACACACACTTCTCTGCATAGTTCATCATTTTCTATTAACTTATACAACGGTATTTATGAATACAGCACTTTGAAAAGGAGACCTTAGTTCTAGCGTAGATCTCTTACCCAAGGTGTAATCACAGTATACACATTTGTGGCCATTAGGGTTGCACATAGTAGTCTTCGCAGTTAAAGTATCCTCAACTCCAGAAGCCCCATCACCCAGGAACCATGATTACTGTGTTCTTTTCCTGTTTGTCCCCCCTCCTCTCCCCCCCCCCCTTGTTCTATTACAAATAATTTAAAAATGTCCCCTTATCTGTTGTTCTCATATATTTCTTCCTCTGTTAAGGGGAAAAATCTGGGTCAACTGATAGCAACAATGACTCTTTCTTTGACCTGGACTCAATGAACCCAGGCCTAACTACTGTTCCACAGGAAGACCTCACCCTTCAGGCTTTGCTCAGGAATATGCATTCTACACTCAGTTTTGAGTCTATAGCCATTGTTTCAGGTAAACATCTCCGTCTGCACCAGCTAAACATTCCTACCATACCAATCAGTTTAGATCCTCCTATCCCACCTGCATTTGAGACCCTGTCTAATGTGGTCTGGAGCAAGCCTGCTTCAGTAGCTTCTGTCTCAAAGCAGATAGACAGAAAATGCAATGCACATAAGAACTGACCAGTGTATGTTTCTCAACCTACAGCTAATTCCATGTTATTCTCGCTAAGAATGAAAAAGGCACTCTTCCCTAAGAGGTCATCGCATCCTTTTTACATGGAGTCATGCAAGATTGACACTGTGACAAAGGGTTAGTGCAGCAGCTACCCTATCTGTGAAGATTGCTAGCTACCAAGGGCATTTTTCCAAATATGAGTATACCCTTTTGAGGTCACTTAAGTCTGTCAGATTCCCTGCCAGATTCCGAAACAAGCAGAAGATTCTGCTGACTGCCATTCATGAGACTGAGTCAACAGTCATCACCTCAAAGCTGCTATGGGTGCTTTTGATACTGCATGCGCCCCCCCAACCGCCACAGGCATCTGCATCAGAAGGCATTCCATGCTACAAACCACTATTTTTTTCTCAAGATGTCCAACGGGTTATAAATGTTCCCTTTGTTGGAACTTACCTGTCTGGACAGCAGGTAGAGAAATCTCTTGAGGGGTCTCTTAACTGCCAGGCCAGTCCCTGCTAACTCTCAGAAGGGGAAATGACATGGTTTCTTTCAGAACAAGCAGTCCTCTTGTCAAAAAGGCAGAGGAACCCAAAACAAATCTCAGCATCCCCAGCCTCAGAAGAAGGCACAGCCGAAGGCATAGATGCCAAAAGCACCCCAGTGCGCCACCCTCTGAAGCCACAGCCCCAGTCCTGCCTCAGCTGCTCGAGGCAGACCTCTCCTCTCTAGTTGGGGGGAGCCTGACCCAGTTTTATCATTAGTGGGCATCCATTACGACATGCAAGTGGGTCCTCAGGATTATCCAGGAGGGATACTCCTTGGACTTCACACAAATCCTCCCGCACTGTCCCCCTAGAAGGCAAACCCTCTTGTCAGCTCATATGTCAGAGCTTCTGGCACAGGAGATTGTGGGTCTTGTTAGCGGCAGGGCAGTGGAAATAGTGCCAAAGTTGGAGCAAACACAGTCTCTACTCCCACTACTTCCTAGTACCAAATAAATCAGGACATGCTCCCATTTGCTGCCTCAGAAACCTGAAAAGGTTCATGGATTGAGAAAGACTCAAAGTGATTTCCCTAGGCTTGTGCTGCTTTTCCTGAAACCTCAGGATTGGTTAGCTTCCTTGGATATGCAGGATGCATACCAGCACATACTGGTGCACCCCAGCCACCACAGAGGCCTTCTTTCATTGTGCTGGGACAACATTACCAGTTTAGAGTCCTGCTCTTTGGGCTGTCCTTGGCACCTCGAGTCTGTACAAAGGCTTTGCAGTGCTCGTAGTATACCTGAGAAAATAGAACTCCAGATTTACCCATACCTGGATGATTGGCTGATAACTGTTCCATCCTGGCAGGAGAGGGAACAGGCAATGGCCACGGCCTCTCAGTTTCTTACCTCTGTGGGATTCTGCTATCTAGAGGAAGTCTCGGCTCCAAACCTGTTAGCAGCTGCTGTTCATAGAAGATCTTCTGGATACAACCAAGGCCCATGCCTTACTGCCACAGAGCACAATGCAGGTGATCCTGCAGATGGTATGCTACATAAAGAAGCGCAGAGCCGTTCAAGTCCACTTCATGCAATGCATGCTGGGTCTGATAGCCTCCTCAGTGTTAACAGTGCCCCTGGCACAGCTGCATGTGAGAATGATTTAATAGATACTCTGTGCGCAGTGGTCACATGCATCACATCCTCAGACCTACCCCATTCAGGAAACCAAGCCCCTGGTTTGGACAGTCGGTGGAGAACAATCTCCTCCAGGGTTTTCTCTTCTCCAAACCAGAGCCGCCGGTGACTCGCCCCAGATACCTCCCTGTTGAGGTGGGGGGGGCCCACTGTCAGGGCATCCAAACACAAGATGTGTGGGACCTGTCAGGGACTGCGATCTCTTTTGTACAGTCTACGAGCTCAAGTGGATGTTGTCGGCCACAAAACAGTCCTCCAAACAGACAAGAAGTCTGTGATGTTGCTACATCAACAACCGAGGAGCTCACACTCACCATCTCTGCAGAGAGGTGATGAGTGTGTGGGAATGGTGTGTGGGGCAGGGGATAGTGCTCCAAGCCATTTATCTGCCAGAAATCTAGAACACTCATGCAGACAAGCTCAGCCGAACAGAAACTGATTCTCACGAGTGGTCACTAGCTCCAGATGTTGTGGGATTGCTGTTCGATGAGTGGGGCACTCCATATGTGGACCTTTGTGTCCCCACTCAATGCCAAACTGCTTCGATTCTGTTCCAGAAATCCTGGATAAGGCATTTTCTGTTAGGAGGCTTTCAGGCTGCAATGGCAAAATCTGTTTTAGTATGCATTCCTACCAATCCCTGTAGTGCAGAGGGTGTTGCTCAAACTGCAAATTCTAGTCAACCCCTGCTGGCCTTGACAGATATGGATTCCTCTGTTGGAACAGACAGTCAGCAGACTGAGGATTCTTCCACTTAGGACAAACTTACTGACTCAGGGTCACCTGGTCCATCCCATCCTGCGCTCCTTTCATCTTCAGGCCTGGCTCCTGAAGAAATGGAAGTGAACAGGTTCAAGGTATCTCTGAGGGTCTCTGAAATATTTTTGGCTGCTCATAAACCTTCCACTGGGAAGACTTCCACAGCCAAATGGAAAAAAATTTCCATTTGGTGCTCCAAAACCCACATGAACCCCTTTGAGTGCCATCTGACAAGGTTCTGGAGTACTTGCTGGACTTGTCTTATGCTGGCCCATAGTATTCTGCAGTCAAGGTCCGTATCTGTGCTATATCTGCATACCACAAGCCCATCAGTACCCACTACCCAACTCTTGTCTGTCTCTTGCGCAATCAAATTTTTATTATAACAGCTAGGAATTTATCACTCTGATAATCCCCATTTCCCCTTTACCTCCTGTCCTTCACTTGCTGTTTCTGTGCTTCCTTTCTCCCTTGCTTCTATGTGGTTAAAAAATATATGCAAATCTTTATGTGAAACTGGGATCCTTGGTTTGCAAATGTATATAATTATATTGTTGAAATAGTTGTAGAAAGGTATTTGGGTTTATTAGAAAAGATAATCTGGGACACGGGGTTGACCTTGAGATGCATTTTGACCTCCACAAGCTTGTTTACAGACTTGCCAACAGGAAGCCAGCTCTGGGACTTTTGAGCTGAAATTTTCAACTTGTAAGGCAGTTTTTCTAGTGGTCATCACCTCTGCTGCTTAATGTGCCTGAAATCCCCTTGACTTGGTCTCATACCCTCCATTATACTGTTTTCCTGAAGAACAAGGTGGTTTCCGCACACACCCCCAAGTTCCTACCCAAAGTGGTGTAGCTCATCTGAAGTAACCACTAGTGTTGCCCATCTGCTTTGTCAGCTTCCAGAAAAAGGAGCATGTGTTTTTCCATTCCCGGGATGTTGAGGGTCCTTCCATTTTACCTGGACTGAACTGAGGACAGGCAATCCAAACAAACAGCTCTTTGTCTCCTTTGACCCTAATCAGAAGGGACAGCCTGTTAAAACTAATTGCATTTTTGCTTGGATTGTGAGCTGCCTACGCCATTACTGTGCCATGGCTCAGATCAAGCTGGAGGGTCAGGTATGTGCCCACTTCACTACAGCAGTTGCCACATCTGTGGTAGAAATTCACTCTGTACCTATCAGTGATATTTGCAGAGCTGCAGTGTGTAGCACAGTGCACACTTTTTTTAAGCACTATGCTCTGGATGTCCATGCCAGGCAGCATGCCACCTGGCAGGACAATCCTGAATGGACTTCTGTCCTGAGTGAGCCCTTGGCTCCCACCATCCTAGTTCGGGGGATTTTTGTCTGAGCTTGGTACTCCAACCCATTAATGGGAATCAGTGGTAACAAATAATTCCTGGAAAATATGAGAATTACATATTCACTGCAATTCTTGATCTTCTAGGACTATCTTCACCATTGATTCGCATGCCCACCTGCCATCCCCAAGGCTTGCTCCAGTATACTTTATTGGTCTTCACCCATTGTTCTTGGCTTTGGTTGTGAAGACACTGTTACTGGTTTGTTGACCTTCTTACAGGTCACCAGAGCTATCTAATGCCCTTAGGTTAAATACATAAGTACTTCTTAGGTTATGCTGCCTCCTTGGTAAAAAAGGCACCAAGACGGTTGAGGTATGGTGCCACGGTAACCCTTGTATGGCAAGCTTCCCCTCATGGTGCTGCACATGTGCGTTGCTTACCTTGGTGCCAGCCCTTCTCAAAAGTTCTGCCTCCCACTGAGACCTAGCGCCTCTGGCTAAAACCCATTGGCAGGAATCAATGGTGAATATATTCCTAGAAAATCAAGAATTACAGTGAGTACATGATTTTCATTTATGTACTTACTGTAACATAGAAACTTAGATCTTGATGACAGATAAGGACCTTTTGGCCCACCTAGTCTGCTCATTATCCCTACCTACAATTTTTTTTCTTGATTTCTTTATCGCCCCCCATCGACCAGCCCCCTTCCACCATCCCCCAACCCCATCTCCCCGACGTCCACTGACTACCTCTCGGCTAGGAGGTGCCAGCCGGTGCAGTGCCTGTGGGAGCCGCATCATCCGCTGGTCGGTGGCATTTTGTCCTCCATGTTTTTCCCTACCCGAGTGTGGATGTACAGCATGCAGTGGTGCCAACAGCCAAGCACGCTTCTGCATGTGGTAAACCAGGCGTCTGCTCCATCTCTGCTCCCATTCTCTGTAGAGCTGGTGTGCCAGCCTCTAGCCACTGCTAGGGGCCAGGCAAGCTCCGGCTCTAGTCCCACCCCTACCCAGGAGAGGAGAGCTGTCCTCCGGATGCTCGATCCTCTCCCTCCCCGGCCAACCCCCGGTGGCCTGCTCGTACCACGAACATGGGTCGCTGGCATGACAGGAGGTAAGGCAGTGATGCCTCAGCCCTCCATGCCACTGGGCCGTTCCCTACTTACTATAACACTGCAGAGCCTACTTGATCTCCAGCTTTACCACCCACTGGTTCCCTTATGCCTATCCCATGCCTTCTTGAATCTTACTAGAGTTTCTGCACCCACCACCTCCCCAGGGAGGCTATTCCAGGCATCCACCACTCTTTCTGTGAAGTGCTTCCTTACACCTCCCCTGAGTCTACCCCACTCCAACTTCATAGCATGACCCCTTGTTCCTGAGCATTTTTTCCTCTGAAAAATACTTCCCTCTTGAACCTTATTTAAACCTGTGAGATATTTGAAAGTTTCTATCAAATCCCTCCCTCTCCCTTCTTTCCTCCAGAGTGTACATATTGAGGTCCTTCAGTCTCTCCCTTTTGATGTAGATCTTGCACCATTTTAGGTGCCCTCCTCTGGACCGCTTCTACTCTGTCTATGTCCTTCTGGAAGTGAGATCTCCAGAACTGGACACAGTACGCCAAATGAGGTCTCACCGGTGATTTATACAGAGGTATCACCTCCTCCTTCTTTCTGCTGGTGATACCCTTTGCCTAGGCACTCTAGCATCCCAGTGGCTTCCCCACTGCTTTGTCACACTGTTTGACCACTTTTAGGTCATCAGATATGATTACCCCTAGGTCTCTTTCCTGTTTTGTGATAGTACCACTTTCCTCCATTTAGTACTCTTCCCCTGGGTTTCTGCACCCCAAGTGCATGATTTTGCACGTCTTTGCATTGAAACTTAGTTGCCATACTCTGGACCACTCCTTCAACTTTCTTAGATTTCTATTCATTATTTCCATCCCACCCTTGGAGTATTTACCCTGTTGCAGATCTTAGTGTCAGGACTCTGCAAAAAGGCATACCTTCCCTTCTAACTCTTCTGCAGTGTCACTAATAAAGACATTAAAGAGGACTGGTCCCAGTACTGATGATCCTTGTGGCACCCCGCTGGTCACCCTCCCTTCCTCTGAGTGAACTCCATTTACTACCACTTTCTGTCACCTATCCCCCAATACATTATTTACTCATTTTACCACTTTTTTACCCACACCTAGGCTGCCAAGCTTGTTTTTGAGTCTCCTACATGGTACATTGTTGAAGGCCTTACTCAGATCTGGGTATGCCACATCCACTGCTCCACCCTGATATACTTTGACTGTTAACTTGGTTTTCCTGAATATCTTCTTCCTAGAATACCACACCCATCCACCATCCCTGGATTCCCTCCAGTATTGTTATGTTATCATCTTCACCTCTTTGTATTTGGTTTATGTTGTGAAGACACTGTGTTACTGGTTTGTTGACCATTCTTACATGAGTCACCAGGAATATCTTATGCCCTTTTGTTAAGTACATTGGTTACTCATTAGGTTCATGCTGCTTACGTCCTCAGTAAAAAGGTACTGAGGTGGTTGTGCCTCCAGAAAACTTCTGGCTCCAGCAGAGTCCTAGCGCCACTGTCATAGACCTGTTATTGATAAGCTATGGAGAAGATATTCAGGAAGATCAACAGTTAAGGTAAGTGCATAACTTTAATTTTTGGCGGCAACTGAACAACTCTCTAATTCATTCATTTTGTTTTCTAGGTTTGTGTCTAAATCTAGCCAGCAGAAGCGAATCTTTATAAAGTTTCTTTTTCATCAGACCACACACAGCCATAAAAAAAGCACACTAATCACCCATGGTCATCAGCTCTATAGTTAGTGAAGACTGGATGTTTCCTTAAAGAATAGTCCACTCTGTTATCTCTCAGGTGTTTGGCAAACTGCAAATGTAGCCTTTATTAGTGTTATTGTATAAGGAGAGGCATATACCAGCAGTTTTACTGCTGTAATCTGCACAGTAAGCTAAAACTCACTGAACCAGTGTTCTCCAACACATCACTGTGTATCACATGAGAGCACAGAGGTATTGTGGGAAAAGAAAGGTAATAAAAGAAGCAGTCATGGAGATCCTCCGAAGGCAAAAAAAAAATCCTGACAGCAAGCAGTGGAGGATGCAGTAGGACTACACACACAAAACACTCTGGATAGCATACGTTTTTATAAATTTTGAGGGTTTTTTTTTTCTCCATAAAGGTTTTTCTCTCTGGGCTCTGGCGGGCAGCTGTCAGCCATGTCCCTGTCTCCCCACCCTCACACACATACACCCTGATTGTCATGGGCCTCCATCGGCCTTTAGTGATTTCCCCAGCGGATTGCCCCCCACAGCAGGGCTAGGAGGGGGATTGCAGTGCCGAAGTCTGAAATCAGACTGGAGCCCCTCATATGTGTCAAAGTGCTGCATATGAGCCTAAGGGGAGTTTTAACACAGGTCTGTAATTCATCAGAACAATCCAGTCCCAAAGATGGCTTTCTGAAGGGGGGACTTACTACCACCCTCTTCAGAGCAGCAGAAAACTAATCTCTTCAAGGGAACACCAAATAATTTCAGCAAACACTGGGCTACAGTTGTACTGATAGTTTCTAATCTGGACAGTCCAAGATGCAGTACGTGGGCTGAAGTCTGACGACAACCCAGAATGCCTGTTCAGAAGAGACTTTCTGAAACTCGGCCAGCAGCATCGAGGTGTCCCCATTATCACCACTTCAACCACCACCACACATAACCCACCCACCTGGGAAATCCCAGCCAGAATAATTAAGACCCAGCTGAGAACAAATCTGCCAGATCCCTCAGCCTGATCAGCATTTTACTGGAAGATGATCTCTGCGTCAGTCACATTGTCAAGTGAATGCTGTGGAGCTGTTGTTTTGGACTGTGTAGTTCTTCCTGCCTAACATCCAAGAACTAACAGAATAACCATGCCTTACATTTACTTTGGTTGATTTTATTATTTTGCATTAAAGTTTTTATTGAGACAGTGGTATACAGAAGTCAGGCATAGACATTACATCACTATAGGGAAGAATGTATAACACAGTGTTTTTTAGAAAGTAAGCAAACATCTGGCATAATGGAAAGCAGAAAGGGTAGCGATCAAGTAGCACTAAATCTGTAATCCCTATCCAAACGGAGTTGGCCAAAATATTGTCCATCCCTAGTGTAGTCTGTGATTTCCAGAATACTGACTGTCCAAGAAATTATCAAATAAGGCACATTTTATGGTGCAAAAGAGGGATCACTATTGGGCAGGTACAGTGTGCATCCCTGCCATCATGTGCAAAACTGTTTCAGGTGGTTGTGAATAGAGGCTGTCAAATGTTCAATTTAATAGATCTCTGAGACTGTAGATCGCCAGGTGGCAGTTGATGGTGCAAACAGCTGCATCCGCAACCTAGTAATTGCTTTTTGGCTGCCAGAATATGTATAGATAGATGAATCTGTATATACATACATATAAACTAGTTCTTGACCACTTAAGCAGCTGTCGGCAGGGGGGCTGGAAAGGAGCATCATTGTTGGGGAAATTAGATTCAGAAATATGGATAGTGTCATAAATTGCGTAGCAAATTCCTTCCAAAACGTTTGTAGTATAGTGCAAGCCTGTTATAACGGACACATCTGTGCATGCAGTTTTTGTCTGTTATATCCAGTGTCCATCATATCCAGAGGAGGTAGAGTCTATGTATTAGGTGTGCCTGTGTGTGAACAGGGCTCAGAGTAATTGAAAACCTATTGTAAAACTTCATAGCTTATTCAGTCAGAATCCTGACTAGCATATACGTTTCTGTACTTTGTGTGTTTAGAGTTATTTAACTGTCAGAGAACATGATTTTTTTTTATTAAGTTTATTGCAGAAGGTAAGAAGAAGATAGCAACTCTGATGGCTGGATGTTGGCATTCCAGAACAGTATGACCAAAAGCAATTGTACTGTAAGGGTTTTATTAAAAAATAAAATCACTTCCTTATTAGTGTAATCATCTAATGAAGGTTTATGCAGCTTGTGGAGAATTATTTTGTAAGAAATTTAGTCTGTGTAGCTCCTTCATCTAAATTCTACATTTGCCAAATCTCCTAACCAGCTCTGCACCCCCACCCCAAAATGCACTACAAATACCTATAAAAGCTTCAAAGTGTCCATTATAAGCAGAGTTTCTGTCCGTTATAACCAGAGGAAAATGCATTGAATTTGATATATTTGGTTTGGGAAATCAATTTTTGTCCATTATAACCGATTGTCCACTATAACAGTGTCCGTTGTGAGTGGAGTGCACTGTACCAGCACACCCAAAATATGTAAGAATGATCAGCTGCAAACTGACCACATTGATGTCAACATTGTCCATACTCTGAGGGCAAAACTGAGCCAAGACCCAGGGGTCCAAAATATCTGTACAGTGTTTCCATGTGAACTCCTGCCATCTAGTGGAGGAAGTTAACTTCAAAGTTAGAAGGTCAAGGTGCAGCCAAATATCCAGGGACACATCAGTGCCCAATTCAGAGTTACATTTCAAGAATATTGAGTTAGTCAAGTCTCCAAGCAGGTGTTGCAGCGCCTAGTAAAAATTCCCGATCAAGTGTCCCCAATGCGTGCCTTGAATAGCTGCACTCAGTAAAGTCAGGAGTAAGGGGGCAGGGTCTGGCAGTTTGGTCCCCTCAAGTGATTTGTTTAACAGATAAGTATGTACCTGCAGGTATCAAAAATGTTCCCATCCACTGAGACTGTATTTAGTTTGTAGGCATTCAAAGGGAAGAACTCCTCAAGAATCAAGGAATTGAAATATACGAGTTGGGCCTGGATGTCCCCAGCGAGAGAAAGCTGCTTACATTTACTTTTAGGGAAGCACTGTGCAATGTCATTATAGTGTATGGTGGAACGCTGTTCCGCATGGAAATCCATGCCTGGAACAACATTGTTGTGCTGCACTCGGTGCGTCACGATCTTGTTGTGCTGCACTGAGTATGTCACCGGTGCAGCACAACAAGATCGAACGCATTCGCGCATGTGCAATTGAGCGGAAGTAAGCATGCAGCTACAGATTCCGAAGCAAGTCGTATTTTTTTCTGTTAGACTAGTTTGGGGATCACGAGTGCTGGGTTATGGTTGCCCATACTCAAAAGATTGTGTATGAGCAGCCATACCTAAACAAGGCAGTTGAGAGATCTCAAGGTTTTCCGTGGTAGCGGACCTCTCGAGCTGCACTCTGAGGTCTCTGGTTACCACGGAAGCCTCTCGATCATTAACTGCCTTGTTGTGTATGCTTGCTCACACAATCCTCTATGTTCCTTTGTTATGCAGCAAAATAAACTTGGTTCTTGTGTAGAAAAAGTGTGATTTTGTTTATGGTTTACTTGAATAGTAATCTAACTGTATTTATTTTCACAGGAATGTCTGTCTGTGGGACACGTTGGTGAATCCTTGCAATAATTTAGTACATGGTAAGTTATAAACTTCAGCAGTAGTTGTAAAGAATATAGACTAAGAAACACTATATATATATATATATATGTATATATATAAATTAATTTTTTTCATTTAAAGGATCATAGTCAGCTGTTTGTGTAGAATGTAGTACTTTCGATAGTCCTGTTAATAAAAAAACTTTTCTAAGGGTGTGGATACAGTTCACTGTTCACCCACTGGCAGTCTTCCCAGAGACAGTTGAGCCATCAGAATATCTTTAAGCTAAGCTTCTCCCACCACCCATGTTGTATATCCTCCGCTTCATGCCGTGACTTCAAATCTTTCTTTCTGCTGGAAGGTCAGGTTTCTCCTTTGCAGCTCTGCAGCATTGAAGGATTTTGTCTGTATAGCTTTCTTTACCAACCGCAGGGATGATGGCTCAGCCTTCTCCCAACTCTGGCTGCCCCGAACCTGCCTGGTCAGTGATTTTCCCAAAGCTTGCCCCTCCCTGTCCACAAGTCCAGGACGGACCAGGTAGCCCGGTCAGCAATGTGGGACTGTGGTAGGTAGCTGGACATTATGAAACACCCACCATCGCTTTCCTTATTTTCATCTTACATCCCAGCTTGTGCAGGAAGCACTAGGTGCTGCAAAACGTGCGGCCCCTTCCACCCACCGTAACCTAAGTTTGCCTCCCAGGCATGAGCACTACCACCAGGCCTCCATCTGGTGGCAGCGAAGAGGGACAACACATCAACTAAATCTGTGAGAGGAGAGCTTCCAAACGGCCACTTGATTTCTCCCAGCCATGACCCCTGGTGATCCGAGCTTGTTCCTGAATGTGGGTCACCAGCATGGTGTGAAGTAAGGCACCGCAGTGCCTCAGCCTCTGCACCAGTGGGTCAGCTAGCATTGAAATATTTCAAGGTTTTCAAGTGTTTATTTAGGCAAATCTTTGACTTTTCAATTCTGTATTCTACACTAAAGTTGCTTCGGTGTCTTCCAAGACTTCTTCGCAATCGCAGTTGATGATAGAGTGCAGGAAATGGGTTTTGAATTCTGCACTTGGTGTAGGCAAAACTGTCGGCCATGGATCCGCACGACACATGCATCTACTTTTTGGGCAATCAGTAACATCTCGAGTTGCAGTAAGAACCAGGCCATGCTGCCAGCATCCATTGAAGAACGAGGCCATGCTGGGCTTAAGGCCCAAAGTCCACAGATCACCTTTGGGAGCTATCAGGTCAGCTACACAGCTTGAGGTCCTAGAATAAGAGGCAGTGGCAACTGCGGTGAGTTCCTCGTCTGCCTCAGCACTGTTCATGGTGTGGGCCAGCATCAGAGGATCTTTCTCTGATATCAGAGAGATCTGCATGGCCCTCCAGACTTTGGGGAGAGCCCTTCTCACTGTAGCAAGAACTAGCATCACTGCAGGTCATGGGACCCAGAAAGATGACGCTCTTCCTGCTCCTTCGATGCCCCCGACTACTCTACTCTGGTGAAGCTTCCTCTGGTCGAGGGCTCCATGGTAACCCCATCAGGCCTGTCTGTCTCAATTCTGGTCAAACAAGCAGTTGAGAGATTTCTCGAGCCAATCTACCAGTTTTCGGAAGATGTCGATGAAGTGTTGATTTCTCAGACCCCAGTACTTTCTGAAAGCACCCAAAAGGACAAGACCGATTCGGAATCCCTTACCAAGTTGCATTGGGAGCTGCTTCAACCAGTGGTCTTTCCTCAAGACCCATCCTGGTCACTCTGCCAAAGTAGGTAGCCTATACTGACCCTCTGGAGTACTCCCATCGACACTGCTCGATCTCCTCATCCTTGAGTGAGAAGAGGAATCGATCCTTGATGCATCAGTGCTACAAGAAGCTCCTCTAACAGCAATTTATTTTATTTAAAGTTAGTAGCCGAAAGGCACACTGAGCCAAGGCTCGCTTCCAGGTGCAACCCGGGAAGGGAAGGGGTCATATAACAATGCAGCATTAGTACACAGGAATACAGAAGTTGCACAGCATTAAATAGATATAGATTATAATAAGGTAAATAGCAGTGATAAATGGCATAACAGGTGGTAACACATCATGGGTGAAACAGTGGAATGAGCAGCGGTAAAGGGATACAGGTGCAAGACAGTAATAACAGTAGTACAGAAAACGAGGTAATCATTAACAGCAGTTCGTATGACACAATAGACAATAAGGGCTGGCGTTGGAAGGACAGGGTGGAGGGGGATTAAGGGGAGGGGCATGGGGAACTGGTAAGTTAAGGGGGTGAGTGGCAGAGACATGGAGGGGAAGACGCCTGAAGTGGATTTTGACGGCCACCGCGGTCAGCAAGCCTCAAATCATGAGTGGTAGTGAATTCCACAAGGCGGGGAGCCGGTAGGCAAAGGCTTGTTTCACAGCCAGAGAGTGTGGAGTAGCTCATGAGAAGGAGCGCAGGTCACAAGAGTGCAGAGCATAGCCAAGGCTGGGGGCAGAAGCTGTTAGAGAGGAGAGGTAGGAGGGGAGTGTCAAACCAGAATTTCGGTGGTGAAGGACACACAGTGAGCAAGCTGTGGTTGGCTAGAGAGGAAGGGATACTGTTTGGTAAAGGCTGCAGTGATGCGTGCAGTAGGGCAGATTGGTGGCGAAACGGCAGAAGGCATGGAACAGAGGATTAAGTTTGGCCAAGGAGGACTGGGGGAGCAGTATAGACCACATCGGCATAGTCGAAGGAAGGAGGATGAGTTTGGTTATGATTTCTTTCCTGACTGGGAGGAGAGACTGATTTTATGCCTGTGTAGCTTGCCTAACTTGGGTCAGAGTTTGTTATGAATTGCACGAGGTGTAGGGAGCAGTCTAATTTGGGGTCCAGCCAAACTCCCAGGCACTTGTAGCTATCCACAGCTGAGATTTTGGACCCATCAAGGCGTAGAAGGAGGGGGACAGTTTGGCCAGCTTCTGGGCGGAACTGAACACCATTTTAACAGCGCTTTTTGTGTTTCACTTAAGAGATTTAGCGTCTAGCCAGCACAGTATACTCTCAAAATCGAACTGGAGGACGGATTCGACATGGTCTAGAGAGGGGCCTGAGGTGAAGATCATTGAATCATCTGTGTACATTTGGACATGCGAGGAAGGGCGGATAGACGGCAGGTTATATATGAAGATGGAGAAGAGGGTGGGGCCAAGGATTGACCCTTGCTGAACTCTGGCAAGGTTGGGAAGGGGGGACTTTGTTTCACCCAGCTACATGAACTGAAACCTGTCCGACAGGTAGGCCTTGAACCACTCGATGGCAGGGAGAGGGAGGTCTGTCGAAGCAAGGTCATCTGTTAGGAGTTTATGGGCAACGGAGTCAAACACTTTGGCCAGGTCCATGAAGATGGCCACGGTAAGGTGACCTTTGTCCAGCGCATTGTGGATATGGTTGATGAGACGGAGAAGGGACGAGGAGGTGGAATGGTGTTGTCAAAAGCCGGATTGGTAGGGGGTCAGAACATCATTGGTGGCCAGGTAGGAGTTTAATCTTTTGGATATGAGGGATTCCAGTATTTTGGAGAGGGCGGGGAGAAGCAAGATAGGCCTGTAGTTGCCTGGGTTTGAGGGGGTCGCCTCCTTTATGTAGGGGAATGACCTTGGCCAGCTTCCAGGCTTTGGGCAGGGAGCTTGAAATGAGAGAGAGATTAAAGAGGTGGGTGATAGGAGGGACAATGGCTGGGGCTGAGATTTTCAAAAGTTTGGGGTTGATTCCGTCAGGGCTTTGTTTGGAGGAGTTTAGGATTTCAGGGCTCAGAGTAAGAGTACCTCTAGAGGGAAAAGAGGGAAGTTGGTAGTGGGGGGTTGCTGGGGAATGTAGCTGGGTGCTGGAGGGAGGGGCTGGGAGGTGGGATCGTGGGTGTCGCCAAGGCACAGGTCAGGAAGCACAGGAAAAACCAGGAGCAGTTAAATTCACAAAAGTGTTTATTAGTACTAGCAGTAACATAAAAAAAAAATTGTTCAGTATAACTGTTTACAAAGGCAGAATAAACAGAGAAGATCCATCTGAGTTTTCTTCAATCTCTGTGTGTCTCCTAAAACATTGCAGCTCTCTTTATAAGTCTTTGCAAGGTGGTGAAGTAAAGGTTATGGAAGAGGCGTGCTCACCCACACTATTGGGGACAGAAGACCGGGGGATGGGAGGAGGGACATAGCAGGGAGTATAGGATCTTCCAGAATCATCTGGGGTGGATCGGCAACCATCAAGCTGGGCTTTGAGGAAATCTGATTTGGCAGCGCGCACTGCCTTAGTGCAGGCATTCCTTATGGTCCTGTACTTTTGGTGGTCAGAGATGGCAGAGGTAGCTTTGTATACTTTCCAGGCCTGATCTCAGTTCTTAAATAGCTTTATCAGGTGGGGGAGAGATCCAGGGCTAGTGCCTGCACCGCAGCCTTAACCTCTTGAGGGGGGCATCGGCGTTCCAAATATTCAGGAAGGTAGAGCTGAAAGCAGTCAAAGTGGAGTCTGTATCGGGGGTGATGAAGACTCCAGACCAAACAGCAAGGTAGAGGTCGGCCAATAATGATGACTGATGGTACAGGGACCTTAAAGGCCTGAACCACATGTATTTGGGAGGGCCGGGGGGGGGGGTGGCGAGTCTTCCTGTGGCAGTGGGTATTGCAGTAATCACTGAATGCATCAGAGAGGGTGCCAGATGAGGAATATTTGTATGGGTGAGTCATTACAATCCAGTCAAATTAGCGAGTGGTTGTTTGAGTGGAGGTTGAGCGTAGTGGGGTCGGATATTAATTGTGTGAGGTTGAGGGCCTCAGTTTCTTGTATGGTTGGCCGGGCTAGATGGGCAGACCAATTCAGATTAAAATTGCCCAGGACCAGGAGTTCGCTTGAAGAGGAGTGGGAGAGGAGACAGGCAAGCTTGGATACTATGGATGTGGGAGGGGGATTGGGGGAGAAGTGGCAATTAGCTATGAAGAGGGGGGATGGGGAGTGGAAAGCCAGCTTTACTAGAAATAGTTTGTGAGATTTAGGGATGGCCTCCTGGGGAACCATGGAGGCTCGGAGGTATTTGAGTACATGTATGGCTACACCGCCACCTTGTTTTCCCCTGTCCTGGCGGAACACAGAGTATCCAGGGATGGCTACCGCGGAGTCAGGGACTTTAGCCGAAAGCCATGTCTCGATGATACAGTGCATGTAAGGATGTAAGGAGAACACTGTGTAATCCAGGCTGTGACATGGTGTAGTTTGGGCAGGAGGCTCCTGGCAGTAGACCATTGCAGGGAGGGGTATGGCTGTGCCTCCTGGGCCTCAGCCCCTTGACCTTCTCTGGTCATTCCCATGCCAATCCTTCCTACTCAGAAAACCTCACAGTCTGTATTGCTTCCACTTTGAGTGGAGCCACCTCCACCGCAGCCATTGTTCAGGGCTCCGACCAAAAAGGATAACAGGGTGATCCATGATGGAAAGCTTTCAACTGCATCTTTGAAAAATCTTAAGACTCAGAAGCTTAGTCATCGATGGCCTTAACTAGGACTTGCACTTTCAACCAGGAATCGATTGAAGTGCTTGCTGCAGCTCTCTGGCAGACATCTTTCTGGACTGATTAATGTCAGATTCCATGATAGTGCTCTTAGAACCAGTCCACATACAGGTTAAATACTACTTTACTGATATTCTGGATAGTGACAGATCCCTGGGGTTGCCTTTCCTTGGCTAAAGATATTTTGGGACCGGACCTGGAACACTGGCAGTATCCAGCATGCTGCCCGCACCCTCTATCCATACGGTCTGTAGTATGTGGTCCCCACAGGCACCATTTCAGGGTTCTTCCCACCACTCATGGAGGGACCAGTGACTGACTTGGCCTGATGAAGCCAAATGGCCAGGAGAACATGGACAAGCCTCCTGACACAGAGTCCAAAAGCTTGACCACATGACTGCAAAGGTGTATGCAGCTGCTTCTAGGTCTCCGTCACACTAGTTATTCAGTTATGATGGCGAACTGTGGCCATTCTCTTTTTGGGATTGTGGGGCAATTCCTCCCCCTACTGCCAGCTAATAAGCAGGTGCCAGACCAATGTATAAGACAATGGTTAGGCGCTGGCTAAGCACTGGCTTCTGACTGCTTTGGACATGGGCAACTCCTGTGCCTGTTCCATGGCTACGGCCGTCTCCATGCATTGTAGGGCTTGGCTGAGGCTGTCCACCTTTTGTGACAGACACCCAGCATAAGTTGGCCAGTGTCCCCTTCTTGGGCTCTGACCTTTTTGGCCCTAGGGTATAAGGACATCTCACATGTATTGAAAAGTCCAGTGCCACCCTGGATTCTGTGGCTTTGTCCCAGAAGGAGTCGAAGACCTCTAAACCCAAGTGCCCCCAAGAATCAGTCTTAACCTTTGATTCATACTCTGGGTCTAGGGCCATTGGATCTAGGACTCTGCAGAGCTTTTCTTGTACAGGGAGGGAGTCGACACTGGCTCACACACACTTCTTATGGTGCTGCGTGCCCTAACCAGTAACCATTGTCAACTCCCTAACGCACCTCAGTTCTCTTCTTCCCGCCATTGGGTGCTCACCATGGGAACGACAGCACCTCAGTCTGAACGGTGTCTTTTCTGTTTTTCCGTGATGTCAAAGTCTGAGAAAAAGAAAAAGGGAACTAAAAAGGACTCTCTTATGCATTTTTGTCCCTGTGGAAAGCTAATCATGGCAACCGACTAACATCTTGTTTGCTGGACCTGCCTTGCCACTACTCCCAGTATGGATTCGTGCATGCCTGCTTCTCCATGGACCGCCACACTCTGGAGTTTCACTTACTGAAGTGGGGTCGCTCACTCTGGGTCCCTTCCCAGTGCCTCTGGTACTGATAAGTCCAGGGTCCTCCTCGACCTTGCCTCACCAAGGCATTGGAAGCCCTGGGGCTGGGTCAGGTGGCTCCCTCTGAGCAGCCAGCTAAGCACCTCCCCTAGTTTGTCTGCCCTCGGCAGCAGACGTCCCTGATAGTGAAGCTGAAAGCTATTGGCTCGGTGTACACTGGTGAACACCTTGGTGTCGCGGCCTGGTGCTGACCATGCTGTCAGACCCCTTCCTACTTCTGTTCACTGTAACGTGAGAGGCATCCAGTTGCAGAGATGGAGGTGTTGATCTCTGCCCCGAGCAGCCTTTCTGGCTCCAGGGAGGAGATTGGCGTCGCCTCTGATGGCAGACGTGGCGCTGGTCCTGGTGTCAGTTCTGGGCCTCGCGATCGCTGCAGTGCAGGTGATAGTGTCACCTCTAGGCCCAACCCTGGCTCGGTATCAGACCAACCTAAAATGCTGCTCGCCATGTTGGGATGGGGATGGACTCGAGGATGGCATAGGAACCGGCACCGAGGACGTTGCCCACCACAGGGCCATGAGAGGCCTATGTCTAGGCCAGTCACTGTGCCTGGTGCCAGAGGCAGCACAAGCCCAGAGTTGGAGGATGGCTGAGGCATGAGGTTCTCTCCAGAACCATTGGCTGAATCGGAGCCCATCACCAGTAAGAACAGGAGCTGCCCTGAGGGGACTGGGCATCTCCCCCCCCCCACCGTGGACACCGATGTGGTCATGCCTTCTCTGTAGGTCAACCTCTTTCAGGTGGGTTCTCCAGGCCCTCATCTCAAGCAAGGCCCACTAAGCATTCCCACAACCCAGGTGTACACTATAGAGCCTCTGGCTCTTCGTTTCTTCTCGGGCCTGTACCATTTGTGCTTAAGCTTCCAGGGATAATGAGCCCTCTGGGTTCTATCACCTGGCGCCAACATGAAAGTGCGGCTGGTGTGATGATCCAATAGCACACTAATGTTATTGGGTCCAGCTCCATCCTGGCCCCGGCACCAAACACTTCCATATCCAACACTTCCTTTCCATCAACATCATCCTCTGAGGTACAGAATCCTACCCACATATGTCCTCGACCTGTGAGTACTCCTGTATCAGAAATTCCTGGCAGACATGTTGCAGGCGCTGGACATTAATACCATGTCCATACATCTGCACTGGGAACTTTCAGTGATGCCCATGGTGTCATCCTCCCTGGCCTAGGGCCTTTGAGGAATGTTCCAGGACAGCTTGAAGATGTCCCATCCATTCCCTTCAGCCATCGGGGATATCTGCCAGCAGTATTACACACCTGCAGGTACAGTGCTAAGACACTTTTCTTTCTTTCTCTCTTCTGTTTGTATGAGTTCCATAAATATGCACACTGCAGTCTTGTGACTGAAAATCTGCAGGTACAGTGCCTCACCCCACCTTTGGGATTCAGGTCATGTAGACCCCAGCAAAGCCTCATTTCCCAGAGATTCACTGACCTCCCAAGGCTGATTCTGCTCAGACAGATGCTTTGAGTAGGAAGGTGTTTTCCTCTGCTTGCACCATGATGTGCATTTCTGCACATCAGGCACACTTACAGTGAGCGCCTCTGGTCACACCTTGGTCAGCTCCTAACTGCCATGCTGCTGCTCAGAGTTGGTCGGGCAAACCATTTGCCTTTCCTCCAAGGGTCTATAGTTGGTGAGGCACCAGACTAGGACATTGTACCACGCTAACAAAGCAACCTTCAAGCTGATGGGAACTAGGGTCTGCATTCGTGGACAGCATGTCTTCGCCTTTCTCAGCTGGCATCTATGGCCCGGCTAATGATGCTTAACTCCCAGTTCCAGGTGGCTCATTTCTTCTCCCATAGGGTCAGACAGGAGCTTTAGGAGGACAATACGGAGCTCTGTGATGGACACGGCACCAGTTCAGGTGTCTGTTCTGGGCCTGACACCATATGTGATGCTGGTGATGGTGCCACCTCCAGTTCATTCCCATTTCCGGTTTTGCTCATGGCACCAGTCTGGCCATGGCATGGGGATGGATTTCAGGCAGGTGCCAGTTCTGTCGCCAGGCTGGCACGGGGAGGGGAGTCCAGTGATTAGGTTGTTTTCTGATCCTGAGTTCAGTGCTGGAAGCAACATTGGCTGAGGGTTGGAGACTGGCCTGGTGGCAGAATACTCCCCTGACCCTATGGGTGAGCCCATCTCAGGTGAGAAACGGAGCGCCCCAAGGGAGTGCATGACTTTGTTCTCTTTGCCTGGGATCTTCTTGCGGGCACCGCTGAGGTTGTTCCTAGTCTGTAGGTAGATCTTCCTCGGCTGGTTCATCATGCCCTCTCCTTGACAAGGTCTGCTTGAACATTCCCACAGCCCAGGCACAGACCACAGAGCCTTTGGCTTTTCTCTCCTCCTGGGTCCATACCACTTCTATCTGAACTCCAGGGTATCGTGAGTCTTCTTGGACCACTCACCTGGAGTCAACATGGAAGTGCGGCTGGTATGCTATCAAGTACCAAGCTATTTCTAACTGTGTCCAGGTCCTGCATGGTCCCCAGCTGCTACCTACTTCCTGGTCCACTGCCTCCTCTCCATCTGCGGACTCTTCAGAGGGCTCAGAATCCTCCCCACACCTGCCCTCGGCTTCTCAGTACTCTCTGTACTAGAGATTCCTGAGGGCACCCTGTCCACACAGCTGGGACTCCTGGGAGCTGTGCGATGACCACAGCGCCATCCCTCCCTTGCCTAGGGCCTTCAGGAATGCTGCAGAACAGTTTGGAGAGGTCCCTTCACTCTCCCTTCAGCCCCTGGGACATCCATAAGAGATATTGCACACTCTACAAGTTTTGCTGGCACAGTACCTCACCCTATTTTGGGGCTTCAGGTCTTGCAGATCCCAGTCAGGTGCATGACTGACCTCCTGATGCTGACTCAGCGCAGACAGATGCGTTGGGGAGGAAGATTTTCACCTCAGCTCACACTGTGATGTGCATGTCAGCACATCAGCCATACCCTGCAGCTTACAACAAGTGCCCTGTGGGTGCAACTGGGACAGATCCTAGCAGCCATGCCGCCATCAGAGTTAGTCGGGCAAGTCATTTGCCTTTCTGCCAGTGTCCTTGAGCTGGAGAGGCACCAGACACTGGCATCTAATGATGCTAGGAAGGTGACTTCCAAGCTTGTGGGAACTGGAGTCTGCATTCAGCGGATAGCGAGGCTTCACCTGGCACCTGTAGCCTGGTGAAAGATGCAAAACTCCCAGTTCCAGGGGACTAATTTTTCCCCTGGAAAGTCAGACGGGAACTTGGGGAGGGGGTCACTTTTACCTCCCATCTGACTCTATATGTTCTCGAGCCTCGCCAGGCCCGTGAGGAGTCCCTGCCATCAGGTTTTCTGCCTCCACACAGAAGGCTGAGAGAGACTTAACCCTCAGGGTGAGCCAGCTCCTTCCTAGTTGGGAAGCTTGGTACTTGGATCCATATGTATGAATCAGTGATGAAGACTGATTATGGGAAGATATGAAAATTAGACATGCTCACCATAATTGTTGATAGACTTGCGATCTTCCTAACCCTCCATCCCCCTCGCCAGCTGGGGCTAGGGCCTCTGGTAGCTAACTCTGGGTGCTGGGAGTAAAACTACCTGTATCTTCCCTGCCATCACCCTTTCAGACACCTGTCTATAGAAAAAAGATATTTGGGCAGCCTGATGCCTACCCTCACCAGTTCAAAAAGGCAAAAGAAGTAGGGCCTCTGTCTCCACCAAAACAAAAAAAAAACGCCTTTTGTTTTCCCTCATGGAGTGGGTAGGTGGTCACTTTCCTCCATTTTTCTCCCACCTTTTCTCTACACAAAGTATATCCCCTATAGGGTATATTCCAGTAACCCTTTTAGTTGCTATATGCAACATGTGCCCTGGGCACCATTTAGTCTGACTCCACTGAGCAGATGCTCTGCTTGTGAAAGGGTGCAGCGTAGTTGATCTTCCAGGAATCTGTCTTTACCATTGATTCCCTCTAGTGAGTCTTAGCCAGAGGCACTAGGACCATGCAGGAGCCAGAACTTTTCAGGAGGGATGGCACCAAGGTAAGTTGCGCGCATGTGCAGCACCCTGAGACTGACTCGCACTGCGTGGTTTATCTCCACACTATCCCTCAGCTGACTCTGTTCCTTTTTTCCCCATTGTCGAGTGCGCATCAATGATGACATTACTCACCTGCCAGGAATTAGAACTTCACATCTGTCCAACAGCAGTGTTCAGTTCTTCTTAGTTTTAGTGTAGTTTGTTGATCTTCCAAGAATCAATCTTCACCATTCATTCACACTATTGGGTCTGTGCCTTAGGCACTAGGGCCTCGCCAGAACAAAGCTTTCAAAGCTTAGCGCTAAGGAGGCAACGTTGGTGACAACGCTGCCCACAAGGCAGACATATAACGTGGCACTCGTGGACTGGTCAGAAACCTTTGCCAGCCCCCTCCCTACCTCATTTCTGTTTTTCCCGCTGTCAAAGCAACATCATGGACTGCCACTGGAGCTCATTTTTTTTCTGGGTCCCTACCTGAATTCTGTCTGCTCTGCACCATATTCGGTGTCAGCTATTTTTTCTTAAAATCATCATGGTAGAGTCCCGGGAGTTAAAGAAAAAGAAGTTGGCCAAGAAGAGAACAGATGAACCCCCTATGCATTCGTGCTCCTGTGGGGGCCATTGTTCTGTCTGAGATAGCTACAATGAATGTGCAGCCTGCCTTGGACCAAGTCACAATATGCATCAGTACACTGCCTATTTTTCTGTGGAATACCGCACGCTAGAAATTAGCGTGATGAGGTGGGGTCGCGAGCCCCATACCATCGGAAGCAGGTATCTGACATGGGACTCCAAAAAGGTCCCCGGGCTCTTTTCTCCAAACACTATATGTGCTGAGGGAGATCAGCCCCCCCTTCTCCTCGCTCCACCAAGCCAGAGAAGGGTCCTAGGAAATGGTTGGATGGACAGGTGGTGTCCCCGGGGGACTGAGTACCCCTCTCAATCTGTAGCATCTTCGGGGTTATGGAAGCCCCCTGGTGGTGCAGCCGAAGCTATGCTATGGAATGCTACATAACCTAGGCCCCTCCCTTCATGTCGCTCAAGCTCCTGGTGATACCCCAGACGTCCATGTGTGGGCAGCCAAAGGCTGAGTCAGCAAGCCTCCCCACCCCAGGAGAGGAGAGCAGTCCACGGACACTCAGTCCTCCCTCTCACCCAACCAACCCCAGTGACCCGAGCTCGCTCCCCAAACTTGGGTTGCCGGTGTGGTGAGAGGTAAGGCACACAGCGCCTCAGCCCTTTATGCCACCGGGTTGGTTCAGCAGCACTTTTTTCCTAACTGCATCATCGGCCTATAGTACACAGTGTTGCTTTTCTCAGTTTGTAGTTTTTGGTTTTCGACCTGTTACAGAAACTGGACAAAGGTGAGGGGCCAAAGAAACATTATCTGCCTCCCAGTATGCATTTGTGCCCCTGTGAAAAATGAATGACAACAGGCTGGCATCGGATGTGCATGGCCTTCCTCGGACAGGGAGCACAACATAGATGAATGCAAAGCCTGCTTCTCCATGGACCACCACACTCTCGAGATCCACGTGGTGGAAATGAGGTCAGCTGATCCCTACTTTTGGAGGAAGGTATCAAACTCATGAGGCCAAAGTACGGTCAGTGGGCCTTTCTTCTGGGCCCCTTCCCTGCACCTTTGGTGTCAAGGAAGCACAGGATCCTCTTTGACCTCATCTTGCTGAGGCATTGGAGGTTAGGGGAGTCTAGTGGACATCTGGCTCCTTCTGGGTGGTCGGCTACCCCCCGCCCCATCTGTCTGTCCATACAACGGACATCCCTGGTGGCGAGGCCAAAGTTATATACTTGCTGTTCCTCAGTGGACATCTCATCGTAGTTTGCTGTCGCCTCATCTCCTGACACCGTGTCACTGAGCGGGGCGGTGCCAACCATGACTGTGAGTCCCCTCTTGACACTGTCTATGGTGTTGGGAGGGGGACTGACAACAGGGGCTGTGCACCATCCAGTGGCTGAGGCAGTGGTGGTTCTTTTCCTTGGTGTAACTAGCAATAATGGCTATGGTGTTGGCCTTGGGCCGACACCAGAGACTGTGTTGTCTCTGGTCCTGGTGCTTCTCATGGAGGCAGTGATGGCTCGGTGGTCAACACCAAACCCGATGTCGGGCTGACACAGAAATTAGTGCCAGTTGCAACAAAAGGTGAAGTCCTTTCCAGGCCAGTTGTCAGTCTGTTGCTGGAGGCAGAACTGGTTTATAGTCAGACAACGCCAGGAGGTGGTGGTCTCTTCTGAGCCACATGCTGACACCATCACTGGTAGGGACTGGTGCTGCCCTACAGGAATTGTATGTCTCTGCTGTCCACACATTGAAAATTTTTCCCATGAGCACAGACTGGGTCATTCCTCTAATGTAGGTCAGTCCCGTTCAGGTGGTTCTGCCAGGCCCTCCCCTTGAGGAGAGGTCCCCTGTCCATCCCCCCTCCAGTCCAGGCAGAGTTCCTGAGTCTCCTTTCCCTCTCCGGCCTCTGCTGCCTTTGCCACAGCTACCAGGGATCATGGGCACTCTGGGGCCAGTCACCTGGTCTCAGTGCAGAGGGGCGGCTAGTGCCTTGCATGAGTATAGTAGGAATACCAACAGGGTCCAGTTTAGACCTGTTCCCCTGGTTACCACCCATTTCTTTCCGCGCGCTCTCCGTCAGCATCCTTCTCAGAGAACAATGAATCTACCATGTACCTGTCCTCTGCCTCTGATTACACACTATATCTGAGATTCCAGGCGGACATGTTAGAGGAGGATTTAGTTAACTCCATTTTAGAGTATTTGACTTCCAAAATAAGGCAAAACTTCCAAAATAAAGGGAGGAAGTCATTGACTTCAAATGCAAAACTAAAATTAGATGACTTCCAAAATTGCAGGAATGGAAGTCAGAGATGATGGATTTTCTGAAAGAAGTTGTATTTTACCACTAATACTATATATTATATTAACATCCATAAATTGGTCATTCCCAGAATTTTGACTTCCAGAAGTGGGATCCTGGAAGTATTTTGACCTCCAAAAAATTGAAATGACTGCCAGATTCTGAGTCATGAAGTTTTACACTTTCACTAAAAATAAACTAACTGAATCCCTGGTTAGAGGTACAGGAAGTAGGCTCTTTCTCCAGTCACAGTCCCATATCCTTGCAGCTGGGACTCCTCGGAGCTTTCAGCCATGGCTCCTCTGTCATCCCTCCTTAGCTTGGAGCCTTAAAGAAGCATCAAAGATGGTTTGGAGGTGTCCTTTCTCTTGCCCTCCAGTTTCCAGGGACCTTCAGCCACAGTATTGCACACCCTCAGGATATGCAGGGGCAGTACCTAACCCCATTTTGGGGTTTGTGATCTTGTGGACCCCGACAGGGTAAACACCCTATGCATGACCGACCTCCTGAATCTGACTCTACTCAGGCAGATGTTCTAGGGAAGAAGGTGTTTTCCTTGACACGCTTAGATGTGCATTACTGCACATCTGGCACATCAGGCGGCCTTCAGCAGGTGCCTGTGATTGTAGCTCGGTTTAGTGAGTTAGTTGTGTAAGCTGTTTACCTTTCTGCCAAGGGCCTGGAGATGGCAAGGCACAGATCAAGGGCAAATGCTATTGAGGTGGCCACCACGCTGGTAGGAACTGCGGTCTGCATCAGTGGGATGGCGTGGCTTTGCCTTTCCACACTGGCACACTTGGCCCAGCATAAGGTGCTCAACCCACAGTTTCTAGGGGCCTATTTTTTCTCCCAAAGAGTCTGGCAAGAGCTGTTGGGGCGCCCTCCTTCTCCTGTATCATAGGGCTCCACCTGACCCTGACCAGTCTCTAGTCTCACCAGCCCCATAAGGAACCTGTGCCCTCAGATATTCTCCCCCCATAAAGGGCTAAGGGATATCGGTTTCCCCTTAGGGTGAGCCAACTCCTCCCTGTAAGAAGGGAAGCTTGTTACTTGAACCCATAAGTGAGAATAAGGATTTCTGGGAGAGGAAGGCAGCTCCCTTTTCCGTTTTTCTTCCTTGTCCTCCTCCTCCTTCCTGCATGGGGACATCCCTATAGTTATATCCCTGTTAGTTGCTAATGCAGTGTGTGCCATGGGCACTGTGCAATCTGACTCCACTGAGTGGCTGTTTATGTGTGGTGGGAGGGTACTATGCACCTTTCTGGATCAGTACATCATGTTTCACTGGGTACATCCATGTGGTTGCCGGGGGAGCCAGTTATCTTCTGTATTCCCTTATCTAAGCATTTTAGATTCTTTTGGTTGGTATACCCCTTTCTTTCTTCTCTCTCTGCTTCTGGGTCTTGACCTCTACGTTTAGACATATCTGGGGAAATGAACATGTCAAGCTCCTTGGACTTGTCCATTCCTGCAGCTCCAGATGCCCCTAAGTTCCACCTTTTTATCCCTGGTGCAAAGGGAACATGATTTACCAATGTGTTTACTCAAACTGTCTGGTAGGATGGAGTTGCCCTTTCAGGAGTCCAGGTGTAATTTTTCTCTTTGGCACTTTGTGCCATCTCATTTGCAAGGGTTCCATTATTGCACTCCACTTTTCGCGATTTGCCAGAGCCACATGCTGAAGGCTGCTGCCTGTTTTACCTACCACTATCCACCTATCATGCGGCTAGTGGTATTGAGGTTCTTTCTTCTTGTAGACCCAGTAGCCTTTATGGTGTCTAGTGTGCCTAAACCTTTATCCAAGTTTGTAGTCAGGTTCTATTTAGTTGTTTAATTGATTCCTAAAACTTTTCATATCCCTTGGTGTTAGGAACTCGGTAACTATGTCTTTATTGTCTCTTCACTTTCTTTCTGTCCTGGTGAACAGAGTTGAAGGGCACAAGGGACCAGCCTTGGTTATTGGCTGGTGCGTGCAGCAACATGTGAGGTGTGCGGGTGCCGTAAGTAGCCATCCATTCCCTCCCTGTGAAACATTTGCTCCTGCGTGGTCCTAGTGCCTCCAACCCCAGACCCATAAGTGTTAATCAATGGTGAAGATATTCTGGAAGATAAGCAATTATGGCAAGTACATAATTTTCATTTACTCACCTGTAGCCTTAGTTCTTCTAGTGGTATGCAGCTCACATATGCACAACCAACACTCAACCTCCCCTGGCAAGTGACACCCGGATCCATGCTTCTAGCATGCAGAAGCTCTGATGTCACAGGGCAGACCAGGCGGATATACCATTCTGGTGGTGGCAGGGTTTTTGGTAGGATTTTCTGTTGGGAAGTCCCGGACTTTCTTGTAAAACAAATGGGGGTCCTGAGCTAAAATCTGGGAGTCCCCATGAAATGTTTGGGGGTCCCCATTGAAATGAATGGAACGAGTCTGAAAAGTGCATTTCAGTGTCATTTATTTATATCCCCATGTATTTTTTATATTCCTGAGTCAAATTATACAGATATAATGTAGCTGGCCCGGTGGCACCGAGGGTTGAGACGCTGGATGCCACGCCTCGCGCCACGCCGGCAACCCGGGTTTGGGAATGAGCCAGGGTTGGCGGTGGGAGGGTGAGAAGCTGGTTAGAGCTGCCGCAAGGTGGCTCTCCTCTCCTGGGGTGAGATGTGGAGGTTACCCAGCCCTTGGCTGCTGCCCAGTGGAGGATGGATGACAGTTTGGGGTATGGGGACCTCGGCATTGTCTGGGGAGGGGTGGAAGGAGTTGAACTGATGCCACGGGTGCGTGTACGGGTCCCGGCATCAGGGAGAAAATGGGGATAAAAACAGTATGTATCCTCAATGCCACGCTATGGGGTGGTGATGGAGGTCAAACAGCTAAATAAAAATGATGCAGATATTCAAAATTGGCATAATTAGTGGGGAGAGGTTCTCAGCAGTGTTACAGAGTCATTTACAAAGGTGCCTTAGCCTAAAGTGATGGCTAAAACCACAGCGGTATAATCACATCCAGAAATAAATAGAATTCACCTGACCAGCCTGTGTGTTGTAACTTGTTCATTCATATTGGTTCACAATATGAGAAAAAAAAATTGTACTTACAGTTTTGCAGTCAATTCTGTTCTAACATTGGGAATTCTGTCGGCTGCAGTCTGGCCCTGGCCCATTAGATTTATGTGTCAAAACTCAGTCTGGCTACAAACAAAGATGGTCATTAGGTTACAATAAAAGAAAACATGTTGACATTTATTTTCAGGACTAACAGTCATGCTTACAGTCACCTATGTCTCCCAGTCACCTCTCCTGCTCAGTTCTTCTATCTTCTCTCCTGCACATTCTTAGTTGCAATTACAAGAAATTTAACTAAAAACAGCCCTGTTCCCTCCGCACCCACCCACTTCAAGGAATAAGAGCAAAGTGTGTCACTGTGTCATACATCAAATTTCTCTCCCACTTTACAGCAGAATCAGTGTTGCTAAAACATTTTACTCCCCCCCCCACCAACCATTTTCTGACTCTGGCTAGACAGTGTGGCATTGGTCTGAGTAGTGAAATATTTCTTTTTTTCATGTTTGACCTGGCATAACCAGTCTCCTCACACCCTCCTGCCCATAACTTCTTCCAACACCCTCCTGTGACAGTGGCAGTACATTGTACAACCAGTAGCTTAAAATGCAATTGTCGTTGTTTTGTCACGCCATGACTGACCTGGCATAATCCAGTGAGTCTTCTAACTTCTCCTGCCCATAACTTCTCCTAGACACCTTCCTGACCAGAACTTCTCCTAAAGACCCTCCTGCCCATTAACTTCTCCTAAACATCCCCCTGAAGCCACTGTTGCAGACAGACTGTGGAAAGAGCAGAGGGTTAGGGTTACAGTAGACAATTTAACAAGTCCTCCCACTAACGAGATAAAAAGGACCAGATGCAATATGGGGCTAATTACTGATTTTACGCCACCCCACCCCCTTTAGTACTGAACTTTATTTTATTTTAGTGTTTGGTAACCAGGTAAGGCCCACTAGGGCACAAGTGCCTGTTTTCAGGGACGACCTGGGAGCACTGGGCGGTTAAGTGACTTGCTCGAGTCGCACAGTATGCAAGTGGAGGTTGTGAGAATCAAACTCAGGTCTGGTCTGCTGGATGTATCAAGCCTGCTCACACCTCGCTCCTCTAACCTCTAGGCTGACTCCCAGTGACGCCACCGAGCAGATTGGAGCCTAACTCAGCAAGCTCTTCCACCATCCCATTAATCTATTGTAATCCTCTCCTTTTTTGTGAATTGAGCGAAATATTTTTGCAGGTAAAGGCAAGGGGAGATGTCCGTCAAAAACCATAGAGCCAGAAATACGAAAAATCTGAACTCGCGAACTAAAATGAAGCAATTGACTCTGGGAGAGGAGATGGAGGCCTTCTCGACGTGTTCCCGCCGGGACCCCGCTCTCTCGGACTCTTCAGTCGACATGGAGGAGGAGGACTCAGGCTTTTCAAGGAAAGCTGAGCGCACTCTACAGAAAATACTAATCTCTGTGCAAAAAATTGAGTCCTCTCTAGCGAACCTACGCCAAGACGTCCAGAACATCGACTCAAAGGTGGCGGACCATACAGCTAAAATAACTGAAATATCCGAAGCTCAAGATACAGAAGAGAGAATTTTGCTTTACCTACTACAAAGAGACAAGGACACCTTTTTCCGGCTGGAGGATATTGAGAACCGGGCCCACTGCAACAACTTTCGGATTCACTGTGTCCCGGAGGGAGCTGAGGAGGGCTTCCCTACACCAATAGACTTTATGCAACAGCTTTTAAGATCAACACTCTCTATCCCACCAGACATAAATATGGCAATCGACAGAGCGCATAGATCCTTGATCCCAAAACCCACTGCTCCTGCGTGAGGCCTCGCCATGGGTGATCAGAATGGTGCATTTTCAATCAAAGGAGTGGATCCTGAGGGAGGCTTGTGCCTCAGAGACCTTACGATAAAGGTGCCAATATTTTCTTTGAGCAAGACTTTTCCCGCCTGCAAGCAGAGAGAATTAAAATGAGAGCAGTCCTAAAGGAGATCAAGGAAAAGAGAAACAATATCAAGGCCCAACTGGTTTTCCCAGCTAAATTGAGACTGCATCTGGCCGAGGGGATCAAAACATTCTCAGACTTAGTGGAGGCGGCTCCGCTTTTAAAAGAGTGGGGAATCGAAGTCCTGGGCTTGGAGTTGTCAATTCTGGAGTCTAAGTTACTGAAAATACCTGGCAAGTGGCATAGCGAGGCACAAAACAGCCCCATCGAGGAGTGTTTCCGTCAGCGGTGATTCAAGACCTCGCAAAGATAGTTAAACACGAGATAGCAGGAAGGGTGCTCCAGCGGACGAGAACCAAACAGGGCAACTCTTGAAGGATGCTATGCAGGGTAAAGTTAAGTCCCAATTACAGGTTGGGGTTTCGTCAGCTATTGCTGTGAAGGACTTGGGCAAATCCTTTAGTTTCCCTTGGACTTTGATTTTGACTTTTTTAGCCCTACGGTGGTCCACCACCGTCAGAGATGCAGCGTCTTTGCAATCGTGAGAACAGTCCACCTGCCCTGGTAAACTGTCATTCAGTCTCCTCCCTTAACTGGGGGATTTCGAGGCACTGTGCTCTGCTGGAGCTTGACTGAGACGGCTTGCTTTCTTTACAGGGGGAAACGGTTTGCTTAGTTTAATCAGCAAGAGGTTTTTGTGGGCTATCTCTTAATAATTGAGGAGCGGGGGCTGAGGATTGCTCTCAACAACAATTTACTATGACATCTTTAACCAGGGATCTATGACACATGCTGAATGTAGGAGATTCTTGTTTTCTTTTTCAGATTTACAGTCTGATGGGAGGAGGGGTATACTTTGGAAATCTAACTATGTGAATATGGGATGGTGGGGGGGGAGAGACCCTTGTCCGCTCGGAGGCAGCTTTCAAAGAGCCTAAAAACATTGAGCGGTAGTCTCCTGAAAAGACACGCAGTGCCTTATTAACACGCTCCACTAATAGTGGCCCTGGTTCTCCCTCTAGAAAGGGCCCTGGATTACACCTAGGAGTGACCCAAGCAGATTCCTGTTAGGTCTCTCGATAATGGAGGTTGGTGCTTCCTTCCTCCTGGCAGAAGTTTTATTGTTGCGGGGGTGGGGAGGGACACACACTGTGCTTTACAAATATAGTTCATTGTTATTGTTCCAGGTTTGTTATAAACCAAGATGTTTATTAGTTATCAATGTTACTCATTGTTTGAGGTACAGTGTTTACTGAGTGAGACCCTGTTGTTAGAGTTGCAGAGATCGGGGCAGATGATCGGGCTACTGGAGATGCCTTTTTTAGGAGGGTTAAGAGGGGGTTGGTTTAGAGACTCCTGTGGATGCTTCCTGGGGCCTAGATATTATTACAACCATGCGAGACTACGTTTTCTTTTAGGGCTCTACTTATGGCCTCCTTAAAATATGCTCTTATAATGTGAAGGAGCACTTCCCGGCCAAGCGCAGACCAGACTATTACAGGAGTTGAAAGACTGCGTAGTGATGTGGTCCTATTACAGGAGACACATCTCCGCAGCAGAGCACCTGAAGTTGAGGAGGGCCTGGGTGGAAGATGTTGTGGCAGCCTCTCACCCTCATGCCAAGAAGACAGGGGTTGCAATTTTATGGAAAAGAGGTTTAAATTTAAGAATTGACTCCTCAGAGTGGGGCCTGCAGGGCAGATATGTAAGACTGTCACTAACCTCGCATGGCAAACTATTCCATTTCATAAATGTCTATGCCCCAAATAGCAATCAGTAGGAATTTTTTAAACTAGTGTTCAAAAGAATAACAGACCTCCCACCTGGCATACTAGTTTTAGGGGGGGACTTTAACGCAACTCCTTGCCCGCAAAGAGACAGATCTAGTTCGGCTCCCTCCTCTTCTCAGGCTGCATCTAAATCCTTAAATGCCCTAACAAAAGAATTAGGTTTAGTGGATATATGGCGAGCACAGCATCCCCAGGGTAGGGACTTTACTTTTTTTTCAGCGGCCCAACGTTCATACTCTCGGATAGACCTATTTTTCACCCATACCACCTCACTACACCTAGTGAATGAATCTGATATACATAATATAACGTTGTCGGACCACTCAACAGTTTCTGTTCAGCTATCCCTAAGGCCAAAGGAAAACGGACATTGTGGAGGCTTAATGTATCACTACTGAATAATGTTTTCTTGAACAAGCTAAAGCAAACGATAACAGATTTCAACTTGTCCATCAATCATCAGGACACCCCCATCTCTTAGATGGGACACGCTTAAGGTGGTCCTGAGAGGAGAGATAATTAGTTTTGCGGCTTACCAAAAAAAACCATCTCAACTTACACATTCTAAACTATTGCAGTGGATAGCAGAGTTAGAAGGGTTACACAAACAAGATCCAGGTAACACGAAGGCCCAGACTGAGCTACAGAAAGCTAGAAAGGCGTTACAGGGTTTCGAAGATAAGAAAGCGGAGGGCTGTTTAAGATTTACAAACCAGAAATATCACAAAGTGGGGGGGGGTAGGGCTTCGAGGTTATTGTCCTTCAGATTGAGAAAGGCGCAAGTGAAAAGGTACATCCCTTATATTTTAGAACAAGGACCGATGGGACGTAAACTTGCTTCCCTCACGGAAATAGCCCAACAATTCCAAAAATACTACCAGAACCTATATTTAGAAAATAAAAACCCCAGGGATACACAGGAGATTACCCAAGCCTTTCTGGCTACCCTCAGGCTGCCTAGGTTGCCCTTGAGGGTGATGACAGAATTAAATCTGCCCATCACCACTGAAGAAACCCTCAAAGTTATTAGTCAGCTACCTCCAGGAAGTCTCCTGGCCCTGACGGACTTAACAGGGAATTATACAAAGAACTGGTGGAATTCTAGCTCCCTCCTGACGGAGGTGTTTAACTCTTGTTTGGGCGAAGGTGTCCAGCTAGTTGGGAGCAATCTATAATTACAGTTATGCCTAAGCAGGGAAGGGACTACCCAATGTGAAGGTTTTAGGCCTATAGCTTTACTTAATCAGGTCCATAACATTTTCACTAAAATTCTGCCACCCGCCTACAAAGATACATGGAACTGTTGGTTCATCCCGACCAGACGGGTTTTATCCCCCACCATCATATGTTTAATAATGTCAGGCGACTCCTTAATATCTTGAGTCCGGAGGCAAGAGGAATAATCCTGCCCTCGCCTGTTTATCGACGTGAAAAGCCTTTGATAGGCTGAATTGGGCCTATCTTTTGAGGTCCTGACTAAAATGGGGTTTCAAGGTAGCTTTCTTCAGAGGATAAGAGCCTGTTATCAACACCCACAGGCTAGAGTGAGGGTTAGCAGGACCATTTCGCCTCCGTTTGACATCACTGAGGGGACTCGGCAGGGATGCCCTCTGCCCCCCTGCTCTTGCACTTAGTATGGAGCCACTAGCTCAGGCGGTCAGACATCACGTGGAGATCCAAGGCATAGACATCCCAAACTCCTCCCATAAGATTTCCTATATGGACGATACCTTAATATTTATAGGTAACCCTCAGTCGGCCATCCACATCTCATGAAACTCTTGTCATCCTTGGGGACATATCAGGCTTTAAGGTCAACACGCAGGAGTCGAGGTACTTCCAATTGGTCCAGCTCTGGACCTGAATTAAAAGCTAAAATCCCTTTCAAATGGGTCAGCTACAAAATATTATACCTTGGGATTCAAATCCCCATAAACCTTAACTAAATATATAAACATAACATGAGGTCTTGGGCAACAAGTCCGGCAGACCTCCACAGGTGGTCTCTGCTCCCCCTAACATTTACCAATAGATTGGAGGCGATCAAAATGAACATCTTACCCAGGTATCTTTTTCTATTTTTGAATCTTCCTATTCAGGTACCAAAAAGGGATTGGAAGGACCTTAGGAAAAAAACTATCAGAGTTCATATGGCTCGGTAAAAGGCCAAGAATTAGATGGGAGGTATTACTAGAAGAGAAGGACAAGGGAGGAATGGGTCTTCCGAACTTTTCTAAATATTATTTGGCCGCCAAAGTTCTCCCGGTTATTAAAATGTTGAAAACAGGTAGACATCATGGCTGGCTGGAAATAGAGGATAGGAGAGTGACCCACTCTCTTTAAACATCCTTCCATGGAGGGTCCTGTTGAAGGATTTGAAAATATTCATAATGTTTTCACGGCATACAATGTCTCAATGGTTGGAAGCTAGACAGAACTGGAAATAATCCACCGAGTTTGGGAGTATCTACCACTATCATTTCTTCCAGGATTCCCAGTCTCAGCTGGAGACCACTGTTTCTTTAGATGGGTTACTTTAGGTTTGAAATACCCCAGGCAGTTTGTAGATGGGGATCAGCTGAAACCTTTTCTCAAATGCAAGCTGAGTTCCATTTGGGTAGTACCGACCTTTTAGATATTACCAGTGCACTCATTATATCTCCAATATAGTTGGTCTCACTGAGGTATCCCAAAGATCCGCAGCTCCATTAATGTGGTTTATCAGAAAAGTATTTCAGGAGACACCAGGTCATTCATAACACAAATTTACAGAATACTGATGGAAGACAGAGGGATGGCGGCTGTGCAGAGAGTGATGGGGAGGTGGGACTCAGAGGCAAACCTCTTTGTCAGAGCAGGATTGAGAAGCATCTGGCAAGAGGTACATAAAACCATCAACTCACCCTCATGGAGGGAATTCAGATGGAAAATTAATATCCATTTTTTAGAACCCCATAATTTCTGCTCATTATAATAAGCTCTTCTCTAACAAATGTTGGAGAGGGTGTGACTCATTAGGGTCACACTACCACATTTTTTGGGATTGTCCAAAAATCACCCAGTTTTGGAGCAATATCGTGAGAGAGGTGGCCTTGATCTTATCCCTCCTTACTCCACTGAAATTTGAAAATATGGTGCTGGGGCTTCCGCCAGAGGAAATCAAGAGTTCTGCAGGAAAATACCTGTTTTACATTCTGATTGGAGCAGCCCTGAAAGTTATTACGCAGAACTGGACTTTGGTACCCTCTCCTTCCTTGCAAGCTTGGCTCAGAAATATTGAGGCCATTCGGGGAGTGGAGGCTATCACAGCCCAATTGAGGTTATCCACAGACAAATTTAACACAAGATGACTACCCTTTTATGAATATAAAGAAAGAAAACAGGGAATCCCAGTCCTGGATCAGCTCCTCCAGAGCTAACTTGGGGTGGCTGGAGATCAAGGTAGGACTGGTAGTCCTGAACTCGGAGGGTAGGGATATTGGCCTGGGCAGGTGCCATCTCTCGAAGGGTCGGAGTAGGCCGGACGATGGCGAGGTGAGGGACGGTCTCATCAGGGTGGAGTTGGGGGTCGTCACCTCGGGTTGGCAAGAGCAGAGGAATTGGGATAAGGAGGCTCTACTCATGAACTTCCTGGACAGCTGAAGTAAATGTAACAAGGTCATACTCAATTTTTTTTTTTATTCCCTTTTTGTACTTATTAATAGGCAAGAATCACGTACAGTTTTAAGAGATTTTATTTTTTATATATTTATAATCTTTTTGAAGGGTCTCCTAGTCTTTAATTTTTAGGGCATTAAGAACTTATCTGGGATCCAAGTGGTAAAATCTAATTGGTATGATGTTCAGCAAGCATCTCTACTGTCGTTGAGCTTACCAGAATAATTTGGTGAGAAATGATGGAATTGTTTCATACCTAGACAAAATATCAAAGAATGGAAGAATTAGCTCATGATATGTATATCTGATTGTATGATCCTGGAGACCTCTGTATTAATTCTTGTATTAACTGTTGGTAAATACTTTGAACTGAAATAAAATAAAAGAAAGAAAAAAAAATAACCTCTAGGCTATACTGCCAGCCCACTTGTTAGACTATGATCCTCCCACCAAAAAAAAAAAACATGGTGCAGTAAGCAGAATGGGGTTATAATAATGTTAATTATGCAATGGCAAGGAAAGACTCCTGGGCTCTGATTGATCATTACGTGCCTGGCACAGTGGTATTATCCAGTATAACATCACTGGTCTATTCTCAGCACTGTGAACCTCCTGACTGACCATGTTTGGATTTGCATTTTCTTTGTTTGCATCTTCTTTTAAGAAACAAAAATATTTTTCCACACTAACTAAAACATCTTTCAAATGATTTTTTTTTATTCTGTATATAACAACAAGCCATTGTATAATAGCAGTAATGCCCTCCAGGGTGTGTGTCATGTGGATGACATCACTTCTCAGGTGTTGGAAGCACTCTGTGGCCTCGTGCCTGACCACCTGAGGTGTGACGTTATCCCAGCACAACACACACACTGTTGGGCATTATTGCTTAAATTTATATAGCCAGCCACCACACGCACACTCCCCCACCCCTGTGGTAGTGTATAAATAATATTGAAATCTTGATCTTCCCAATTTAACCCACCAAACAGAGCACAAATTGGCCTTGCTGATATATAATTTCTAGACACATGGATATGATGTTCTATCCACACTTTCTGGCAGTGTCTGCTCCTTTAAGATCTGCTGGAAAGTCTTCAAGCTGGCCCCTCCCACCCACCCAGGTGATAACTCCCTCAGCTCTGCCCCATGACGCCAGATCTTCGTTTCCACTGGAAGAAGCAGGTTCCCTCCATACTGCTCCTGGGTTAAGTAGGCCCTAGTGCTTAATTTCTTCGGAATTACTTCCAAACCAACTCTCACGAGTTTTGTCTTCAACTCGATCATCGATCGCGACTGCGATGGACGATAAGTCTGCTCCCGGGTTCTGCCGGTGCCCTTTCGGGCAGATGTCCAGGACTGACCCCCACACCATGTGCGTCTACTGCCTGGGGCATGACCACGATCACCAGGCCTGCTACTTTTACCTCTAGTTTCATTCGACCGTCCTGGAAGACCATCTTGCCCGCCTGAAACTGGGCCACCCAGCACAGTGAAACCTGCCAGTCAAATCCAAAGATGCCCCTTGGGTGGTCTTCATGGCTGCGGGGTCGACTGAGCAGCTTGCGGCCTTTGAAGAGGTGGCTGAGCCGCCATGGCCCATTCCTCCTCGGCTTCTCTCTCGTGCTGTTTCAGCTGGGCCTGACTTTACGGGCTCCTTCAAGAATCTAAATCTAAAAAGAGTTTAGTAAAAGACTCATCGATTGTGGGATCGGAGGCGCTCTTGGTTGAGGGCCTCTGATTCCCGTGCTTGTCCAGATTTGACTTGTGTCAAATCCTTGACCTTGGTTCCACGGTAACCCCATCGGGCCTGTTGGCGAGACCCCGGTCGAAGCCCCAGCCACGATTTTTCTCAAGGCGACAGACCAGTTGTCGACCGAAGAGGCCGATACTTCCTTGTCTACGACCCTGGTCCTGGCGCAGACCATTGGAGGGATGGATCAGTCCGCTGATCTGCTGCTTGTGGTCTGTGACCCTGACCAGGAGGAGCCTCGGCAACCGCTTACTCCCTCCAAGCCATGCCACCGGTCGGTCCCCCTGTGTCTCGGAGGTCTCGGTCTTCTTCCCAGGTCAAGCCGTCCCGCTGTCATTGGCGCTCCCTGCTCTCGGCACCATGGGAAGCAGTGCCGCTGCTGTTCTTCATCCTTGTTCTCCCCAGGTGAGGAGAGGCTTCGCACAATTTGAGTTGACACTGTGAGGACTTGATGTGGAATAGTTGGTGTTTACTGGCACCAAACCGACCCCGGTTTCTATGCCAGCCATCCGTAGCTGTCACCCGAAGGCCAACACTGCCGACTGAACTGATTAAGAGCGGTCCCGACTCTGCCGACTCTGGCTTCTTCGGCGATTGTGGTGGAACCGCTGTCAAAACCGCGGACGGTCGGTGCCTCGATTAAGGAGTCTTGGCCGGCCATGGGGTTTCCCCATCAGCTGTCAGTCACTGTCACCCCTGACCATCCACAAAGGGTTAGTGGGGACTTTGGCGGTCAACCACTCTTTGACTACTCTTCAGAGTACGGGGGTTCCTCCCTGCACTCCCATCCAGTCGACGTGAAGTCCGTGGGGGATCTCTTGGCGGACGAAGGTACATCCTCTTTCATGGGCCTCCTCCATTTGATCTCTGAGTCGACAGGTATGAAGATGGAGTCCGTCCAGAAACTGGCTCATTACCAGTTGACCGAGATCCTCGGCCAGGAAGACTGTACAGTGGAGGCTTTTCCGGTGACAGAAGCCATTCTTGGCCCTGCGTGGAGCTCTGGCAGCACCCTGCTTCCTGCCCTGCGCCTTCTGCCTGGATGGCTCGCGAGGCGAGGTGCCCATCGGATCCCTTTCGGGATTCACAGAGCACCCCTCGGCCAAGGGATTGGTGGCTGACTGACAGGGTTGAATAAGGCCCTGCCCCATTTGTTATGTAGAAAGAGCTTAAATGCAGGGGTCTGTTCTATCCTCTCCTTTTCTGTCTCTTGTCTGTCTGGTTGCGCAACCACATTTTTCTGTGAGACCTAGGAACTGATCACTGTGACTATTTCCCAATTTTCTGCCTCTCGGCTGTCTTTTCTTCCCCCTTGCAAATCTGTGGGTATAAAAAATATATGCGAATCTTTATGCAGAAATGGCACTGATACTGGGATCCCTTTGATTAAAACTGTATATAGTTATACTGTTGAAATGATTACAAAAAGCTATTTGGAAGCAAGGGGTTAAACTGAGATGCAGGTGTGCAAACTGTGCAGAGCTGTCAACAAGAGGTCAGTTCTGGGTCATTATGTTCTTTTTGCTGCACCTGCAAGAACATTGGAAACTTGTAAGAACATTGTGTGAGAAGCATTCTGTTTTCTTAACGAGTTTCCCAGGCACAGACTTATAAAAAGAGCAGCAATGCTTGTGCAAGAGGGAGACAGAGACTGATACTGGAAATTGAGAAGAAAAACTCAGAAGAAGGACTCTGCTTTCTATGTTTGTACTGCCATTGTAAATAGTTATACTGAACAATTTTAATTTTTTATTTTGCTGTTATAAATAATAAAACACTACTTGCGAATTTTGAAACTGCTCCTGGCTTTCCTATGCTTCTTGACCTGTGCCTCGACTGTGTTCAGGCACTCCAGCAACACCGGGGATGTTGACAAGCCACCTGATAAGGAGTCCAAGAAGTTGGACCACCTGACTAAAAAAGGTCTATGCTGCCTCCGCACTTGGCCTTCACAGGCAAGCTTGGCCCTTATGGGCCTCTTCTCCCATGCCCTGATGGGCACCTTACATGGGGTGCTTCCTCATCTGCCTGCGGACCTTCAGACCACAGTCAAAGAGGTCTGAGACCAGGGCTGGGCTGTGGCCAAGCAACAGCTCCAGACTGCCATGGACATTGGGGATTCCTGTGCCCATTCCATGGTGGCCTCAGTGGCCATGCGCCGCAGGGCTTGACTGAGGATCTCGACCTTCATGGGACACTCAGCACAAGCTGGCAGATGTCTTTTCCTGGGCACCGACCTGCTCGGGCCCGGGTCGAGGTCACTCACACGTATTGAGAAGTCCATTGCTACCTTGGACTCCGTGACATCTGCTCAGAAGGACCCCAAGGGGGTCCAAGTAGTATCAGAAACGGAAGCCCTTTCAGTCCACTTCCACTCCTGCAGCCCAGCCAGCCCAACAACCGGCTGGCCAGCAAGCTCAGGCTTGGTGACCTCGGCCTAAGTCAGTGGCCTTGGCTGTCCATAAGCCAGGAGGGAGAGGCTCCCGCGGCCCCTCAGCCGGGCCCTCCTCCAAGCCTGCCCAGTGACTGGCTGAGGGGTGCCTTCATGCCTGCCATGCCTCCCTGGGTCCTCCCATGGGGAGGGGCCAGCCCACTGACTTTCTGGCTGATCCACTGTCACCACGGATAGGTGGGTTCTAGAAGTGGTGGGTCAGGGTCTGCCTCTAGAGTTCAAGCAGTACCTCCCTACCGAGCCTGCATCCCACGGGAGGACTTGGCTTCTGCAGACATGCTGTCAGCCCTCAGAGTGACATAGCACAGCTCCTCTGCAAGGAGTTTGTGGTTCCTGTCGTGATCCTCCGGAACACCCAGGGTTTGTCTCCAGGTACTTCCTGGTGCCAAAGCAGACGGGGCGGCGGGCTGGCACCCCAGTCTAGATCTGCACGACCTGTAAAGTTGCTCAGGTTTGCACTTTCAGGATGGTAACTCTGTCTCAGATCATACCATCTCTAGAGCAAAACATGTGGTTTTGGACCCTGCATCTTCAGGACACATTCTTTCACGTCCCGATCCATCCGTCTCACCGAAGGTTCCTTCACTTTCAAGCCAAGGGAACCTTCTACGAGTTCCAGGCCATGCCCTTCAGCCTCTCCTCGGCCCCAGGGTCTTCACCAAGTGCATCACAGTGGTGGCAGCTTATCTGAGGTGCCATGGGGTCCAGGTTTATCCCTGTCTGGATGACTGGCTGGTAGCAGGTACCTCCAGGCAGGAGGTGGAGCTGTCCAGGGACCTGGCCTCCAGACCTGCGTTGACTTAGCCTCCTGATCAACATGGCCAAGTCAGAACTCGTACTTTGCAGGTGATCAACTTCACTGGGGCAAAGCTCGACTCTGCAGAGCCAGAGCCCAGCTTGGCAGACAGGGTGGAGGCCTCTCCTCCTTGCTCGATCATTTTGGGTTGGGCACTGCGCCTGCCCGGGACTTCCTGCACCTGCTGGGCTACATGGCGGGCCTGTACCAGCGTGGTCCGTTGGGCCAGCTGGAGAATGCACTCCCTGCAGTGGGAGCTGGCCAGCCAGTGGTCTCAGCGCAAGGGGCACATTGACCAGCCGGTCATGTTTATCCAGCGGATGTGGGACGCCATCTAGTGGTGGCCGGTCCCAGCACATCTGCAGGAAGGTATCCCATTTATCCGCCCAGAGCCAATGGTCATCCTGATGACTGATGCCTCTCTCACGGGTTGGGTGCCCACCTGGGGGAAACCGAGTCCACGGGCTCTGGAGCCTTGAGGAGTACTGATGCGACATCAACGTGTTGGAGCATGGAGCAGTCTGGCTGCGTGACTGCATTCGCTTCCACATATTAGGGGTCAAGTAGTCCAAGTTCAGACGGACAACACTACGACCATGTACTACCTCAACAAGCAGGACAGAATGCACTTCTTGCCTTTGTGCAAGGAAGCTCTCCATGTCTGGACCCTCATGCGCAACTTGGAGGTGGATCTCTTAGCCATCCATGTGGCAGGAGCCTCCAGTCAACTGGTAAACACCCTCAGCCAGGTGGGCGAAGTGTCTCACAAGTGGTCTCTCCACCCAGAGGTAGTTCACAGTCCGTTCTGCAGGTGGGGCACCCTCAAGTGGACCTGTTTGCCTCCAGGTAGAATGCAAAGCTGAGGCTAATTTGTGCCTGCCCCCATCAGCAGGGAACACTTCAGGGGATGCCTTCTCGAGGCCCTGGACCCCGGGCCTCTTTTATGCCTTCCCTCCACTTCCCTTGATCCACAAGGTGATTCTCAAGTCCAGGAAGGACGTGGCAAAGGTGATCCTGGTGGCTCCAGACTCTCTATGCCAGTTGTGGTACCCCGATCTCCTCAGCCTTAGCAGCAGGCTCCCGAAACATCTTTCCCTATGCTCCGACCTGCTTTCCATCAGTCTGGGGAAGGTACTCCACCTGGACTTTCAATCCCTGCACCTGATGGCCTGGTTCCTGAGCAGCTAGAGTTCCAGGCCTTGGGTCTCTCCAAAGATGTCTTCACCGTTCTGCAGGCATCTCGGAAGGAGTCGACCAGGAAGTGCTATGCCTTCAAATGTAAGAGATTCTCTCAGCCGGCCCACCGGCGCAACGGTTGGATTTCTGCTTGCGACACAGTGACCCGGGTTCAAACGAGCCCGGAGCTGGAGAGCCGACTGGAGGAGAGGGCATGAGGGTCCCAGGGACTGCTCGTCCTCTCCGGGGAGGGGGAACCAGAGCTTGGTGCCTGTCTGACCCCAGGTGGAGACCTGAGGTACAACAAGCCCGACACTTAACGGGCGGCAGAGGACATCGGGCGCCAAGCCGCCTTGACGCCAGGGGACAGTACATAGCGAACACTGGAACACCTCGCAGCCTCTCTAGTAGATGGATCACCAGCCTCACCCCAATGCCCCTACCTGCCCAGAGACAGCATCCCACGAAAGATAGACGATCGCGTAAGGGCCCCACCCTGCATCTCCTGCCTGGGGTAAATCAGGCTCCATGGGGGATGGACTGCACTGGTCATCAGGTAGGTGAGCGAGGGCTGAAAAGGCCATAGGTGACTCCTGAAGAGATGGGGGCTGCGAGGAAGGAGAGAGGGAAAAAATGTAAGAGATTCTTCATTTGGTGTCCGGGCAAGGGTTGGGCCTTGTCCTGTCCAGTAGCTAGCATCCTTGGTTACCTGTGGTCCTCTCTAAGTCAGGTCTTTGGTTGACATCCCTTAAGGTGCACCTGGCAGCCATCTCTGCTTACGGCATGGTACAGTCAGCAGTTGGTGGCACAGTGGAAGGTGGTTGACGCTATTTCAAAGGCCTTGACCACATTTCCCCTTCAGTGTGAAACCACCACCACCATGGGACTTGTTGCTAGTTTTGGCAGTGCTCATGGGCAAGCAGTTCGAACAGCTGTACAGGTGTGATCTCTCACCTGTCGTGAAAGACTGTCTTCTTGGTGGCTATCACGCCAGCCAGAAGGATCAGTGAGCTCCAGGCACTTTCAGTGGAGTCTCCTTACCTGGTCTTCCACAGGGACAAGGTTGTTCTGTGCCCCAACCCAAGTTCCTCCAAGGTTGTGTTGGAGTTTCACCTTAACCAGGTGATTACTTCCCAGTGTACTTCACCAGTCACACCTCAGAGGCGAGCACAGGCTCCATACTCTGGACCTGAGGCGAACACTCGCTTATTACAAAGAGCGCACAGCTGGAGTTCAGGGAGAGGTTCTCCAGCTGTTTGTCACCTACGCTGAAGCCGCACGTGGCAGACCTGCAGCCAAGCAGACGATTGGCAGGTGGATCACATCCTGCATTGATCTCTGCTATAGGTTAGTGGGTAGGGAGCATCCCGGAGTGCTAAGGGCTCATTCCACCCACAATACCGCTGCGACGGCGGCTGCTTCCAGGGACGTCTCTATCCAGGAAATCTGCAGGGCTGCTACCTGGAGGTCAGCACACATCTTTATTTCCCATTACCACATTGACCTAGAGTCATGCCTCGTTGCTGGTTTTGGGGCCTCAGTTCTCCAATCCTTATTTCCTAAGTAGGGGGTGTTTGCCTTGCCTCCCTCCACCCGGAGAACTGCTAGGAGTTTGCCAGAAAGTGTGGATAGAACATCATATCCACGTCCCTGGAAACACAGGTTACTCACCTGTAACAGTAGATCTTACTTGAGAGGGTTCCTGCAGTAGGTCTTCACATAGGACTGTGCCTCTGGCGCGGGTCTGAACGCAAACTTGTAGATAGCAATCATCAGTGGGGACCGCCTCAAGTCAGGTGACATGACATCAGTGTCCGACGTAAGGGTCCGCGCTCGCCTCCAGTTCTTTCCCACCGTCGCCTCAGTATGTTCGATCAAGATAGAACAGTGATCAAACGTCCACATTTTTAGTCAAAGTTTTCTTCACTTCATATTTTTCTCTTTAAATTTTCCTCAATTGATGTCTTCTAGACAGAAGAAGTGCTCAAAGTCACGGCACCGTACCGCAGGACGACTATTCCTGCTGTCTCTTCTGCCTTGGTTCCAAGCACAACACAGAGGAGTGCTCCGCCTGCCAGGCCTTCAACCAGGCAACTCAACCAGGCGCTTATGGACCCCGAGGCCCACCTCCTGACCTGACGACTGGTGTCACGGAAAGGAGCTCCAGGAACTGAGGAAAGGTCATCATCACCGCCCTAAAAAGAAGAAGAGCATTGGGAGTGATGGCAGTGGCTATTTCGACAGTGCCCCTGGCCAGACTTTACATGAGGGTTACCCAGTGGTCTCTCCGAGTCCAGTGGGATCAGAGGACGGTGACATGAGCCAAAAGGTCATGATCTCCAACAGCCTTCAGAGAGATCTTTGCTGGTGGCAGGATCTCCAACCTTTCCAGGGCAACATCTTTCCACCCCTGTCCTGACCCAAATCCTCACCACAGACGCCCGACTCGGGCTGGGAGCCCATCTGGGGATTCACAAGACACAGGGGTCTTGGTCCGATCAGGAGTTCATGCTCCACATCAACATTCTGGAGACCAGGGCGGTTCTTTACGCCCTCCTGGTGTTCCAGTCACTTCTGGTACCAGGACCATTTCCAGTCCAGACGGACAACACGTCCACTGTCTGGTACATCAACAAGCAGGGAGGAACTCTCTTGTACCATCTCTGCAGAGGAGCAATGAGAGTCCTGTACTGGGAGATTCAGCACAGCCTATTTCTGACAGCAGTCCACATCCCAGGTGTAAGCAACGTTCTGGCGGACAGTCTCAGTCAATCAGTAGCTGGGCCGGGCACTAAAGTCAGAGGTGGTCGAAGAACTTTTTCTTCATTGAGGTCGGCCAGAGATGGATCTGTTCGCCTCCCCATTCAAAGCAAAACTACCCAACTTTTGCTCGCTCGTTTCCGGGCATGCTGCTTTTGGCGGACGACTATCTCTGTCCTGACAGGAGGTTTCACACCCTCCCTCAGATTCAGAAGGTTCTGTGAAACTTCAGCAGGAAGGAGCACATGTGATCCTCATAGCTTCCCTCTGGCCACGCCAGATTTGGTATCCTCTTACAACAACCTGCATTGGAACCTCCAGTCCCTTGCTGCTTTCACTACGACCTCCTGACTCAGGAGCAGGGAACCCTGGTGCACCCGAGCCTTCAGTCGCTACCTCTTCATGCGTGGCACCAGTGGACATAGTGGTCTCCTGCTACAGTGTCTCTTCGAATGTGGCACATATGTTGGTAGAAGCCAGAAAACCCTCTACTAGATTTTCTTTTTTTCTTTTTTTTTTTTAATTTCTTTTTTCCCCTCCTACTGCCCCACAGAGCCGCTTCCTTCAGGAATCGCCCATTAAGCCTGCTCCTGCCAGCACCTACCTTGCAATCTCTGGTCCCTCCATCTAGCCACGGAAACCCCCCCCGGGCGGGGGTCGGGTGACCCCCCAAATCTTGAATCTCGAGAGGTCCTGGGTCGCAGGCAGGTGCTGGCACATCAGGATCCAGCTCGGAGTTCTGTCATCCCGGTTCTGAGGGGGGTTTTCCCATGTTCCTCGTGGGACGCTACGTGCCCATGCGTCAAGGCATCTGCCGGCAGCCGCAACGTGTCTCCCCCCCCTCCTTCCGCAAAGGAGCAGCCCCCGAGGCTGATTGGCTGCCGGCCTACGCCTGTAAGCAATCATACCCCTGAGACTCCAGCTTGCTGTCGCTTCCCCCAGCCTCTGCCAGGGGTCGCCGCTTGCCGGGCTGGAAGTCCCTCCCGGAGAAGGCGGGCTGTCCCAGACGCCCAGCCTATCTCCCCGGCCAACCCCCATGACCCGAGCTCGCCTCCCGACCCAGGTCGCCGGCGTGCGTGCAAGGTGTGGCGCCCAGCGCCAGCCCTCAGTGCCGCCGGGCCGGCTCACCTCTGCTAGGTCAACGTACATCTTGAAGTGGAAAAGATTTTCAATCTGGGCCCTAGCAAGGCGCTGGGACCCCTTTTTGTGCTCGGTGGTCCTGGTGTTAGAGTACCTCACACATTTGTCTGAAACGGGCCTTAGCTACTCCTCCATTAAGGTCCATCTCTCTGTGGTGTATGACTACCACCTCTCGGTGGAGGGCAAAACCTTGGCTCAGCTGGAGGTTGCCAAACCTTCCTCAAAGGCATCCTTCACTTGAAACCTCCGATGCAGAATCCCTGTCCCCGGGACCTGAATTTCATGCTTGAGAAGCTGACTTTCCCATTTGAACCAGCTTCTAACTGCGACTTATGCTTCCTTTCATGGAAGACTTTATTTTTAGTCGCGGTCACTTCCGCCAGAAGGGTCTCTGAGCTTCAGGCCTTTGTCTGTATGGAACCCTATTTAATTTTTCATAGGGACAGAGCAGTCCTTCAGACAAACCCTTCCTTTCTCCCCAAAGTGGTTTCAGAAACCACTTTGAATCAGAGTGTGGAATTACCAGAACATTCCAAGGGGGGGGGAATACTTGCTGCACACCTTGGATGTGCACCGGATTCTGAGGTACTACACCAACTGAACTAAAGAGGTTCATAAATCCAACCAACTTTTTGTGGCCTTTGCTCCCCAGGGCCAGGGCAAGGCTATCTCCAAACAGACCATCTCCCGATGGCTAGCCAATTGCATCCACTTTTTTTTACAAGAAATATGGGAAGTCCCTTCCGAGGGCAGTCAAAGGTCACTCCACCCGCAGTGTGGCTACCTCTACTGCCTTTTTCAGGAATGTGTCTACTGCAGAAATCTGTGCAGTGGCCACGCGGTCGTCTGTTCACACTTTCACTAAGCATTACAGTTGACATTGCCTCTAGGCACAGAACTGGCTTTAGTTTTGCAAGGCCTCCTGTCATGATTCCTTATGGCAACTTCTCCTCCTGGATGCACCTCAGTATTAGTTATTTTAGGGACTGCTTGGTATTCAGTCCTATAGGAAGACCTACTGCAGGAACCCCTCTCAAGTAAGATATTGCAGTTACGTAAGAACGTACCGTAAGAGTAGATCTTCGAGAGAGCTTCCTGCAGTAGGTCTAGATCTTACTTCGAGAAACAGCTCTTGCAGCAAGTTACACCATTAGGACTGAAGCCAATAGGCGCCAGGACCCCACGGAAATTTTCTAGCTAGCAGTATTCAGTAGGAACCACCTCCGACGTCGGTCCCACCCCCGACGTCAGGCATAGTACATAAGGAGGTGGTCCCCCAGAATCCCCAGTTCTTTTCCCGCCGTCGACTCGCCAGCATCGGCCTCTCGGTCTCTACCTAGCGTACGACGACTACAGAACTTATGCATTTTTCTAACTGATGTCTTCTCCAACTCCTTCACTTGAGGGTCACCTTCAAAGTGCGCCATGGAAAACAGATCCCTTTCAAGGATCCTCACTCCTCCTGCATGCGGTGCCTAGGCCTGGACCACAATACCAAGGCCTGTACCTTTTGCCAAGGGTTCAATAGCCGCACCAGGATCCACCGTTAGAAGGCACCCCAGGCGTATCTTCTTGAAGAAAAATTGAAAAGGATGGACCAAGAACCTTCCTCCAGGGGAGAATCATCCTCGAAGGCCCATAAGCACCGGGAGAAGGTGAGGTACAGCTCCCTGAACAGGGCCTCGGACTCCCACAGCTCAGGCTCCACCAGATCGGACCACTCTCCTCCAGGGCTTGGTCGCAGCCCCCGGTTAAGGTCCGGCTTCAGGCGGCTCTTCTTGTGGTGTCAGCGTGGCTCAGTTGGTAGCACATCCGCCTCTGGACCAGAAGGTCGAGGTTCTCGCTCCCACACCAGGATTGGAGTTGCACCTAAAAATCGCTGGCATCCGAGTGCAGTATTGGGGGGTGCTGTACTGCTGGGGTGTGCCATCCTTTGGATGAGACGTTAAACCGCAGTCCTTTCTGCCCATCCTGGTGTTGTCCTGGTGGGTGTCCAGGTGGAAGTAAAAGAACCCAGGTCACTCTTCGCAAAGAGTAGGGAACATTCCTGGTGTCATGGCCAATATTCCCCTTCCCATAAACCGGTTCTTGCAATTATCCAGGCTGTGTGTGGGTGATGATTTGTGATATGGCCGTCACCACACATTCAGTCACTTCACTACCAGTCTAGCATTGCTTGTAAAGTGCTTTGGATGTGTTAAAAGTGCTATATAAATGCTGATTCTTCTTCTTCGCTCCAGCCTATTAAGACTTCGAGACCCTCGGCTTCCTCCACTCCATCCAAGGCCTCTTTCAAGTCTTCCGAGTGCCATAAATCATCATCTTCCACCTGACATCAGGACACCGACTCCAGGTCGGTCTCCCAACCTCCCAGAGGTCCTGATCCAGCTCCTAGAAAGACCAAGGACCTGACGTCCCTGATGGGGGCGTCGGACCCGACGTCAGCTAAGCATCCGAGGTCGGCCAGGTGCTCGCAGGAACCGACGACACCAGCCAGACACCAGTCGCCGGCCGGGCGTTCGCTGAATCCAAAGGCATCGGCCAGGAGACCGACGTCAGCATTGCACTCTCCGGAGCGGAAACCCCCCCCCCCGTCACCGGCGGACGCTGGTCACAGGAATTGACTGAGGAGGACACCACACTGCCCAAGACCAGCGGGCAACACCGAGGATGCCGGGCTCCCGGAACCTTTCCCAAACCCGGAGACACCTAGGGACCCGACGCCTGACCCCATCAACTGACCACCAGTGCCAGGCTCATTGGGCATAGGAATATTGAAGAAGTAAAGGAGTCTTGTACTTTTTGGTGGGACATCCTAAAAGGATGTGGTCCCTGTTAAACCTCCTCCTACTCCTTTACCTCCCACGCCTCTTCTCCACCTAAGGGGTCAGCAGGATGACCACCAACCCCAAGGAACAGACTCCACCTCATAGGGCAGACCCAAAGACAGGAGAAGGCCTCCTCAAGATCCCCATCAGGGTCTCCTAGCCCCAAGCAACCCAGACAATGTCGGCACTCGTCGGGGAGGACTCAGATCGGACACCTCAGACTACTCCAGATCCCCTTCTCCACTCAGCATCTCCTGTCCTGACCCACATGACATCCTGAGGTCTCCGGATGATCCCTCTTTTGCAGAGATCATGTGCCACATCCAGGACAACATGGGGTGGGATGCTGAAGACCTTGACCCCGAACGACAACGCCTTGCCCGCTGTCTTCAGCAGAAAGACCCAAAACCTGTAGTAGTACCACCCTTGGTAGACACTTTTGCGGACGTCACCAAGGCTGCGTGGAAGCATCTGCACTCCACTCCCACAGTGCCGAAGAAGGCTGACCGCCTGTACAAGGACCCGAGAGACGACCAGTACTTGGCTAATCAACCTCTGGCAGACTCCCTGGTCATCACTGCCTCACATGACCAGTCTCAAAGACCACAACTTATGAGCACACAGCCACCAGACCAGGAATCCAAGCAACTGGATGCCCTGGGGAGACACATGTACGCGGCTGCTATGTGCGCCTTCAGGTCTCTGAACTACCTCACCCACATGGTACAGTTTCAGAATGCCCTGTGGGAGCAGGGCCAAGACCTGGTCGATAAACTTCCGGATGGCGATCAGAAGTTGGAGCTCCTCAGTCTTCTCCGCACAGGGTCAGATGTGGTACCCAGTGCTACGAGCCGCATACACCCTATGGACTCATCTGCCAGAGCTGCAGCTTCAGGCGTTTGTCTCCGAGACACTCTTGGTCTGCGTGTTCCAGCTTCACCCCGGACGATAAAGGAACATTCTTGACGCCCCATGTAATGGCAAAGTACTTTTGAATCCTCAGAGAAGGTCATCACCAAACTCCAGGACACGGGAAGGCAGTCCGATCTGTACAGGCCATGTACAGATCCAAGCCTGGTTCCTTTGCAGGAACCAGAGCCGCTTTCACAGCCGGCAACAGAGGCAGCTACGCTCCGCCAGCAGCAAAGGGGCACTTTTCAGTGTAAAGCCCAGGCTAAGTCGCCCCCAGGCAGAGGCCAACGCTACACGATACCGCCCAGCCTGCAGGGACAAGTGCTGCCACAGCATGACTCCTTTCCCGCCCCGCCCTCCTCTGGATCAACGGGCACAGAAGGTCGGGGATCGCATCGCTCGCCACTTTTAAGGGTGGCAGTCGATAACCGCCAACCGGTGGGTTCTCCAGTTGGTCAAGAAAGGCCATTTCCTAGAGTTGCTCGACCACCCACCAGCAAGACCTCCCCTGCTTTCCCGTTACTCGGGTCAGCACGCCCTGCTTATACAGCAAGAGGTGCTCACGCTCCTCGAAAAAGAAGCTATAGAGCACGTTCCAAGGAACCAGGGGGGTGCAGGATATTATTCTTACTTCTTTCTGGTTCCAAAGAAAACAGGGGACCTCCGTCCGATACTGGACCTCAGCGATCTGAACGAGTCGGTCATGTACAAATGTTTCTGTATGGTGACCCTCCCAGGTCTGATTCCCATGTTCAAGCAGGACTCCTACCTAGCATCCCTGGACATGCAGGACGCTTACCTGCACATACCTATTGCCCAAGTGCACAGGAAGTTTCTGCGCTTCGAATTTCAGGGTCGCCATTATCAGTTCCGAGCCCTTCCCTTCGGACTGTCATCAGCAACTTGGGTGTTTACGAAGTGCATGGCAGTCGTAGCGGCATCTCTGAGGAGACAGGCCACTACGTGTTCCCCTACCTGGATGACTGGCTTCTCATGGCGCCTCCGGGAGGCCCTGTTGTCCGCTGTTCACTGCACCCAGTCTCTGCTCGAGACATTGGGCATCATCATCAATCACGAGAAGTCACGCCTGGTTCCATCCCAGACTCTGCAATTGGTGCAGTTCTGGACACCGCCCAGGGAAAGCCTCCCGGACAGAGCGGAACATATCAGATCCCTCATCAGGGACATTTCGGCGAAGAAGACCGTTCCTGCCAGACTGGTCCTTTGCCTGCTCGGACACATGGCTGTGGCCATTGCAACAGTCCCGCTAGCCCGTCTCCACATGCGGGCAACCCATTGGATGTTAAGGGTCCAATGGGATCAAAAGCAAGACCATCTGCAGTATCCAATCCGGATCACGAAGGCTGTAATCCGAGATTGGCAATGGTGGCTAGATTCGAGGAATCTTTCAGCGGGAGTCCCCTTCATTGCGCCGTCTCTGACTGTGACACTCTCCACGGACGCCTCAGGGCTCAGTTGGGGAGCACACCTCGACGGTGTTCGGTCTCAGGGCCTGTGAACAGACCAAGAGACTCATCTCCACATAAATATCCTGGAAATGAGGGCAGTTCTTTATGCCCTGCAGGCTTTCCAGTTGGAGATCCCGCTGGGTACCCTTCTGGTACAAACAGACAATTCCACGGTGATGTATTACCTCAACAAACAAGGAGGTACCCATTCCTACCCGCTTTGCAGGGAGGCCATGAGGGTGTGGGATTGGGTCTTGCAACACGGCGCAAACCTCATTGCAGTTCATGTTCCAGGAGTGGACAGTGTCATCGCAGATGCCCTGAGCCTCTCTCAGGCCAGAGTCCATGAATGGGAACTACTTCAGGAGGTAGCAGAGGATCTGTTTCGCAGATGGGGTACTCCAGAATTAGACCTTTTTGCATCCCCATCCAATGCAAAACTGCCCAATTTTTGCTCACTAGATCCAGGGCCTGGTGTTTTCTGGCAAGACGCATTATCCCTCCCCTGGGTGGGCAGATTCCTCTACAGTCTATGCCTTTCCCCCTTTTCCGTTGATCCAGAGGGTTCTTCTGAAACTTCACAGAGAGCAAGCGACACTCATACTTATCGTGCCGTTTTGGCCCAGGCAGATCTGGTTCCCTCTTTTGCATCAGCTGTCCCAGGAACCTCCAGTGCTGCTGCCAATCAGCTCCCACTTGCTGTCTCAGGAGGCGGGTTCCTTGGTCCACCCGGACCTACGTTCCCTGAACCTGCACGCTTGGCTCCTAGAGACATTGCCATACTGCGACATGGGGCCTCGCAAGAGGTAGCAGACATTCTCACTGCTGCTAGGAAACCGGCTACCCATGATCTACACCATGAAGTAGGCGCGGTTTTGTTTATGGGTTCAGGCGTGCAGTTTTCGCTATTGTCCAGATTGGATTGTCCACGTACCTTTTACAGTCAGGCTTGACTTACTCCTCGATCAAGGTACATCTCTGCGCCATCTCAACCTATCATGTCACTATAGGCCAACGCACTGTAGCTCAATTGGACACGACACGTGCCTTCCTGAGGGGTGTCCTCCACCTTAGGCCCCCGATTAAGGATCCGATTCCACTATGAGATCTGCCCTTCGTCCTGGAGCAGCTTACGCTGCCACCCTTTGAACCAGCCGTGGACTGTGAGCTATGTCTTCTCTCTTGAAGACGCTGTTTTTGGTTTCGCCACTCGGCCAGAAGAATTTCTGAACTCCATGCACTCATGTGCAAAGAACCTTATTTGGTTTTCCACCAAGACAGGGTATCCCTACGGACTAATCCTAAATTTCTGCCTAAGGTGGTCTCAGCTGTCACCCTTAATCAGGATATCGATCTACCAGTGTATTTCCCTAAGTATTCTAATCGAGCAGAAGCCCTTCTGCGCACTTTAGATGTGCATAGGTGTCTCAGATACTACCTGACCAGAACCAAACACCACCGAAAATCGGACCAGCTTTTTGTCTCCTTTGCCCACAGGATGATAGGAGCTCCTGTTTCAAAACAGTCACTGTCCAGGTGGCTCATTCAGTGTATTACGTTCTGTTACCAGAAGCACAACAAACCCTTACCGGGTGCGGTTAAGTGTCATTCCACCAGAGGGGTGGCTTCCTCTTTTGTGGCTTTAAAGGCATTATCACCTCAGCTATTTATGCTGCAGCTACTTGGACGCCGTACACACTTTCATCAGGCATTACAGCCTGGACATTGCATCGAGGTGAAGAGCAGGTTTTGGTCTAGCAGTCCTTCAGGGACTTCTGTCCTAGGCTCGATGTCATTAAAGGATTTCTACCTTCCCTCCTCCCAATGGTGTGGGATTTCCAGGATTGCTTGGGAATCAGTCCTAATGTTGTAACGTGCTGCAAGAGCTGTTTCTCGAAGTAAGATAGTACAGTTACGTAAGAACTTACCATAACAATAGATCTTCGAGAACAGCTCTTGCAGCAGGTACTTTCCCTCCCACCATCCCCGCTGGAGGTAGGTTCTGGTTCCAACATCCTTCTCCTAGGACAAGGCGTTCACAGCCTCTGTCTGATTGCCATTTGATGGCGGATCCTCAGTCTCCTCTTCTGATGTCATCCAGCGGCCGGGAGCCTCCAGCAGGAGAACTGGGGATTCTGGGGGGACTGCCTCCTTATGTACTATGTCTGACATCGGAGGCGGTCCCCGCTGAATGCTGCTAGCCAGAAAATTTCCGTGGGGTCCTGGCACCTGCCGGCTTCAGTCCTAATGGTGTAACCTGCTGCAAGAGCTGTTCTCGAAGATCTACTGTTACGGTAAGCTCTTATGTAACTGTACTTTTCACACCCACCTTCCCCCAGCTCCTGGATGTTTTTCCTTTATTTTTCATCCTACCTGGTCATTGGGTCTAGAGAGGAAGCAGGGTCCTAGGAGTCCTTACTCTTCCTTTATTCTTACCTTTCTATAGGTCTCCGGTGGAAAAGAACTGGAGGGCGGGCGCGGGACCGCCCCTTTTATAGTCGGGCTGACGTCACGTCGGTCCCCACTGATGATTGCTATCTACAAGTTCGCCATTCGGACCTGATGCCAGGGAGCGCAGTCCTATATATGAAGTCCTACTGCAGGAACCTCTCTCAAAGATCTACTGTTACGATAAGTTCTTACGTAACTGCAATATATTCCATGGAATGGTCTCTTGCAGTAGGTAATTACTTATGGGAGTTTCCAGCAGAGGGTGCTGTGACACGGCAGCTCTTCTAGCAGTTTTGTACTGGGGACCGCCCACACATTACATCATCTTCCTGCTTCTTATATAGGTGGGGGTGGTCTCTGGTATCCTCAGTTCATTTTCCCGACATCTTCTGCTTGCACAGCAGCTAGTTCAACTTCTGTGTAGCAGTCATTGACAAGAATTGACTACCAGAGGAAAAAGGTTTTTGCCTCAGACACCATGAATATTCAAATCTGGAACTATATGGGACATATGGTTAAATACCCACAATGTACCCTTGGGGCTTCGGCCATCAAAATTATCACTAAACTCCCTCCTTCCCAGGAAAAGGAGAAGTTATTGGCAACAGTGTCAACTAGCAATTCTATCTCCCGCCACCTACTCAGGTCGGGATCTAATACCATAGATACCTCAGCTCGACTCCCAGCTATTGGGGTTTCTTTGCTCGCTATGCTTGGCTTCACGTTTCAGGTTTTGTTTCTGACATACAACATAAAGTAGCTAATGCACCCTTTAATGGGTCCCAACTGTTCGGGCCAGGTACTCAAAACATTATTTGACTATCTGCAGGCATCAGGCAGAACCCTTCATATGGTACATGGCATGTTCCATACTCTGAATCCAACCTATCGTACACAATATTCCTTCTATTCCAAAAGAGGCAGAAAATGTAAGGCCTCTAACAGAGGTGGTTTTCGAGGTCGTGCCCAAACCACAAGAGGCAACGCCTCTGCCACCCGGGGCTCCCGTGCCCATCCCTCAGGAGGGGCCATGCAACCCAGTACCCAGTGACCTATCAGGGCTTTCCCCTTGCCTCCTCGACCAGGCCTCGGTTGCTTGTAGGGGGATCATTTTGCCCTCCATCTGGAGGCCTGGAAAACAGTTACTTCAGACAGATGGGCACCTCAGATCATTCAAAAGGGACACACTCTGAAGTTTATCTCTGCCCAGTCCCCTGCTCTCCCCCCCCCCGGGTAATTCATTATCCTCAAGATCATGTCCCTATCCTTCAAGAGGAATTGAAGGCATTCTGGCCAAACAGGCCATCTTACCAGTGCCCCTTCCAGAACATCAAACAGGATTTTACTCTATTTCTTTCTGGTACCCAAATGAACCCAAGATCTCAGACCAGTACTAGATCTGAGACACCTGAATCGATAAATTCAGTTCAAACATTTTCACATGATAACTCTTAACTTGATGTCACCTACCTTGACTTCAGCAAAACTTTCGATATTGTTCCACATAGAAGATTGAATAATAAGCTGGGTAGGCTCGGGGTGGGTCAGAAGTTGGTCAACTGGGTGGCAAACTGGTTGACAGGTCAGAAAACAGAGTGGTGGTAAACGGTATACAGTCAGAAGAGATGCAAGTCACAAGTGGGGTACCTCAGGGATCAGTCCTTGGGCCAGTCCTCTTCAGTATCTTCATCAGTGACATTGCAGATGGACCGGAGGGTAAGGTTTCTATGTTTGCAGATGACACCAAGATCTGCAACAGAGTAGATGATCCAGATGGGGTGGGCAGAATGAGAAGAGATCTGGATAAACTGGCAAAACGGTCAGAAGAGTGGCAACTGGGGCTTAATGCCAAGAAATGCAAGATCATGCACATAGAAACATAGAATTTGACGGCAGATAAGGACCGCTTGGCCCACCCAGTCTGCCCATTTCCCTACCTGATGGATAAGCTGCAGATCCTAGTTAACCAGCAGCCTACTTCTTCCTACCCCCACCCCCTAGAATTGCCTTATGACTGTCCCATGCATGCTTGAATCCCACCACTGTTTTTGACTCCACAACCTCCTCTGGAAGGCTGTTCCATGCATCCACAACCCTCTCTGTGAAAAAATACTCTTAAATTACCTCTGAGCCGCCTCTTCTGTCTTCAAATTGTGCCCCTTGTTCTTGCACACTTTTTTTTTTTGAAAGATGCTACCCTCTTGGACTTTGTTGATTCCCTTGAGGTACTTGAAAGTTTCTATCATGTCCCCCCTCTCCCTCCTTTCCTTGAGGCTATACATATTAAGCTCCTTGAGTCTCACTTCATATGTCTTCCGGTGCAGACCCTGCACCATTTTAGTTGCCCTCCTCTGGACAGCTTCCATCCTGTCTATGTCTTTGCGGAGATTGGGTCTTCAGAACTGCACGCAGTACTCCAGATGTGGTCTCACCAGCTGTCTGTACAGAGGGATAATAACTTCTTGTTTTCTGCTGGTGATGCCTCTCCCTATGCATCCCAGTATCCCCCCAGCCCTCCTTGCTGCCCTCTCACATTGCTTGCCCACCTTTAGGTCATCTGATATGACTACCCCAGGTCCCTTTCCATTTTTGTTGTTGTTAGTATCTCACCCCCCATTGTGTACTCTTGCCCTGGGTTTTTGTTTCCCAGGTGCATTACCTTGCACTTCTTAGCATTGAATCTAAGCTGCCATACATTTGACCATTCCTCTAACCTTGCCAAGTCCCTTCTCATCCTTTCCACCCCACCTTGTGCATCAACTCTGTTGCAGATCTTTGTGTCATCTGCAAAGAGACATACTTTTCCTTCCAGTCCCTCTGCAATGTCGCTTATAAAGACATTGAAGAGGACCGGTCCTAATACTGAACCCTGTGGTACCCCACTGCTAACCCCCCTTTTTTCAGAGTGGACTCCATTTACTATTACTCTCTGTGTCCTATTCTCCAGCCAATTCTTTACCCAGGCTGTCATCTTGGGACCCACTCCCAGGCTGGCTAACTTGTATATTAATCTTTGTGTGGGACTGTGTCAAATGCCTTGCTAAAGTCTAGGTAGACCATGTCCACAGCCCCTCCCTGATCTACTCTTTGGTCACCCAGTCAAAGAAATCTATCAGATTTGTCTGGCATGACCTTCCCTGCAGAATCCATGCGCCTTGGGTCCTGTGCCTCTGGCCTCTAGATACGTAACAGTTCTTTCCTTCAGAAGTGATTCCATCATTTTCCCTACCACTGAGGTTAAACTAACAGGTCTGTAGTTTCCTGCTTCTGCCTTGCTCCCACTTTTGTGAAGGGGAATCACATCTGCCCTCCTCCAGTCCTCAGGTACCACCCCATCCTCCCATGATTTGTTAAAGAGGGTAGTCAGTGGTGTCACTAGTTCTATCCTTAGTTCTTTTAGAATTCTGGGATGAATCCCATCAGGCCCCATTGCTTTGTCCACCTTCAGTTTTAAGAGCTCATTCAGAACTCTTTCTTCTGTAAATGGGCTGGTATCAACTTCTGTATCCAGAGTGTTTTCTACTGTTTGTCTTAGGTACTCCTCTTCCTTTGTAAATACTGAGCAAAAATATTTGTTTAGTATCTCTGCCTTTTCACAGTCACCCTCTGCCCACCCTCCCTCCCTTTATTAAGCCTCACTATCCCTCCCTTGGTCTTCCTTTGCTCTCTGATGTACCTATAAAGGTTTTATCCCCTTCTTAACTGAGTTGGCTATCTTTTTCCTCGGTTTGGGCCTTTGCTGTTCTGACTGCCTTTCCAGCTTCCTTTGCTTTAACTGATACAGTTCTCTGTCCTGTTCCTTCTGTGAGTCCTTGTACTTCCTGAATGCTTTCTTTTTCTCTTGAACCTTCACTGCCACTTCCTTTGAGAACCATAGTGGTTTCTTACCTCGTTTTGTTTTGTTTATTTGCTTTACACAAAGGCTTGTTACCTCTGTGATGGCAGTTTTTATTATTCCCCATTGTTCTTCCACCCCTCCTTCCTGCCCATTTGCTAGTGCATTCCTTAGGCACTCACCATTTTGGCAAAGTCAGCCCTCCTAAAATCCAGTACCTTTGTCTTTGTATGGCTTGACTCTATTGCTGTGTTTATTGTGAACCATACTGTTCGATGGTCGCTAGTTCCCAGATGGCTACCCACTTCTACATCTGTGATCCTCTGTTCGTCTCCGTTTGAGAGAACCAGGTCTAAGATTGCTCCCTCTCGAGTGGGCTCCAATACTAGTTGTCTAAGGCATGCCCCCTGTAGGGCATCCAGAATAACCCCGCTCTTAGAAGTGGCTGCTGCAACTGCACTCCAGTTAACATCTGGCATATTCAGATCACCCATCAGCAATATCTCCCCTTTATCTGCCATTCTAAGTATACTTTCTATCATTTCCTTGTCCATTTCCTCCCCCTGAGAGGGGGTCTGTATACAACCCCTGTGCAGATTGTGGTGCCATTGCCTGCCTCCAAATTGACCCACAGTGCTTCTTCTCCTCCCTGTTTACCCTTTTGTTCTGTTGCTTTGATTTCTTCTCTTATGTAGAGAGCTACTCCTCCTCTTTTACCCTCCCTGTCCCTCCTGTAGATAGTGTATCCTGGTATGTTTACGTCCCAGTCATGGTTTGTGTGTACCATGTTTCTGTGACTGCCACAATATCCAGATCTTCCTCCTCCATCAAGGCCACTATTTCAGGAAGCTTGTTACCCAGACTACAGGCATTGGTACTCATTGCTCTCCATTTTTTGATGGCTTTACCTTCTGTAGCAGCAACCCCCACTGACCTTTCTATCTTGGTCTTTTTCTCATTTAGTACCCTGTTTTGTAGGGGGAGGCTGGGATTTTCCTTCTGCTTATCAGTGCCTCCCCCCTTGACTAGTTTAAAGGCTTGCCAATGAAGCATTTAAACCGATTGCCCAGAAGACTTTTTCCTTCCTGGACAGATGCAGACCATCCTGCCAGTATAGGCTGGTGTCCTTCCAGGTGGAACTCCAGTCCCCAATGAAGCAAACCCTGTGCTCCACACCATTTTTAACCATTTGTTAAACTGCATGGTGCAAAGTACCCTCGCCTCACTCATGCCACTGACAGGCAGCACCTCTGAGAAGGATACTGTGTGTGCTACTTGTCTTAAGCCCTTCCCCAACTCTACGAAGTCCTTTTCCACTGCTCTAATCTCATGATGAGCCAAGTCATTTGTCCCTAGGTGGACAATGATGTCCAGCTCAGACTCCCGTGCAACTGTTCTCGTGATCGTAAGGATGCGCTTCCTGTCCCTCCAAGCCATGGCACCAGGCAGGCACCTTACTTCAGTTTTCCCTGCTCCCCCCAGTTCTATCCCCCTAATAATTGAGTCCCCCACCAGGAGCTGCTTTCTTTCCCTGTGGTGCCCTCTGCCTTCTTCCTGAGGGCCTCCCTTGTGACAGTTGTCTGCACCCTCCTTAGTCTCCTCTGCGGGTGCATCCATAGGGAACTGTGCTCCCCAGAATGGTGTATGGATTGTGGAGTGTAACAACTGACTGGTGTGCCTCTGTTCCACCACCCTTACCTCCCTGAGCCCACTGTGGTCCAACTGCTGTGCTTTCTTCGCAACCTCTGAGGTAGTGGTGGTGGCTGTGGTGCTCCTGGATGGGGAGGTTCCCTTGCCACTGTCCAGTGCGGCCTGAAGATGGGCAACTTCCTCCCTTAGGGCAGATAGTTGTCTGCAAACAGGGAAAAGAAACCCTCAAGCCACCTATAGGCTGGGAGGGGAGTTGCTGGCAGTCACACGGTAAGAAAGAGACTTGGACATCATCATCACAGATGACCTGAAATCATCCAAGCAGACCACTAAAGCAGTAGGTAAGGCTAGGGGATGTTGGGGGTGTATTAATGGTATCACAAGTCGTAAGAGGAAGGTAATAATCCCTCTTTCGAGACACTGGTTAGGCCCCATCTGAGTACTGCGGCAATACTGGAGGCCACACCTTCACAAGGACATTAACCAAATTGAGGCAGTCCAGAGAAGGGCAACCAAAATGGTGCAGGGACTGCATCAGAAAACATATGAGGACAGATTAACGGAGCTCAATATGTATACCCTAGAGCAAAGGAGGAGAGAGGTGGTATGATCGAAACATTCAAACACTTTAAGGGCATTAACAAGATGAAAGAGTCTTAACATGTTTCAATATAGGAAAGATAGCAGGACAAGAGGACACAGCATGAGATTAGAGGGAGGCCAATTAAGGGGTAATGTGAGGAAGTTCTTTTTCACAGAAAGGGTGGTGGATGCATGGAACGGCCTACCTCAGGAAGTGGTGGATATGAATACTGTGCATGGCTTCAAACAGGCATGGGATAGGCATAAGGGAGCAATACAAATGAGTATGAATAGATAGGCCATTGACAGAGCAAAGGCCGATGGCACATTCATAAGGTAGAAAGAAATGGGCAGACTGAATGGGCTTGCGGTCCTTATCTGCCATCAACTTCTGTGTTTTTAACTGCCATCATGCCTATCCTAAAACAAGGAGACTGGCTGTGTACCCTGGATATGAAGGAAGCCTACTTACATATCCCCATTCATCCTGCCAGTCACAAATTTCTGCGTGTCCACCTTCTGGGGCAAAACTACCAGTTTTGAGCATTCCCTCTCGGCTTCTCATTGGCCCCAACAGTGTTCACCAAATGCCTAGTGGTGGTGGCAGCAGCCCTATGGAAAAAAGGGCACTTTGTCTTTCCATACCTAGACGATTGGCTAATCAAGCAGACTCCAGAGAAGCTCTGCTTGCCTCCCTAGTCGCTACTCTGAACATGTTCAGTGATCTAGGATAACAGTCAGCTGGCTGAAATCCAGTCCAAACCTGACGAGTCTCCCAGTACATCGAGCTGTTCTAGATACAGTCACAGCCAGAGCTTACCTTCCACCTGCTCGTCAGGACACTCTTATATCTCTGGCTTCACGAATACCGACTCAGAAAATAGTCACGCCAGACAAATGGTGAGCCTTCTAGGTCACACGTCCGCCACCATCTCATTGGTGGCATTCGCCCACCTTCAGATGAGACCTGTCCAGTGGACCCCTAGAATCAGTGGTCTCAAGAACTGGACGTTCAAGACAAAATCGGTCACTCCTTCTGAAGTCATCCCTCGACGTGGTAGACAATCAAAACCAATTTGTGTCAAGGAATGCCTTTCTGCTCCTCCCATGCAGACATTAACCACGGATGCTTCCCTGGACAGATGGGCGCACACTTAGGTGCTTATCAGACTCAAGGCCAGTGGACCGCCTCTTCCTATCACCCTCATATCAGTCTCCTCAAGATGAAAGCTGTCCGTCTGCGTTCAGGCATTCCAGCCCTACCTCAAGTCAGGACCGTTGCTGATTCAGTCAGATAACACTGCAGTGGTATTTTACCTCAACAAACAAGGGGGCACGAAATCGCGCACCCTCTGCATGGAAACCCTTGCAGTCTGGCAGGAAGCCATCAAACAACAACTAACGCTAACAGCTGTCCACCTACCGGGATGGTGCAATCAGTTAGCAGACTGGCTAAGTTGCCAGTCATCCGCTCACGAATGGACACTTCACATAGAAGTACTCCAAGAACTCTTCGACCTATAGGGAACTCCACAGCTGGATCCGTTTCCCTTTCCAGTCACCGGCTCCCCAGTTACTTCTCCTATATCCTGAGTAACAAGGAACGATCTATAGATATCCTGTCCCAACCTTGGACAGTATTCTACATCTTTGCCTCACCCCACCCCAATCCCTCTCTTGCAGAACTCAATTGAAACTTCAAATGGAGCCGGCCACCATGATTCTCATAACACCAATGTGGCCTTGTCGACTGTGCTACCCTCTACTCCAACAGCTGTCATTAAGGGAACCCATTCAGTTGCTAGTCAGACTGGACCTCCTGACTCAGTGTCACAGATCCCTCCTACAACCCAGCCTAAAGACCCTTCATCTTCACGCTTGGCTCCTGAGGATGCATTCATAAATAGACTCCAAGTGTCCTCTCCTATTGCCAGTATTCTCCTGGCTTCTCGTAAACCAGCAACCAGAGAAACACATAATTTCAAATGGAAACGCTTTTCCATATGGTCTGCCTCTCGCTCACTGGACCCTTAATCTTGCCTACTGACGAACATTTTAGACTACCTGGCCTCATTATCAGAGTCAGGCTTGAGTTACCCCTCCATCAGAGTCCACCTGGCTGCCATCTCAGCATTACATGAACCTTTAGATGGCAAACTACTATACCGACATCATTTAGCCAAGATGTTTTTGAGAGGAATGATACATATTAATCCTCCTATCAGAAGACCCATTCCACCGTGGGATTTCAATTTCATTATAGAAAAATTGACCCTCAACCCTTTTGAGCCAGCGGCCACCTGTGATCTCTGTTTCCTTTCATGGAAAATGTTTTTCTAGTGGTTATTACTTCAGCTCGCCATATTTCCGAGCTTCATGCCCTCATGTGTAGTGAGCCTTACTTGATTTTTCACAAGGACAATGTAGTCCTTCGTACCAACCCATCCTTCCTTCCTAAAGTAGTCTCTGAACATACTCTAAATCAGTCCTTGGAGCTTCCGGTCTACTACCCTGAATACTCCAGTCACGGTGAACATCTCTTACATACCTTAGATGTCCATCGTATACTACACTGTTACACTAATCATACCCAGTCGATTAGGAAAACGTCTCAATTATTTGTCACCTTTGCCTCTGGCAGAGAAAAGCTTCCTGTTGCTAAATGAACCCTGTCTTCATGGTTGGTGAATTATATTACCTTTTGTTACAAAACTTACAACAAGACCTTACCTGGACCTGTCCAAGTCCATTCCACTAGAGCTATGGCCACTACTGCGGCTTGCTTTAAAGGAGCCTCCATTTCAGATATCTGCAATGCTGCTACCTGGTCCACAATCCATACTTTCACAAGGCATTGCGATCTGGATATTGCCTCATGACTTAGGACAGCCTTGACGTGCAGTCCTACAAGGTCTCCTATCATAATTGTCCTCCATATGGACATAACTGCTGGGGAGTCTCCTGAGTAATTACCTACTGCAAGAGACCATTCCTTGAAGATGGTACAGTTACGTAAAATCTTACCATAACAGTAGATCTTTGAGGAATGTCTCTTGCAGTAGGTCACGATACTCACCCTCCATCCCTCCTTTCTGAGAGGAAATGTATTGTCCAGTGACTTAGGGTTGGGACTCCTTTGTACCTCGGCTTCCCTCGGTCCTCACTTGTGAGCTGAATTCATGGGAACTGAGGATACCAGGACTGCCGACACTTACATAGGAAGCAGGAAGATGATGTCATGTGGGCAGTCCCTAGTGAAAAACTGCTAGAAGAGCTGCCGTGTCACAGCGCCCTCTGCTGCAAACTCCCAGAAGTAATTACTTACTGCAAGAGACAGTCTAGGAGCGTGGATATGTTGTTCATTCACACTGTCTGGCATGTCCCTTTCCCCTTTAAATCTGGTCGGAAGTCTTCAAGCTGGCTCCTCCCACCCACCTGGGTGGTAAATACCTCAGCAGTTTTCGCCGTAAATTACTTTAAAACTCATCAGTTTATGACTCTGATCACAGCGCATCGGACATGGAGGACAAATCGTCCCCCGGATTTCGCCATTGTCCTTGCGGCCAGAAGATGTCGCGCACCGATCCCCACCTCTCTTGTGTCTATTGCTTAGGTGTCATTCATGACAGCATGTCTTGTACCTTCTGTTTGGCCTTCCATCCCAACGTTCTGGACGAACACAAGGCGCGCCTTAAATTGGGGAGACCAGAGCTTAGAAACCCACTGGTGAAATTGAAGGAGGCAAGGTAGGTGGTTTCCACGGCCAAGGGATCTGCTGAGCAGCTGGATCAGATGACGGCTTTTGAGGAGGAAGCGGCTCAAGCTTCAGCCAGTCGCAGTTTCTTCGTTCCTCTCAACCTTGGCTCTACTTTTTCGGGCTCCTTTAGGGAGTTGTGCTAGTCTTTCCCCACCAGGGGTGAGGCACCCTCAGGCCCGCACTCCTCCCGCCCTCGGAAGAGGGACAGGGACCCCAAGTCTCCTTCCTCTAGAAGGAGATGCTCCTGGGACCGAGAGGTCAGAGTCCCAGGAACATGCGGTCAGACTTTGGTTGAGATCGCCTCGGCCGCCGGCTTCACGGTTCCTCCGTCCGCCAAGCACCGAGACCGAGGAAACAGCTGAACCGCCGAGATACTCTCCGCCTAATCGAGCCTTTATCGCAGACTCCAGTCGACATTCCTTAGAAAGGACGCCTGTCCTTTCCTGATGAAGAGGCACTGCCTCAGGTGTCCTGATCAATGAAAAGGTGCCGGAACCTCGGTTCTCACCAACTCCGGTGTCTCCCTGATGACCGAACCGACCACGCCGGTCTCGACGAGGACTAGGACCCCTTGGTCGAACGGGCAAAAAGGGCCACAAACACTTCAAAGAGGCGCCACCATCATCTCATCCTCCTCGAATGAGGAGGCTTCAACAGAAACTCCGCTTGATGCTATGGAGATTTGATGTGGCAACAGCTGATTTTGACTGGGCAGAAGCCGGCTCCACCGCTGCCTCAGCCATCACTTGGCTTCCGCCTCCAGGCCGGGTTAACCCTCCGAACCAAAGGCTTTGGTTCCACCCACCATGGGGCCGGCTTATATCCAGCTCCAGCCTATCCTAGTTTCTTCACCGAGGTGGAGCCACCGCCTAAACAGTCTCAGGGGGGGCCTCAAAGAGGACTATAGACACCAGGCTTCCCGACGCCTGTCCATCACGGTCACTCCCGACCGCCTCTGTGGATCAAGGGACATAGGCGTAGACCATTGTACCCCGACCTTCGACCCCGACGACACGGGTTACATTCTCATTCGGGGATGATGAGTCATCCATGGCGACTGGAGGAAGGTCCTTCCTCCTTTCAGGGCATTCTCCGCCTGATCTTCGAATCCACCAGAATGCCCCTGGAGCCCATCCAGAAAAAGGCGGAGTACCCCCTTACGGATATCCTCAATCAGGGGGATACCACGAAGGAGGCCTTTCAGTGGCTGATGCCATCGTTGGCCCGGTCCTTGAGCTTTGGCAGTTCCTGCTTCTGCCCAGCTCCATCTGCCCACATGGCCCACAAGTATACGGTGCCCATGGGGTGTCTGGCGGGGTTCACAGAGCATCCTTCGGCCGAAGGCCTAGTGACTGCTTCTGTGTTCAGACGTACTGGTAGCTCGACCAACACTGACCGACCCCCGGACAAGGAGCCCAAGAATATGGACCATTCTGCCTGTAAGATCTATGCAGCCTCCTCCTTAGGCCTTCGTCAGGCCAGCTCAGCTGTTATCCTGGCACACTTCTCTCATGCCCTTCTTGGGTCATTGGGCGAAGTCCTCCCTCATCTCCCAGCGGACATGCAGACCACAGTGAAGCAAGTCCGTGACCAGGGCCATGCTGTTGCAAAACAGCAGCTCCAGACGGCTCTGGGCATTGGAGATTCCTGTGCCCGCTCTTTGGCAGCCGCAGTGGCCACTCGCGGCAGGGCTTGGTTGAGGCTATCCTCCTCCTTGGCGGATACCCAGCACAAGTTAGCTGACGTGCCCTTCCTAGGCACCAACCTCTTCAGTCCAGGAGTGGCTGGTCACCTCCAGTGCATAGAGCAGTCCAGTGTCACCTTGGATGCTACCTCTGTGAAGGATTCTTTGGGCAAGAACCGGCAGAAGTGCAAGAAGATTCCTTTTCAGCACTCTTCCCCTGCAGTTCGACAACCCTCCTATCAAGGAGGCCAGCAGCAACAGTAGGCTCAAGCTTGGCACCCCAGGCCCAAGCAGGGTCCTCAACAGCCCCGTGAAGGAGGCAGAGGTGCCAGTCCAGGAGCTCCTCCTTCTCTAAGCCTGCTCAGTGACAGGTTGGGGTTGCCACCCCTACACCCGTCATGCCAGCTCTGGGTCCTCCCATGGGGGGCTGGCTCCGCCACTTTCCGCCTGGTCCAATATCACCTCAGACAGGTGGGTTCTAGAAGTGGTTAGCCAGGGACTGCCTCTGGAATTCGAGCAGTACCCTCCCAACTGAGCCCGTGCCCCTCGGGAGGAAAGGATCTCAGCTTGCACTCAGTTGGCTCTTCGAGACGACATAGCTGAGCTCCTCCACAAGGAGGCGGTAGCTCCCATGCCAGATCCTCCTACAGACCCAGGCTTTGTGTCCAGGTACTCTGGTGCCCAAGCTGATGGGGGGTTGGCGCCCATCCTAGATCTCCACGACTGAATCACTTCTCAGGTTCCGCACCTTCCAGATGGTAACTCTGAACCAGATCATACCATCCTGGAGCGAAACATGTTGTTCTGTTAACTGGATCTACAGGACGCATTCTTTCATGTCCCAACCGTCGTCCCATCAGCAGTTCCTCCACTTCAGGTCTAGGGACCCTGTATGAGTTCGAGCAATGCCATTCGGTCTGTCATAGACCCCAAGGGTCTTCACCAAGTGCATCACAGTGGTGGCAGCCCATCTCCAGTGTGAGGAGTTCAAATTTACCCTTATCTCGACGACTGGCTCTTGGCAGGTTCCTCCCTCCAGGAGGTGGAGAGATCCAGGGATCTGGCTCTTCAGACCTGCTCCCAACTAGGCCTACTGATCAACGAGGCCAAGTCAGAACTGGTGCCCTCTCAGGTGATGGTCTTCATCGGGGCAGAGCTCAACTCTTGTCAAGCCAGAGCTCGGCTACCCGCGGACAGGGCGGAGGTTCTTTCCTCCTTGCCCAATCATTTCTGGTTGGGCACTTCATGTCCTGCCAGGACTTCCTGCGCCTTCTGCTAGTACATGGCGTGTGTGCACCCCAGTGGTCTGTTGGGCCAGATGGCGCATGTGCCCCCTCCAGTGGGAGCTAGCTGCTCAGTGGACTCAGCGCCACGGTCATTTTGACCAGTTGATCACTGTGACCAAGAAGATGTGGGACGCTTTCCAATGGTGGACCACCCCAGACTGGTTGCAGGAAGGGATCCTGTTTGTCCACCCCGAGCTGACGGTCGTTCTCATGACCGATGCCTCTCTCATGGGCTGGGGAGCCCACATGGGGGACAATGGAGCCCACGGGTTCTGTACCCCCGAGGAGTCCCGATGCCACATCAACCTGTTGGAGCTCAGAGCAGTCAGACTGGCACTGTCAGCTTGCGCTCCTCAGCTCCGGGGTCAAGTGGTTCAAGTCCAGATGGACAACACCACAACCATGTACTGCCTCAACAAACAGGGTGGCACGCACTCCTGTCTGCTTTGCAAGGAGGTGCTCCGCATATGGACCCATATCAGCCGGTTGGAGGCGGATCTCCTAGCCATTCATGTGGCAGGAGTCTCAAACTAGCTGGCGGATGCTCTCAGCCGCATAGGTCAGACATCCCATGAGTGGTCTGTTCATCCAGAGGTAGCTCACAACTTGTTCTCCTACTGGCACAAACCGTTGGTGGACCTGTTTGCCTCCAGGGACAACACCAAGCTAAGGCTGTTCCATGCCCGCCCCCATCAGCAGGGCTTGCTGCGGGGGATGCCTTCTCGAGGCCGTGGACCCCAGGCCTCCTCTATGCATTCCCTCGATCCACAAGGTGTTATTCAAGGTGAGGAGGGACAAGGCGAAGGTGATCCTGGTAGCCCCAGACTGGTCGCGCCAGTTCTGGTACCCAGAGCTCCTCAGCCGCAGGCTCCCGGAGCAGCTTTGTACACGCCTGGACCTGATATCTCTGAACCAGGGGAAGGTATTCCATCCGGACCTTCAATCCCTGCACCTCACAGCCTTGTTCCTGAGCGGCTAGAGTTCCAGGCTATGGGTCTTTTCCAGGATGTCTACACCATGGTGGAGACATCTCGTAAGGAATCGACCAGGAAATGTTATGCCTTCAAATGGAAGAGATTTTTCTTTTGGTGTCAGGGTAAGAGTCTGGATCCCTTATCCTGCTCTGTGGCTAACATTCTTTACTACCTTTGGTCTCTCTCCAAAGGGGTCTCGGTCATCGACCTTAGGATGCTCCTGGCAGTCATTTCTGCTTACTGGGCATGGGCCGGTCAGCCTACATTGGTGCAGGATACAGTGGTCGGGCGCTTTCAAAGGCCTGGATCTGGCATCCCTCTGGTGCGTGAACCTCCACCTCCGTGGGATCTGTTGCTGGTTTTGGCAAAGCTCATGGGCAAGCCATTCGAACCCATGCACAAGTGTGAGCTCTCACACTTGTCATGGAAGACAACCTTCCTGGTGGCTATCATGTCAGCCAGAAGGACAGGGGAGCCCAGGCGCTTTTATGACTCCCTTATCTGGTTCTTTATTAGGACAAAGTTGTCCTGCGCCTCCCACCTGAATTTCCTCCGAAGGTGGTATCAGAGTTTTATCTAACCAGGTGTTAACTCTGCCGGTATACTACCCTAATTGCACCTCGGACGTTAGCACAGGCTCCATACTTTGACCTGAGATGCCTCTCCTATTATAAGGAGAGAATGGTGGAAATTCAGGAGAGATTCGCTAGCTGTTTGTCACCTACGCTGAAGCCGCTTGGTAGACCTGGCAGCCAAACGGACCATTGCAAGGTGGATTAGATCATGCAGTAGGTGTGAAGAGGAGTTGGCGGGCAAGGAGCCCTAGAGGGTAAGAGCTCATTCTACCGCCATACTTCTGCTTGGTGGCTACTTCCAGGGACATCCCTATCCAGGAAATCTGTCGGGCTGCTACCTGGAAGTCAGCAAACACTTTTATTACCCATTACCATAATGATTTGAGTCATGCTGGGATGCTGGTTTTGGGGCCTCGGTTCTCCAGGCTGTATTTCCCAAGTAGGGGTGTGCGCCTTTGCCTCCTTCTGCCGGAGAACTGCTTGAGTTCGTTAGAGAGTGTGGATGAACAACATATCCACGCCCCTAGAAGAACAGGTTACTTACCTGTAACAGTAGTTCTAGGAGTGGTATATGTTGTTCATCCACACGCACCCACCCGACCTCCATGGTTTTAAGCGCACAACCTCGCTCTCCAGCGGGCTACGATACGCCATGGGGCGGAGCCGAGGTATTTACCACCCAGGTGGGTGGGAGGAGTCAGCTGAAGACTTCTGACCAGATTTAGAGGAAAGGGCATGCCAGAGAGTGTTGATGAACAACATATACCACTCCTAGAACTACTGTTACAGGTGAGTAACCTGCTCTTCCTCAAGATCTACTGTTACAGTAAGATTTACATAACTGTACTTTCTAGGAGTGATATATGATGTTCATCCACACGGACCCACCCAACCCTCCCAGCTTCAGTGCGCACTCCACTGCTTCCAGCGGGCAAGATCTGGCATCATGGGGTGGAGCCAAGGAGTTACCACCTGGGTGGGTGGGAGGAGCCAGCTCTCTGAGCTCTGACTTTCTGGCACATCTTAAAGGGAAAGGACACTGCCAGAAAGTGTGGGTGAACATCATATACCACTCCTAGAACTACTGTTACAAGTGAGTAACCTATGTTTACTTTGCCCCCCCCCACTCCCCTTTGTAATTGGAACAACTGTATTTTAATACTTATCCTCTCTCCTGTGCGGTTGCCATCCAGTCATTTGTCTCTGAGTCACGCCAGTCTGCTGGGTCTGAAACTAAAACACAATCACAATTAAGACAATTTTAAACATAATTATTTTCATGAGTCTTATGGCCTTAAATTGCTTAAGTGCTGGATGAGGGTCATAGCTCAAGTTCAGCTCCTTCTTGGCAGTCCGCATGAGTTTGCTCACAGTGTAAGTCTTTAGGAATATCTACCTTTTGTTTTTATTTTGTTTTGTACTGAAAACCTCTTTCACATGCCACTGATGTAACAGATGACACAAGTAAAATATTGGCCATTGTGACAAAATCTGGGAATACATCAGAATAGTTCTCAAGTCTTGGCAGACATTGCTAAGCAAAGTTGGTCCTCTTTTAGATTTCAGAACAAGTTTGGATAGTCTGTAATCTTTCTCAGCCCTGTCTCGGTCAGTAAGTTCTGGCAGTGTTTCTTCTTTCAAGGTTGTTTCTTGGAAATAAGTGCAAACATGCTTGCGTTCCTGCAGTCCATGGTCCATTATCTTGGAGTCATCAGGGAGACACTTAGGATGTAGAAGAACATTTAAGTTATGCAACAGCTCCATTGAAGTTGATACAAATCTTGTGTGAATGTTTCCAGTGAGTTGGTCACATATTCCTGAGATGCTGTCTGGAACTGCATATGCAGCACTAGCTTGTCATTCACTTTTGATTCTGTCACGTGCCATGACATGGGTCAAGTTCCTGAAATGTTTTCTGTAGCTCTAACCCATTCTGCTCTCTTAAACTGTTGCAGTCTAGTAACTGTGGCTTCTTTCATGCTGCTGGCCACCGAATGTCAACACTGTCTTGCTGCATGACTAAAGACAGTTTATTCACCACATCTAAGACATCCATGAAAAAGAAGTGCATAAGATAAAGCAGTCTGATTTCAGTTTTGTGTGAAGACCTTTGCTGCATCTTGCTCTAGGGCTTATAAAGTGCAAGGTATGATCTGTGAATTGCTTGAACTGCAGTATGCAGTGACAGCTACTGAAAACTTGCAGGTTCTTTTAGGACAGATATCCGATACTGTCATAATTGAGTGTTTCTGGGATGAAATGCAACGCATTGTACCATACTGCAGAGTTGTTGTTGTATCTGTACACATTTTTGATGGTGATTGATATTCATTGAATACAGGGTTGTCCCAACATGCTTGTCCTGCTGCCAGTGCCAGTCTGTGGGCAACACAATGGACTGAATCAGCCGTGGATTAACTTGCTGTCTTAACTTTGCACCCACCCCATTTTGCACTCCAGTCATGGCGCTGGCACCATCACTTTGTAGTGTGATGATCTTGGTAGGGTCAACTGCATTGGCAGAACACACGCTTAACAGTTTTGCCACAATTGTCTCTGCCTTCCCATCAAGCATTGCAGTACAGTCAATGAAATGAATTTCGGACTGTGCCTTGTGTATGCACTGATATATATGTTTCAGCTTTTTGTGAATGGTTGCATCAGTGGTTTCATCCACTATTACCCCAAGAAACTGAGATTCTGCTAAGTGAGCTTTGATCTCTTCCTGTAGGACTTCGCTCATATCTTGCATCCCAACCAAAGTAGATAGTGCCACTGTCTTGCAAGGCTGGACAGCCATTTCGCTTTCTGTGGATGTAAAACACCACCATCAGTGTCATTCCACCTAGCAGCAGCCTTGTGCCCTGGCCCAAAAGATTCCATTCCTCACCTGTAGAGATATCAGTGTTTCAAACTGGTTCAGTGATTGCCCTTGTTTGGTAAGATAGTACATTGTCATTAACTGAGCAACTTTACTGTCTTTTGCATCATGACCTGTTTCTCAAATGCCACTGGCAAAGAGAGTTTTTCTGTTTTCTTCATGTGTGCACCAGCAAATGTTCTGTCTTTTTCGTGTCTGTAGAAAGCAGACACTTGCAGATTGGTTGTGCTAGTTGTGGCAGTTGATTGCCTTTGCCATCTTTTTACACCAGCTGGACTTCCCAGCATTATTTCCTCTACTTCCTCCTTTACAAGCCTTGAAAATTACTTTGTCCAGCTGTCCCTCCACAACCTTAATTTCTTGCTGCTTTTAGCAGTTGCAGTCTGTTCAGACTGCTTATCATTTTCAGCTTCAACATTCACATCTTATTCTCCTGAGATGTGTTTAAGCCACACTCAGAGGAGGATGATGATGTTTCCTTGTCCTTTGCTGCTGAAGATTCTCCTCCAACAAAATAATCAGTAAGGCTTCCTAAATTTGATTAATAGTTTCGACCAAAAAACAAATTGCATCTTAATGGGTGACTTTAACTTCCCCAACATTGATTGGAATAAACACACTTGGAAAGGAAATGTTGAGAAAGATTTCCTAGATTTAACGGTTAATCTTAACCTAGAACAAATTATACAGGAAGGTACTAGAAACAACATCATTGACATCGTACTAACTAACATGGGGATTTTAGTACATAATTCAAGATTATTAGATCCCTTGGGAAATAGCGACCATAATATGATTCTCTTTCACATACAGTCTAGAGTTATAGACACTAAAGGGAACACTTTAACTAAGGATTATACATGAGCTGATTATTCAAAAATTAAACAATATTTGAACACATACGATTGGAACTCAGAATGGATAGGCCTCACTGTACATCAAGCCTGGAACAGCTTATTGACCAAATTCAAATATTGCATAGATAACTGGGTTCCAAACAGAAAAAAGTACAACAAGGGATATAGAAACCCTGCCTAGTGGAACAATAAAATCAAGAAATTGATTGTCAAAAACCAAAAAGCCACAAGAAATACAAAGTCCAACCATCAATAGATAAATGAAAACAGTATAAAAAGTATGCCAACAAAGTAAAACTAGAAATTAGGAATGCAAAAAAAAGTATGGAAAATAAACTAGCTACCGACACACTAGATAATAAGAAAAAATTCTATAACTATATTGGCTCTCTGAGAGGCTCCAAAGCAACCATAGGTCCTTTAGTAACTAACTCAGGAACTATCAGTAATGAAATACAAATAGCAGAGGAATTTAATAAATACTTTCATAAGATATTCTATAAAAAGGAGCAATTTATTAATAACTTAAACATAAACCATAATCTAACAACTGTCAAACCTATTACGGTAGATAAAACCATGCAAGAACTACAGAAATTAAAAGTTACCTCATCAGCTGGACCGGATGGGATACACCCTACTTTTTTAAAAGAAACCTCCTCTTATATAGCTGGACCACTATGTAAATTATTTAACCTATCACTAGAGGCAGGTGAAAGTGTACTAGCATGGAAAGAAGCAGTGGTTATACAAATACACAAAACTGGTGACAAATCTGAAGTACTAATTACCGGCCTATAAGCCTGACTTCTGTTGTTGGAAAAATCCTAGAAAGATTAATCCTGCGGAGACTTGAAAAACACATTAATCACTACAACTTATATGATACATCACAGCACGGTTTTAGAAAGGGGAGGTCATGTTTAACTAATCAACTGAATTTCTTTGAAAATGTGAGTGCTGCATTAGATAGATGACTTCCGGTGGATATTGTATACTTGGATCTGGCTAAGGCGTTCGACAGATTATCACACAGAATTCTTCTAGAGCATCTGATTAAATAAAAATGTCCATATATCTTAATCAACTGGATTAATTCATGGTTCTGCAACCGCAAACAATGTACATCAGTTGAGGGTGCCTTGTCATCGTGGGTTGAGGTTACTAGTGGAGTTCCTCAGGGCTCTGTGCTGGGCCCTGTTCTTTTCAATATTTTGATAACATCAATGCAGATATCAGATAACATATGGATATCCAAATATGCAGACGATTGCAAAACTGGATGCATTGTTAATACCGTTGAAGCAATAGATTCTCTGCAAAAAGAATTAGAAGCACTAGAAATCTGGGCCAGGAATAATAAAATGAAATTTAATGACAGAAGTGCAAAGTAATGCATTTGGGTCACAATAATCTGAAAATGGGCACTTATTAAACAATGTAACACTTCAAATAACAGAAAATGAAAAGGATCTTGGGATAAACATAGACAACAAATTAACTTTTGAAAACAATACAACGCTCAAAGTAAAGAAATGTCAAAGAATCATGGGCTGTATTGGAAAATATTAAGCGTAGACAACCACAGGTTATTCTTCCACTTTACACTAGTCTGATGAGATCACATTTGGATTACTGTGCCCCATTTTTGCACCTACCACAATTCATGGAAAGAAACAACTTGAGGGAGTCCAAAGGAAAATGACAAAAAATCAAGGGTATGTTTGATAAACCTTATGACGAAGATTAAAAATACTTGGCTTGTATTCAATCCAATACAGACACCTTCGAGGAGACCTTTGTATGATTTATAAGGCCTACAATGAACCAGGATTAATAGAAACCTTGGGTATTGAAAGAAAATCGTCTGCATCACATACAAGATCACACAATATGAAATTAAAAGGAGTAAATTACCGAACAAAAAAAAAAGACTTCAGTGGTTTACTCAGAGAGTGGTACATTTGTGGAACATGCTACCAGCCTCAATAGTTGAGAGTAAAACTATGGATATGTTTAAGGGATCATTAGACAAACATAAGGGTAACATCAAATTTGATTATATAGATAATTAAAACCACCTTCGGGTGGCAAGTTCAATTATAGGCTCTGCCTCCTGAACTTGTAAACAACTATGAAACTATGAATTGAGACATTGCTATGTGCTGCTCACAAAGCAGTCTCACCTTTCCCGCACCCAGCTTTTCAGTCCTCCTGGCTGTAGTTTGCTGCTGCACCCAGCATGAGTCCTACAGAAAAACACAAGACATAAAACACACAATAAACTCTAAGCTCACTAAAACAGTTGGCCAAATAGTCACGCAAATGCCTGAAACTGCCTAACATAATTAAAATTTAAAACATACTTCTGAGTCCACAGAAAAGTAACTGGTGCCTCCAGTGATGTGTGCAGCCTGCTGGCCGACAGTACTCCTCTTCCTCGGCGAGGGAGTGGACTTTACTCACAATTTTTTATGTTAAATGTGAAAATCGCTTTTGTCTGTTTTTCTGACTTTTCCTGCTTTCTCTCCTAGCCGCTGGCACCACTAAAACAGCAGTCTCTCCTTTTCCAAGCCGGCCCTCTCAGGACGAACCACCGACTGTGCTGCCAGGGGGAACCAACCCCACCCCCATTGATTGCCTTCTTCTCTGGATGTTCTCGGTCGTTTCTCCCCTCTCCCCACTTCACAGGTGGTCTGCGCTGCTCTAAATGGTGCCGAAACCACCTGGATACAGAAGGGGGAGGGAAGGGTAAAAAAAAAGTTGGGCATTTCACACATGCTCAGTACAGCGGCCCACTCAGGACTTCCGGGGCTAAATGCCGCGCATCCTGAAGCACAAAATTTGCACAAAGAACATGGGTACCCACATCCTCGAGAGCCCTGGGTGGGAGGAGTTCAGCTCGAAGACCTCCAATGGCTCGGCTGTCTCCAGGAAGGCTGCCAGGGTATGAATGGGAACTGTATACCTTTAGCAGAATTGCTGTTACAAGTGAGTCACCTATATTTTCGGCCTGCAGTTTTTGACACTAATCCTCTTTAAGTTGTCCAACACAGGGGATTGTCTCCCACAGTTTGAATCTGTGATATGGGGTGTTGCAATGGTGACACTGAGAAAGGGCAGCTAGTTTGTGCTGCAAGCCACAGGAAACTCAGTGTTTTTGTCATTGCTGAATACGCTTTCCAAAAAAATAAAAGGGTTAATGCAGTTTATCTGTATGTTCTCCACAAAACCCCCATCCCGCTTTGTCATTGACCCATGAAGTACATTGAATTATAAAAAGTGAGTTTTATTTTGTAATATAAATGTTTTGTAAAATAAATTGGTAATCCTACAGTTCCTCAATTTGACCGATTTCTAAAGTTTCTGCTTCTGTTTTGGTTTCAGCTTTTATCTGTCACGAAAGTGGAGCCACAGTTCTTGCATATGCTCCAAAGCATCACCTTCTTATATCAGGAGGAAGAAGGGCTTTATCTGCATATTTGATCTTAAATCAAAGACAGGAAGGAATGATTTTCCAGGCCCATGATTCCCCTGTGAAAGCAGTTGCTGTGGATCCAACAGAAGAAATTACTTCATTACTGGATCTGCAGAGGGTAACATAAAGGTATGACTAAAACTCAGTGCTCTACCTTTCTTAACCACTGAGCGGTAATAGTTGGAACCATTACACCTTGCTGTATTTGTCCTTTTTGGGGTCATGTGCATAGTTGTAAATTTTGTAGAATCATAGTACTGCCATGTTATTGATGTGGCCAAAATATCATCACTGAAACAACAACGAAAAGTCCCATCTCCATTTAGTGGCAAAGAACAGTTACAAAAAGTACCATCTCTATTTTTTGGCAAAAAAATAATCTTTATTTTGACATTTTTTATACACAAATGTCAACAAAGATTTGAATGTCTTAAAAATTCCATTTTTCAGCTGGTCCAGCGGTGAGTGGCAGTGCATTATAGATCAGAGTTTGTGTGCAATCCCCAGAATCCTACACTGGGAAATGTGTGCATTGTAATGGCATGGGGCATAAAGTCCTGGGAGTGTCATGGAGAACACCATAATGTTTTTATGGAAAATGCTAAAAATAATGAAGTTGCCAGCCTTTGATGCAGCGGTAGTCCTATCACTCATGACACTGACCACCTGGGTATGGGGAACAAGACAGAGTCATCAGAAGGTTGGCCGGTGGGAGGAAGAGTGAGTGTCCCAGGGGACACTGTCCTCGTCTAAGAAGGGAGGGTCACTGTCTTCGTTGCATTACTGCCACCTGGGTGACCACGAGGGATAGCGCAGCAAAAGGCAGAGTGGGAGGGAGGATGTCAGCAGGGGATAGCGGTCGGCGCGCTGTTCTGCACAGCCCCACTCGAAGCCGCCATGTGTGCTGACATCCTAAGGACTGGACAGACTAAGAAAATGGCCCCAGCATGGCAGCAGTGGACCCTGGAACATCCAGACAATCCCTAGAAACACCTCCTGATGCTACATAAAATGGGGGGGGAGTAAATCCCTCACCCAGTTCCCAACTGGGGTAGATCCAAGGCTTAATGAAAGATGGTGCTTTAACACAGTACCGGTGTCTAAGGGGTTGGGTGGGCCATGGGTGCTCCTCAGGGATGCAGATGCTGGAGAGTAGAAGGGGGCATTAATGGAAGGTTCAGGATGTAGTGGTTGATCAGTGGCCATGTTTGCCAAAAATGATAATAAAAAGATTCTTCTAATACTTTGTCTAGTAAATTGTATGATGATATTTATCAAAAAGAAAAGTCAGTTTTGTAGGAAATGTTCTGTTGGTGACTGATAATTATGTGGATAGTATTATCTCTAAACAAAGCAAAATGTAGTGCATTTGATTGTTAATATGGAGAGAGAAGTTGGTCTTATCTGTGTCAGTCTTCACCATTCATCACCTTTGGGTATAGTGGCCGGAGGTCACGACCCCACAGGAGCTCTTTTTTGGGGGGCGATGGGCAGAGTCGATGCACCATTGGCACGGCCTTTGAGGCTGACGCACTGCGTGGCGCTCACGGATTGGCCGTTAGGTGTTGTCGACCCGGCCCTCCCACCATTTCTTCATCTCCTGCCATAGAGGTTGCACCTCGTGGAAGCTCTGCTGTGCAAGAGGCCTGCTGTCTTGTTTCGAAGCCTTCGGCTCCATTTTCGCTCGATGCAGAGTCCGTCCGACTCCATAGTGTTTCAACTCCTATAATTTCCTGCTGGTTCCACTGTCCGCCACCACCGACATCACCTGGTAAGACTGTTCCTTTACTTTTATTTAGCGACATTGTCTAGTTTGACATGTTTTTGGTTGTTTTCCATAGGTCGTAGCCGATTAGGGGGCAAGAAAACTTGACGGGAATGACCCCTATGCATCGATAAGTACTCCGTCACCGACCAGCATAACCGTTGCCTTGTGTTTCTTGGCTCGCTACACGACATGGATTTGTGCGATGCCTGCTTCTCCATGGAACGTCATGTCATCGAACAGCGCACGTGGAAAATTGGACGAGCTCCGCCAACTTTCAGGGGATGAGCACACACCCGGGGCAAGCCACAATCTCTCGGCCTTTCCTCCAGGTCCCCTCCCAATTCTATATGAACGGTAGAGGAGGGGCTTCTGCTCCTAGTAACCTCGCCATTGCAGAAACCCTCCTCGGTGCAGGAGGCCCAGTCTGTGCCCCTTGGTGGGTGGTCGGGAGGCACCGCATTGGCAATCGCTCCATCAGGGGTGAAGGCTCCCCCGGTGTCATTTCCTCGAGTCGGAAGGCCTGGATTGGCTCCGTCCTCGGCAGTCTTGGGCCTCGGCGCCGTTCGCATCGACATGGGCCCTGATGGCGCTGTCGTCTGTGCCAATTCTGCTGAACAACGCCAGTAGTGCTGACGGTCCCGTGGGAGGCTCTACGGCGCTGTTCTTCACTGTTTCTCACCTCAGCTCCATTCGCGGCACCGTGGTTGAGCATGGCGCCATGACCAGCTCAGGTGCCGCTTGCAGCACCGAGCGAGGACACGGCGCCGTTGGGGCTTCCGATCTCGGCACCATTCATGATGTCGAGAGCGTGGTCAGGGCTGTCGTCGGCACCATCTCTGACCTCAGTGCCGTGGGTCGGGACGGTGCCATGACAAGCCCTGGCCCCGATACTGCTGCTGTCCTCAGCACCGTGTCTTCTTTGCATGCCATTCACGGTGTGGTTGAGCGTCTCGGCGCTGACTCTGGTGCAGTCACTCGAACTGGTGCCCCATTCAGTCAGGATGGCAGCGGCGCCCACATACCGCCTGGCACAGAACTTTGGTCTCCACCTCCTCGAATAGGACTTGAGTCAGATAGGCAGTCTGACTCTTTGGAGTTGACTGCTCCCGTGGACACCTTGTTAGTGTCCTCGACAGACCGGGACCAGAACCCCCCCCCCCCCGAGTAGCAGACAGTTGCTCCCGGGTCAGGGGTGCTGACCAGCAGGCAGTGGTGCAGGTCACCATTGCTCTGCAGCCTGGCCTCGGAGGGTTTTCTGACCCTCAATGGTGGTACCCCTCAGGTGGCCTGGATCGCCCAACTTTGGGGCCGATCGGAGCACCCACAGGAGGGAAGGGAAGGGTGCTGCTCCCTGGATAGTCCCTTCAGGGGCTGACCAGGGTTGCCAGCTGCCTAGGCTGGCTTTTTCAAAGAGGGCTCTTTCGGATTCCGATGGGTCGAGGGGTAGGGGTTCAATGCGGCAGCCCTTTTCTGGGACCCATCTGGGTTCCAGAAGGAGTCGTAGTGCAGACCTCTGCCCTTCCTTTTCAGTTTCCTCGAGAGGGCCCCATTCTTTGGAGGTAGGGGACCATCCTTTTGGACTTTCATGGACCCGGTCACCTCATGGGGGGATTCTTCAGGACGCAGCCTAGGCAGTTCAAGTATGGTTGACCAGCAGTCGGCTGTTGAGTTTTCTGGAGCGCCCTCTTCCCTTGGGGCTCCAGATGCGCTCTCTAGCCTGGGCGGAGGACAGCCGATTCCTGTTGTCAGCTCTGCCCCCTCTCCTCTGCCACCTCCTCCTGCTCTTCCAAGTATTTTTGTTCTGAGCAGCCGTCAGCACAATCTCCTGGGAGCAGTTCAGAGCTGTGGCTGCTCAATTTCTCTCTTATGTTAGGGCCATGGACAGGCAGGTTTTTCAAGCTGCCCCTGAGCAACCAACCTCTGAACCTTTGAGGTCCTCCGATTCTTCATCCTCCTCTTCAGGAGGAGAGAAACTTTCTGTCCACATCCACCCAGCTGCTGATCTTGCTGAGTATCAGCATTCCTTGTGAGGATCTTGGAGGACCTGCATATCACCCCACCCACTCAGCACAATCCAGAGCATCCGATGCGCACCTCTTTGGGTGATTTGAGTGTGGACACTCTTGTAGTGCCCCCCTGGCCTGCTCCCTTTCAGGAGGTGTCGGTGCACTTCTTGCAGAGACCCTTTTCCAGAGTCCCAGCCCGTAGGGGTCTCCGCCAGAGGTATTGTGTTCCCCTGGAGTTTCCAGGTAGTCTGCCTCATCCTAGCCCAGGACTGACGCAACTGGATACTCCCGATGGGCTTCGCGCCCTTCACCATGACTGGCCCCCAGATGCAGACTCCATGGATTTTGACTTCTGGGGCAGGAGGACTTTCTACTCGGCACGGTTGCTTCTCTCTATATCTGCACATCAAGCCTGTTACGCTACCTATGACAGGTTCCTGTGGTGCAGGCTAGGTCAACTCCTAGCCCTCGATGCCTGACATGAAGGAAACCAGACAAGCCATTGCACTCTCTGCACGTGGCCTGAAGCTAGCAAGGCACCAAGCGAGGGCATCTTACCATGCCAACGAGGTAGCTTCCAGGGTCATAGGGACGGCATGGCTGCATCTCTCCCAGTTGTCACCCATGGCCCGGCGTAGGGTGATGACCTCTGCCTACCAGAGAACCCACCTTTTCTCCCGTAGGTTGAGACGACGTCTGTCGGGGCTACCTCCTACCCCCTCCCACTCTTCCCACACTTGGGTCTCTCCAGACCCGTGAAGTTTCTCTCTCTTGGTGTGCCACCCACTGAGAGCTAAGGGACTTAGTCCTTTAGGATAAGGCCCCCTTCAAGGGGGCGCGGCACTCACCCAAAGGTGATGAATGGTGAAGATTGATACAGTTAAGATATGAAAATTACGTACCTACTGTAATTCTGATCTTTCTGTCTATCTTCACCATTCATCACAATCCTACCCACGATCCCCCTGTGGCCTCAGTCTCTGGGTCCTCTCCCTCTTTGTGCCCTCTTCTCCACCCCTCTTTTCTGCTGTCAGGAGTGGGGTGACCTTGAGCACATAGGGGGATGTTTTTCTCTAGGGGGAGAGTGGTCAGGATAGGGGGCACACCTTCTTCAGTGCCTCGGCTCCACCCCTGTGGGTTGGTGGTTGCCCTCTCTTCTGTTCTCTCTGCCTCCCTCTCTTCCCGTCAGCTTTTTCTTTGATTTCCTTGTCCTTTTGGACACAATCTCAATTTGATTTAAGAAACTAGTTTTCTTATACCAAAACTTGATTTTTTTGGGGGGTGGGGGTATTCCCTTTATCCTGTCTATTCTTCTAGAATAGCCGATTCTGCTTATGTTGGAGTTATTACCAGTGATTCTGTACCTTGAATTCTGGCAGTTTAGCCTTCTGGCTACTCCTTCGCAGTTCCTATACAATCTGGAGACAAGTCAAGGTTCCAGGGTATGTTCCCTTCCCTCCTCCCCCCACATCCTTACTTCTAAATTCTTCTACTCCTTCCCTCCCTCCTCTTCTGCTTCCAGAGATTGGGGCCCCTTCCCAATCCCTTTAGTTTTCCAGCTTCATTCTGTCCTCTCAGTCGTTTATTTCTCCTTTTAGTTCGTATATCTTATCCTTTATCTGTCCCTTGGACTCCCTTGTCTCTCCCCCCCCCTCCAACCTTCTTACTCTGCAGCGACTCAGAACTGGCAGAAGGGCAGGGTCGATGACACCTAGCAGCCAACCCACAAGCGCCACGCAGTGCATCTGTCTTGAGGGTGGCGCCGAGGTGCGCCGACTCCCCATCCAAAAAAAAAAAGAGCTTCCATGGGGTCATGACCTCAGGCCACTATACCCAAAGGTGCTGAATGGTGAAGATGCACAGAAAGATCAGAATTACGGTAGCTACGTCATTTTCATTTTTACACATCTCTGAGGTCATCTCCTCTGTAGCGCCACACCTTGAACTGTATTTTGTCAAGGCAGGATTATTAGGCAACTTTTTCTCAGCTGGGGCCACCCACATTGACATACACTAACACTTTCTCTTTAACTTGAGTGTCCCATACTGCACCTCCTCAGTTTTGTCTCACACCTTCAGTTGCCAGTTGGATCATGTAAAATGGCTTCGCTGATTTTGGTCAACTGAATTTCAGTTTTCTTTACTTACTTTAATCATTATTGCATGCTGGCACCTGCCTTTTTGCACAGTTCTCCACTTTTTTGGCTTTTGCTGGTGTGGCTTGAAGATATTTACAGATGGTGATCACACACACTTAGCATTGTTTGGGCCTTACGCATGATGAGAAAAACTGCCAGGCCATGAGAAGATGCTGCCCGAAGGCTCTAGAGAATTTCCTTCATGAAAAGGAGAACATGAAGCAGCTAGCATCATCATCTACCTCGGGATCTCTGGTTTGCTGTTTTAGAACGGACTCTGGAGAACCCCCACAGGTTTCCATGTCTGGTGACCATGCTGTCACCTTTGCAGGAAAAATGCCATCAGTCAAAGGACAAGTCAAAAAACGTTTCTTTGTTCAGACACCACAAACATTCCAAATTGCCTTCCTGGTCCAGGTTGCCACTATATCCCCATGAGGGTAAGTCTCCAACCACTTCTTCAGCCTGCATCACCAGCTCAGCTTTCATTTAGACACTAAGATCGGGCACAAGCTTTGAATGACAGTCGAGCTGGTGTCTGAAAGGCAGTTGAGCTGGTGACCATCATTCAGACACCAAGATTATGCGCAAGCTGCGACTCTCCCACTGTCATTTGCATGTAGCCCTTCCTTGGGTGTTGTTGACTGGCACTGCCCCATCATTTTATTCTTAAACTCTGACTGGCACCATCCTATTTTATTCTTGGATTCCGGCTGGTACCGTCCAAGCTAGCAGTGTCATTTTGGCTACTGTCTTGAGTTATTTCAAAAATGTTTGCCATTCCTGCCGTTGACAGTTAATCTGTCAGTAGCTTAACCGTTTCCATCACTTTCATCGCATTGGCTGTGGTTTCCACTGGGATTATGGCCCTTGACCTTATGCTGCCTCAGCAGCCTACAGCCCCTGTGGCCCCCACTACCCTTCCTCAGCCATAGGAGGAAGAAGATGAATATAATCCTGACTTTCTGGATGTGGAGGAAGGGAATGTTGAGGAAGAGCAATTGGTTTATGGGTTTGACTGTGGTTCTGCTGTGTTCTATACATCCAGGTCCCCACCAAGGACACCTAATTTCAGGTTATATTTCGCCTCATACAGGACAAGCCAGGCATTGCTGCTGAGGAAGAGGACTGCACTTAAGAGGAATTTGTATGAATTCCTGGAGGGCCCCGCATCTCATAGAGATGTAGACAATTACAAGACAAAAAGACCATCGATCCATTGAGTCTGCCTGTAATACTCTGTTTTACTCCGACACATGTTGTCTGTTCAAGGTTTTTATCTGCACTACCTGCCCGGTCTGTCAGGTTGGTCTCCTTCCATGATTATTCCTCCCATTTACCCTGCTTTGGAGGATCTTACCATGGCTGCCTTACACAGACCCAAGTGCATTACAGGCAGTCTCTCACAAGGTTGGTAAACAATGTCCTGCCACCTGTACTAAGGTTTTTAAACCACACAGCCTGCAGATAACTGTGTCATTGTCACTTCTGATGGGTCCTGAGCTCCCCATCATACAAGCTCTTTGCCCCCTGTCAAAGAATCCTAAAAATTGGACATTATGGGTAAACGGACTTGTATAGTACATCCACCTCAGTCAGCCTTCGTATTGCCAGTTACCAGGCTTACATGATTAAATATCAGAATAACCTGCGGAAGTCTTTATCTACTATGATGAATAAATTGCCTGAAGGCAGTGCTAAAACTGAAGTCCATCACTGTATTGAGCATGATTGGAGGCCGGTAAGCATTTACTACATTATGCATATGACATCTCTGATGCTTCCACTCCTGCAGCTGCATCTGGCATCTGCCTTTGCCGATATTCATGGCTGTGGGTTGCAGGTTTTGCTACTGATATTCAACAATCAGTCTTTAACTCACCCTGTTGTGGCCAGAAATTATTTAGCCATGACGAAGATATTTCATTGAAGGAGTTAGTCTTCAAAAATGGTTCTTCACTCCGTCATGTCACTTACCCCAAGCCCCCACGTGGGTGTGGTGGTGGTTCTTTTTGTAGAGGCTCCCAGTCTCCCTTACACAGTGTCCAAGGTGCCCTTTTCTTTCTTTTTTTAAAACCAACGGACTGGCCCCATTGGCCCTAGCCAGCGCCCAGCCCCGTCATCCACTGACCCTGGGAGTTACCCAACCCAGTGTTCCTCACTGGCTTGCCTCCAGGGCAGGATCTTCAGGAAGAGGCCCCTTCCTTCCATCGGACAATGGAATGCGGTTCCCAGGAGTGCCATAGGTCAGTAGTGTGGGTTGGACGGCATCCTACTCAGAGTTTTTCCATTTTTCATTCCCTTGGAAGTTGGACGTGCAGTGATATCAAGGGCATGCATGCCAACATCTGCCCCACCTCCTGTAGATACTAGCGCCAGCTGTCGGACCCTTGGTTTCCACCAGGGGTTGGACAAGCACTGGGAGCTTCTCCACCATCCCCTCTGGAGGGGAGGCAGTCCATAGGACACTCAGTCCACCTCCCCCAGCCCGGCCTCTGGCGCCCAGGCGCTTCTGAACCTGGGTCATCGGCGTTTGCAGGCAGTAGCGCATGCTGCGCTGGCAGGTGCCCGCTTTAAGACCTCCTATAGGTCAGGTGCCAGCAGTGCCCCACCATCCCTCAACCTTCTGTCTCTCTTCCATCCTACCCCTCCCAGGGATTCAGGTAGGAGCAGGAAATCGCATCAGATGGTAGATCTTAAATACTGTTTGGGAGTGTCACGACTGGAACTAACAGCACCCCTTCTCTTCATCCCCAGCCCTTGTCACTACCCTCTGAAGCACTTTTCAGTCCTATTTGACCAAAGTCTGTACTCTGTTGGACAAAAGGGCTATTTAGCTTGTGCCCTTTGCTGAAATGAACCAGGATTTCTATTCAGTATATTTTCTAGTCCCAAAGAAGATGGGCATTCGACACCCCATCTTGTACCCAAGAGGCCTTAATAGTAGAGTACATACAAACAAGTTTGTCATGGCCTCTCTTCAGATCTTCATCAGGAATTTTTTTTTCATAGGTCACACCTATGGAACTTAATCATCAGGCACTAGGATTCCACGGAAGTCTTTTTCTGTAGCAGTCTACTAGGGCTGCCCACGCCGATGCCACCTGCCGACGTCATCTTCCCTATATAGGCGTAGGCTGCTTTGCTCCCTTCTCAGTTGTTTCCCGCCGTAGACTTCCTCGCATCGTCTCCTTCAGAAGCCTCGATCTTACTTCAAGAGGGCTCTTGCAGTAGGTAATTACTTACATATAGGACTGATGCCGGCAGACTTCAGGACCCCACGGAAAAATTTCTAGCTAGCGGTCTCTGGTGGGGGACCGCCCCCAAGTCAGATGACCGACGTCATGCGATGTCAGTATATAGGGGCGTTCCCCCATGCCCGCCTTCCAGTTCTTTCCCGCCGTCATACCGCTCAACCTCCTGCCTCATAAATCAGGGACAAGGCTTAAAAAAATCAGAGACAAAGGACCAAAATCAGGGACACATCTTCAAAATTAGAGATATCCACCCAGAAAGCTAGTAGAATATGGGGCTTAGTGCAAAATGCACTTTGTAAAGAACAAGTGTGTAACTTCAATGCTTGACATTGTTTTGTGCTTACAGTCCCCACTGTTTAGCCACAAAAACACAAATTTTAGGAGGGACAGAGTAAAGTTTTAAGGCAAAATCAGGGACATCCCTGAAAATCAGGGACACTTGAGAGGTATGCCCGCCGTTAGCTCGTGGAAGCGCCTCGCGGTAAAGTTCACTGCTCGTCAGTCTGTTGTCGGTAGTTCTACCATCGTTTTTTTCTCGATTTATTTGAATATTGGTCAGCTTTTTTGGTGGTGCATGTCGTCCCCTACGAGCACTAGAATAAGTGCAACTTAAGCGGCGCCCAACTCCCGCACAAGGACAGTCACTCCCAGTGCCTGTTCTGTCTGAGCCCAGATCACCCCGTGGAGAAGTGCCAGCATTGCCTGAAATTCAATGCTGCCACCCGCAGATGGAGGCAGCAGTCCTTGGAGGCTCACATCCTTAAAAAGAAGATGATTTCCATTGAGAAGGAGCTGAAAAAGCTTTGTCAGGCCTCAACTTCCGCCGAGGGCCACCGTAAAAAGAAAGATAAGGAGAAGCACCGGGACCGGGACTCCTCGACCACCGACTTCCCGTGGGTCGCTGTCTTACTAGTAACATCCCCGGGGACTGCTCGTGGCCGGCCGTCTTGGAGGCTTCCAAGATGGCGTCGGCCCACCTGTCCGGCTCGCGCTTAGGCTCTTCGGGTGCCTCTGGGCTAAAGGAGGCCTCCAGTCCCTGTAAGACCACCGCCACGTGGCCTACTGGTGTGAGTGGCTCTGGTAGGCCGGACGTCAGCTCCTCTGATGTCCGCCCAGTGAAGGCCGGTAAGTCGCTCAACCCTTCGGGGCAGCGCAGAGCCCCTTTTCCGTCTGACCAGACCGCACTCCCATCGCGGCCTGCTCGGGCGACGGTTCCGGTAAGTCAGACGATGGCTCCTCCAACATCCGCCCAGACTCTGCTGGTAAGTCAAACGTCAGACCTTCCGACGCCGCACCGACGCTTGGACCCTAAGTGTTCGTCCGACCTCGTTCCCTCATGGGCTGCCCACCGAGGTCCCAGCATCTCCTCAGCCTGACCCCAGAGATTTTTCCCCTCCTTCTCCGGGTGATGCCGGGGATCCTAGCCCGCTCCCGTCAGGTCTCCCTCCCACTGGGCCGGACGACCTGACGTCGGTTCCTCGGACGCCGGCTCCGACGCCGGTCCTCCCCTTTCGCTGGGCGACATCCCTCTTCCTCTCCTGGATGCTGCCCCCAAACTGGACCTGCCGCCCGCCTAGCCTTCTGTTCTGGGCCCGCCTGCTGGGTGCCCTCCCGGGCCGTCTGCCCTAGCAGACACCCCGGTCCCTGGGTATCCGACTCCGTCTTTTCCAACGCTGTCATGCCCAGGTCCGCAGTATCCGGTGCCCCAGTACCTGACGCCAGTCTATCCGATGCCACAGTACACGGTGCCTCACTACCCGACGCCGGGTTTCCCACCGTCGGGGTATGGATACGCGCAGTACGGATATGCCCAATATCCATACCCCCCTCCTCCTCCTTCACCGACCCCTCAGCCATCGGTGGATCTGAAGGAGATTCTGGCCTCCTGGTGGGCTGAGGCCAAGGCTCAGCTCACCAGGGAGGTAGAGAGCCGTCTTCTGACGATGGTGCCGGTTTCGTCCCTCGTACATCGGAGTCGAGAGACTCCCTCCCCACCCCCGGATACCAGAGAGAGGCCAGCCCTCCGGTTCCAGGGCAGGGCTGGATACGCTTCCCCGAGGGCTTCCTAAGGAGTCCGTTCCTCCCCCGCACTGGGAGGAGGAGTCTTATTCCTCCTCGGAAACCTCGGATGACTCCGATGGTTGTTCCGACCCGGACGACGAGCCCCACTCTCCGGATAAGCCCAGGCTAAGGACTCCTCCAAAGTCTCCTCCGGAGGATCCTTCTGTCATGGAGTTGCTGTGCAAAATCCAGGAAGTGCATCAGTGGCATTCTTTGGAGCCGGATCCACAATGCAAGAAACTCACTGCGCACCTGGATCTGCCCGAGACCACTCCAACCTTGATGCCACCCTGGATTGAGCCTCATGTCGACCTTGTTTCCACTATTTGGAAGCAACCGTCACATAGCCCCTCTTCCTAGGAATTGGATAGGCTTTATCAGGCTCCTGAGGGTGTCGCTGATGCTGTGAAAATATTTTTCGGGTGACAACCACGATCTTTGTGTTCTGCTGTCAGGGCCTTCCCATAAGCCCCTCAGGATTTCAGACTACCTCGGTTAAATACGAGAATACCTTCTGGAAAAAGGACAAGGCCGCAGCTCCAGCCCTCCCAGAGGGGTCACAGAGGCAGGAAATCCTCAAGACTCTTCAGGCTTTTGAGGATGTTAGTAAGCACCTCCTCCATGCCATTTATGATATGTCTCACACTACGGCCAGAGCGGCTGCCTCTGGCATTTGCCTTGGGTGATGCTCCTGGCTCCAGATTTCTGGGTTTCCTGCAGCAGAGGGTCATGGCGCCCCTTTTGTGGGCTCCAGATTATTTGGCCTTGAGGTTCAGGATATTATTAATGAACTGCAGGCGTAAGGGCGGGCCCTCAAATCTGTGCATTCCCTATATCATACCCAATGCAGAAGTCGCCTGAAGCCTTCCTTTCAGAAAGTGCCTCAGAAGTCTGGCTCCGGCCCCCATCCACGGGGCAGGCACAGAACCTGCTCTTCTCTGCCCACCCCTTCCTCCACCTCCAGAGCCTCTGCCAAAGTCCCCCAGGTCATATGCACTGCCCAGGCCCCTGGCTCTGCCTCAGCCTGTCTACTTGCTCAACCCCCAGCCTCATGTTCCAAGCCAGGAGGGAGGTGGTAGGTGGTCATTTTTCCTTCCATTTAGACCAGTGGAGGGAAATAATAATAACTTTATTTCTTAAGCTCAATTCAAGATATCAAAGTGTTTTACAAAGTAACACAAATGAATAAAACCATGAATAGTAAAATACGAATAGTAACAATAAAATCCCTCCTTATTAGTTACTCATCACAAATGGCAAGACTGAACAAGTAGGTCTTCAGTGTGGCTTCACTTCACTTTGGATGCTTGGATTTTGCAACTTATGCAAAGGGACCACACTCTGGAGCTCCTGGAATGGCCTCCCATTGTTCCCCCGGGGTACCTGCTGGCTTTCCTCCGGACCACATTCTGGTCTTACGGGAGGAAACACTGTCCTGCACAAACAGGCCATAGAGCCAGTCCCACAAGGACAGAGAAACAAGGGCTTCTATTCCAGGCTCTTCCTGGTGCCCAAGTGGACAGGAGATATTCATCCCATCTTGGACCTCAAGGGGCTAAACCAGCATGTTCAGTACAAGCAGTTTCACATGGTTACCTTACAGGGCCTTCTGCCTCTGATCAAGTAAGGCGACTTGCTCTGTTCTCTAGACACGCACAACATGTACCTGCATATCCTTGTTTATCCCCAGACCGGAGGAACCTCAGGTTCTCGCTCTAGGGGGGAACATTTTATGTTAATAGTTTTGCCCTTTGGCCTGTCCTCTGCGCCGTGAGTGTTTCCCAACTGCTTAGTGGCAGTGGCAGCAGCCCTCTGCCGCAAAGGCCTGTATGTGTTCCCATATCTGGATAATTGGCTGTAAAAAGCCCCATCCAGGGAGCTCTTGCTAGCCACCATGCACAGGACCCTGCAGTTGTTTCGGTATCATAGTGAACTTACCCAAGTCCACCCTCTCCCCGTCTAAGTACCTTCAGTATATAGGCGCGGTTCTGGACTCCTCCCAGCAGGGTTCACGGTAGGATTTTTGTTTGGGGTCCGGATTGTTTAAAAAAAAAGGGGTCCTCAGCCCAAAAATGGGAGTCGCTGGAAAATTTCCAGGGGTCCTCATTCAAATACATGGGAACTGCACCCCCGAACCAGTACTGCTTGTACTGTATGATTCTTAATCTGGTTCAAGTTCAGTTAGCATTCATCTGTATTCCCCTTCCCCCCAGGTTGTGCCTGAAAATAGGCAGGATTTGCCTAGTGCACTTACCCGGTCAACAAAAACTAAATAAATAAAAATTCTGTAGAGCGTGGGGGGGGGGGGCGCACTACATTAGTTTCTATTGGGGCATTTTAAACTACATTTTTTTAACATTTTTAACAAGGGCTTTTGTTAGTTGAGCAGTGGCCATAATTTCTTTGCAGTCACCCTCAGAAACACAAAAAAATGTAGTTTAAAATGCCCCATTAGAAACTAATGGAGTGCACCCCCATGCTCTACTGAGTATTATAGTACAAGTAGTGCAGGCGTGGGGGTGCGGCTCTCTGAAGTGACTCCCAGGGCTTGGCGGCTGAGCGTCTCAGGGGGCTTTAGGAAAAAATAAAAAAAAACAAAGCGCGTGCACAAAATGTGCGTACAGAATGCGGGTACCCATGTCCCTGGGAGCCCTGTCCCAGGGCAAGGCCTTTCTGCGCTAGGACAGGGCAGACTTCCCGATGGCAGTGGCCTCGCTTGGGACTCGGGACTAGTGTGTTACGGTCAGGTCCTACCTTCGGCTCCTAGGCATCATGGCGGTGGCTATAGCCACGTTGCCATTGGCCAGACTTCACATGCGAGTGCCCCAGTGGAACCTGTGTGTTCAGTGAGACCCATGCTCTGAAGACTTGGATCTCATTGATCCTAGTCTCCTTTCTGGTTTGCAAGGCACTGCAGTGGTGGCAGAACCCTCTCAGTCTGTTGCAGAGAGTCCTGTTCCTCATCCCTTCTCCCTAGCAAATCCTAACTATGGACACCTTGGGCACCGGATGGGGTACCCGCCTGTGTCCTCTTCGGACACAGGGGGTCCTGGTCCCCAGTGGAGGCCACCCTCCACATAAACGTGATTGAAATGAGAGTCATCTTGTATGCCCTCCAGGCTTTTCAGAACACCTTGTCTCCAGGTCACTTGCTGGTGCAGTCATAAAATCTCAGTGTGGTGTACTGTCTCAACAAATGGGGGGAAACACATTCTTGCCCCCTGTGCTGGGAGGCGATGAGAGTCTGGCACTGGGCTGTGGACCATGGCCTCATGTTGTCAGCTGTCCATGTTCCATGAGACCAAAACATCTTAGCAAATTACCTCAGCAGGTCATAGTCCTGGAACTATGAATGGAAACTGTCGTTTTCAGTAGTCAAGGGCCTGTTCAAAATGTGGAGATGGCCAGAACTGGACCTTTTTGCATCCTCATTCAATGCATAACTGCCGCTTTTTTGCTCGCTAGATCCAGGGTCTGGAGTTTTCTGATGAGACGAGTTGTCCCTGTCCTGGAAAGGGAGATTCCTCTATGCCTTCCCCCTTTCTGCTGATCCAGAGGGTGCTTATCAAATTGCAGATGGAGTGGCCAGCCCACCGGCGCAGTGGTTGGATTTCCGCTTGCGATGCTGGCGACCCGAATTCGGGAGTGGACCCGGGTGCCAGAGGACGGGCTGGGAGGAGAAAGTCTGAGCGTCTGCTGGATCGCTCAGCTCCTCCTGGGGAAGGGGTACCCAGGCCCAGGGGTGGTCTGACCTCTGGCATCTACCAGAGGTATCGCAGCCCGACGCCCGACCAGTGGGGGAGCGCGACGGATGCCGGCGTATGCTGTAGCATCGTGTGGCACGTCGTGCATGGGGGGGGTGTACATCTAAAAAAAAAAAAACATTTCTCCTGGAGCAACACTGACGCAAGGGCCCGATAGTGAGCCTTCCCCTGCCTGCTGAACACCTCCCTTACCAGGATCTCGAAGAAGACTTGAATCCTTGGGTGGGGGGTAAGGGGAGGCACCCCCCCATCACAACCTCGCCTGGGAAGTGAGCCAGAGCTCCATGTGGAGACCTCGGGGACGGGTAGTAGGGGGCAGAGGAGTTGGGTACAGCACCAGAGAGGTGTGGGAAAAAACAGAAAATTAAAAAAAAAAAAATGCAGATGGAGCAGTCCTCCCTCGAACTGGTGGTGCCATTCTGGCCTCTGCAATTTGGGTTTCTGTTGCAACAGCTGGTGGTGGAACCTCCAGTTCCTCTCCCACTCTACCAGGGACCTGCTGACGCAGGCTCAGGGGACCCTGGTTCATCCAGATCTTAAGTCCCTTCGGCTGCATGGTTGGCTTCTGAGGATGAAGCCATAGCCTGCTTTGGGGTTTCCCAGAGGGTTGCTGATGTCCTGGTGGCTGCCAGGAAACCCTCCACCAGAGCCATGTATTCCATGAAGTGTAAGTGCTTTGCCATTTGGGCCTCCACTCGCCATTCAGACTCTTTCTCCTGTCCAGTGAACCAGGTTTTGGAGTACCTGTTGTCCTTATCAGACTCTGGGCTAAAATACTCGTCCATTAAGGTGCACACGTCTGCCATCTCTGTGCCCATGGACAGCCATCCGGTCGTCCAGTTAGAGGTGGCTCATGGTTTTTGAGGGGCATCCTTCAACTGAAGCCCCCTATTCATAATCTCGTCCCAGCTTGGAATTTGAATTTTGTGTTGGAGAAACCGATCCTGCCTCCTTTTGAACCATCCTCATCCTGCGAGCTACGCTTTCTGTTGTACAAAGCATTATTTTTAGTTGTCATTACATCTGCTCAAAGAATTTCAGAGCTACAAGCTGTCTTGTGTGAGTGGCCTTATTTGATTTTCCACAAAGACTGTGTCTCTTTGCGTACTAACCTAAAGTTTCTTCCTAAGGTGGTATCTGAGTTTACCTTGAGTCAATCCATCCACCTGCCTGCTTATTATCCAGAGCATACCACTTCAGGGGAAGCATTGCTCAGATTGCACAGATTTCTGCATTACTATACACACCGTATGAGGGACTGCAGAAAGTCAAAACAGTTGTTTGTTTCTTTAGCCCCTGGGAAAGAGGGCGCCACAGTTTCAAAACAGTGTTTGTCCTAACAGTTGGCCAGCTGTATTACTTTTTGCTATAGGAAGTACGGTAAGGAACTTCCTGGGACTGTCAAGGGCCAGTCAGCCAGGGGTTTGGCCACTTCTGTTGCCTATTTCAGGGGCTTGTCTGCAGCCAAGATCTGGGCTCCTGCCACCTTGAGTACTTTCCATGCTTTCACCAAGCACTTGAGTCTGGACATTGCTTCCAGAAGAAGGACAGGCTTTGGCCTAGCTGTGCTTCAGGGCCTTTTTTTTTTTTTTTAACCTCAGGCCTCCTGCCACCTAGACTATCCTTGTTCTCAGCGCTGCTTGGGACTCATTCCATAGGTGTGACTCGATGAAAGAGATCTCCTCTGCCGTCTTCATGGCGCCGTGTAGTAGGGGATCACCTGGCATGCTGGCGACCCAGGTTCGTGCCTGAGCCTGGGACGACAGGACAGGAGGCTGGCAGGGAAGGTTTGGAGTGTCCGTTGGATGCTCTCCTCCCCAGAGGGGGTGGACACGAGCCTGTGTCACTCTGGAGTGGGTCCTGGCAGCCCGTTGGGGTGGCGCATTTTGCAGCATGGATGACCATGCGCCACAGTGCACCCATTCAGGACACTGCATGTGTGTGGCTGCCTCGCAGGTGGCGGGTGAGTGGAAGGGAGAAAAATGAAAAACACAGCTACCCTGCCAGTTGGATGATGATGGCAGCCGGTCCCCTATGCACCATGAAACCCGGAAGTGTCTGCGCTGATTCCCCCACCAAGCCCGGTGTAGATGGCATGCCTTAGGGTGCATCTCCCCTCCCGGTGCGCCCCCCCCAACAAAGGGATATGTCGAGTCAGCTGGGCTGGTGATGGGGGGGAGGGGGACTGGTGACGATGGTCCTAGGCCACCCGAAGGAGTGGTCGGCAGGGGGCTTGGGGGAGCATGCATAAATAATACAACAAAAAAAAGGAAAGGAATATCCCCGATGAAGATAGTACAGTTACGTAAGAACTTACCGTAACAGAAAATCTTAGAGGGAATCTCTTTCATCAGGTCATTGCATCCCACGCTCCATCCCCCTTTGGAGTCTATTCTGTTCCAGACTGGTTAGTTAGTGTTCCAGCCTTATATAGGGCTAGGCACTCTATCACTCTCTACCTGGTTCCCCAGAAATAGCCAGATGGGAAAGGTCTTCGGTGAGAATGAACTGAGGAGGGAGCAGGGCCGCCTACGCCTGTATAGGGTAGATGACATCGGCAGGTGACATCAGTGTGGGCAGTCCTAATAGACTGCTACAGAAAAAGGCTTCCATGGGATCCTAGAGCCTGGTGGCTAAGTTCCATCGGTGTGACCTGATGAGAGATTCCCTCAAAGATCTACTATTATGGTAAATTTTTATATAACTCCTCCTGTCAGGCAACATCCACCCTAACCCAGGACCAGCATAACACACTCCAAATGTTTCCTGCCGCAAATGGGGAACTCTTACTCTGGCTACTCTCAACATCTGCATCCTCCTGTGTAAAATCAACTCCCTTAAAGTTTGGGTTTTACAAGACAACCCTGACATACTCTCAGTCGTGGAAACATGGTTATCCCCAAAATACCAGACTCTGCGGTTCGCCTACCCGGTTACACAATTTTCAGATTGGACAGGCTGTCCAAGTGAGATGGTAGCTGTGCCACCTACCTAAAAGACTCAGTATGGGGTCTAGCCATGCCTGTGACTGACCTTGGATGCCCCACTCAGGTATTAGGGATCAAAGTACTACTGAGAGCACATCAAAAGACTCTCACAATACTGTCAGTTTATACACCACCCAAAGACCTTAACACTGGCCTTTATAAAGTCTTGGGTTAACTGAAAGCCCCAAAACACACCACCGAAGCAGTTATACTTGGTGATTTCAGTATAAACTGACTGTCAGCTTCCTCAGGCCCCTTAAAGGATGCACTATTGGCGCTACATCTTTCTCAACTTGTCAGCTCTCTCACAAGAATAAACTACAAAACTGGGACAAGCACCACTCTCGACTGGGTAAACCCAAACTGCCCTGACCATATCTCCAATGTAACTGTGCACCCTGACTCTCTAAGTGACCACTCCCCTGTCACCTGCAGCTGGACCAACAAATTCCAATCCCCACCACCTCTGACTATATTCAACAGAGTGCTTATACGTGGCCATCTGGAGCACCTAAAACAACACCTTCGCTGTCAGGACTGGTCTCTACTGGACTCCTCTGCTGACACTAATGAAGCCCTTCAGCACTTTATCAGTACTTTCAGTGCCACCTGTGATGTATATGTACCCCTCAAGAAAATGAAGGTGCACGGCACTGTACATCCCTGGATTACCCCAGATATTCTTGCTGCCATCAAAACAAGGGACCACCTCTGGTACTGTGCTAAATCATTAGGCAAACCTCAAGACTGACAAACCTATGAGGCTGCAAGAAATTTCTGCACTCTGGCCATCCGCAAAGCGAAAAGCAGTTACCATAGGGAGCAACTTACCAACAGTTAGGGTGATAGCAGGAAATTCTGGTCAAATAGTAAAGATATAACTGGAAAAGACCCAAAAAGGCACCAACTATGATAAACCTCGACGACTCCCACATAATGGATCCACTCCAAATTGTAAATACTTTCAGTGATGCCTTTACCGAACTAAGCAATGTCCTACCACAAGATTTCTTTGATGATGCCACCTTAAAGTCTGCGCACCTGCAGGAGGACAAGACAGATGATCACCTCTATTCTACTTTAAACACGTCTCTGTTGCTCAAGTTTGGAAACTACTGAGCAAAGTGCTGGGTAGGTCACAGCATAGTGGGGACTCCCTAGACCTCAAACTAATTGCACTTACCGCTGAGGAAGTACTCCCACCTGTCACTAAGATCCTTAACCTCTTTCTGTTGTCGTCTCAGTTCCCACAGGTTTGGAAAACAGCCATTGTTACACCAGTTCATAAAGCTGGGGACCGTGTGCTACATAGCAACTATAGGCCTATATCAATCCTCCCTCCCCTTTCAAAAATACTTGAGTGTATTGTTGCCAACCAACTAGTGGACTACCTCAGTAAATGCTCCCTACAGTATGAACAACAACATGGTTTCAGAAAAGGGCACAGCACCACCACTGCTCTCCTAGAACTCACCAGCTCCATCCACCAATCTGTTGACCAAGGCAGTCTTGTGGGGGCAGTCTTTATAGACTTAACCAAGGCCTTCGACACGGTTAATCACCAGCTCCTCCTTAAACAACTCACTCTAACTGGCCTCTCCCCTGATTCACTGTCCTGGTTTACAAGCCGTCTTGGAGATCGATCACAATTCATGATGATTTCCAACGCTATATCTGACCAAAAGTCAGTTCGGTCTGGTGTACCCCAGGGCTCAATTGTGGGTCTAGTCCTTTTCAGCATCTTCATTAACAGTTTACCATGCACCTGCCACCTACGCATACTGCTCTATGCAGATGACGCTGTCATTTTTGCAAGCCACCCTGACCCACACGTGCTTGAAAGCAACCTACAGAATGATTTCCTAGACATTGAGCACTGGTTCTCCAATCAGAAACTAGTGCTAAACTACAAGAAGACAAAAGTCCTGCTGTTCTCCTCTGTCCGTAGTAGATACAAAGGACATGCTCTCACTATCAGAAATAGCCAAGATGACCCCCTTGAATAAATACAGCTCTTCAAGTACCTTGAGGTCACCCTAGATAGCCATCTCACCTATACACCCCACATCAAAAATGTAGCCAGAGCCGTCAATGCTAGGATTGGTCTTCTCTGTTGACTCAGAAAGCGTCTAACACCTGAAGCTCTCAATCTGGTGATTCACAGTTCAGTGCTCTCTATTATCGACTATGGCCTCGTTATTTACGGAGCTGCTACCAATACTGCTCTCAAAAGGCTCACTGTTGCGCTAAACAAGGCTTGTAGACTCCAAATAGGGGCATCCCACCTCACCCACACCTACAATCTGTGTAGGCAGACTAGATGGCTCAATTTATCTGGAAGAATTAAATCCCACACCTGTCTTCTTACTAAAATGATTCTACTTGGGTTCATGCCGAAGGGTCTGTATTGTCTACTTCACAAATCTCCAAAGACCCAACATGCACGCACCTCATCCACTGAACTCCTACTAGTCCCCAGGTGCCAGACCACGCAATGCCAACACGCCTTTTGTAGCAGAGCGCCTTCCTGGTTCAGTGGACTCCCCAATAGTCTTGCTACCCTTTCTGAACTCGGAGAGTTCAAACACAAGCTCTGAACTCACCTCCTAACTGAAAACTCCTGTGATTGCTCCACCTAATTTCCAGATCCCTTTTTAGGACCTCCACCAGTCCACCCCCAACCCCTTCCTAGACCTCCCCTCACTGATACCTCTATCACCTCCATCTTACCACCCTCCTCCCAGCCTTGCCCTCTCTCCCTCCCTTTCTAAGACTGCCCCCATCGTAGTTGCAACTTGACAAGGCTGCCTGGCTGCTCCTCTCCTTTTTGCCCCCCACTTTTCTTCCCTCTGCCTCTGATCAGGTTTTGCTTAATGTGTATAAAACTGAAGCTTAATTGTCCTATACTGTAATGTAAGCACATGTACCTCTGTTCTGAAATATTCTCTATGACTTGTTTGTTTCCCTGTAACTGTTTGTAACCTTCCCTACTGACGTGGAACCTTTGTAAATGAACTGCCTGGCGCTCAAAGATATTTGTAATTCCTAGAATGAATAAATAAATAAAATAACTGTACTTTCCTTCTCACTCTGCTCTCACAAGGGGATTGGCTTTGTGCTCCAGATATTCAGGATGCATATCTGCACATCAGGATTGGGTGCAGCCATCGGCAATACCTGTGCTTCCTTTTGGTGGGCCAGCACTACCAGTTTCATTGCCCTCGACGCAGTGGGTCTTCGACAAGTGCTTTACTGTGGTGTCTGCAGTCTTATGCCTGGACACCGTATATATAGCTGTACCTGGATGACTGGCTTCCCAAAAAGCAGTCAAGGGAAGGGACTCTACAGACTTTGTACCAGACTCACCAGTTGTTCAACAAGCTGGTGATCCTGGTCAAAAAACACAAATTAGTTCTAACCCTTTGCCAGGGCCTTCAGTTTATTAGCTCTACCTTGGATAAAACTCAGGTGCAGGCTGACATGTTGATAGCCCTGCCGACGCCAATTGCCTGCAGTGCCCAGGTCTCTGCAAGATCCATACTTTGGCTTCTGGACTTCAGGGCAGCTGCTGTTGTGACTGTTTCCATGGCCCACTCTCACATGCACATTCCCAAGTGGATGCTTTATGCCCAGTGGGCCCAGGCTTCCCATTCTCTGAATCACCCTGTTCTGGTTATGGAGCTCTTACATAGAATGCTTTGCTGTTAGTAAGATTTCTACCATGTGCTTCTGTGGTCCCCAGTCCTCCTGTCCCTGAGGGAGGTCCTTGCTGTGGATATCTCTGGGATGGTTGGGAGGTCTGGCTGGGAGCCCTCAATACCAAAGGTGTGATCCTCCTCGGACCACATTCTCTCCACAACAGCATTCTTGAGATGAAGGCTGTTCTTTCTGGCCTGTGGGCCTTCACTCCTGACAGGGCCATCCTCTGATAGTACTGACAGACTACCCTTATATAATGCATTACCTTAACAAGCAAGAAGGTACTCTTCCCTATCCCCTCAGCAGGGAAGTCATGTGAGTATGGGAGTGAGCCCTGGCATGCAACATGTGTCTTGTCATCACGTTTCTACCCAGATATCTGAATGTCTTGGCAAGATGCTTTGTTTCTCTCCTGGGGAAGGGGAGGATCTTCCAGAAATCAGTGTTCACTGTTGATTCACACTGGAGTCCAAGCCAGAGGCACTAGGACCCTGCAGGTACCAAAACTTTTCAGGAGGGCGGATGCCAAGGTAAGCTGTACACATGCATGGCAACACGAGACTGGCTCATGCTGCATGGCTTACCTCTGCACTAGCCCTCAACCACTTCAGTTCCTTTTTTTCCCCCACCATCGAGTGCTCATCAGTAATGATGTCACTTGCCTGTCAGGAGTCAGAACTTCATGTCTATACAACAACAGGGTTCAGTTCTTCTGTTTGTAGTGTTTAAAGCTTGAGTTTGTTATTTTTGTGTTAGTTTAGTGTTACTACAAAAATAATTTTCTTTGTCTCTCATAGCACTACCAAGTCAACAATCGTCGGCCATGAATGACAACAGTAAGGAGTCTTCTCAGGCAAGCTGCTCCAGCAGCAGGGCCATGTCCAATCCACTTTAACCATCGGGGTAGGGTTCTGATGAAGGGCAGTCCTGTGCTTTGGGGAGGGCGGACAGTCCTCCTGGAAGCACAAAAAGAAGTGGTCCCAATCACATTTGGGTTCTTGGTGCCGCTTGGCCTTAAGTTCTTCCTTTTCCCGTCAAGGGGAAGAAGCGGTACTGCTTGAGTTCTCCCTCTGTGAGGTCTGTCACAGGATCCTCATTCTCCCGGAGTTGGAGGCCCTCATCAGTGCCATAGGTGTCACCGAGGAGGGTGTGTGTTTCAGGTACTAGGAAGTCAAAGTCTGTGGCCAGGAGTCCCTCTCTGTTTGTTACAAAGGACTCTGGTGGGCAGTTCACCATTGGGCAGCTGTTATGGAGCAGTGGGTGCAGTATCTGGCTCGTTTGCCTCTACCAGCAGAGCCAGTCTCTGGTCCCTCAGGGCCAGAGGAACTGGAAACATGGGTAGGGCCCTCAAGCCTGGTAGAGTGTTCAGCTTCTGCAGTAGCCCCTGAGCACTTGCCAGTAACCGCATTGCCAACTTCTGTCCCACGGGCCTCACCCCCATTAAGTGTTACTGTGATGGGATCGGCTGTGGTACCATTGCTGGTCACTCCAGTGCCAGTTGGGTTATCGTTGATGGGGTCGGCGCCACTGTCGCTACTGAGTATAGGACTTTGGGGCCTGTCCTGTTGCTGGCCCTGGCTCCACCCTCGGTACCAGGCACCTTTCCGGTACCAGATTTAGTTCTGCTTATGAAACTGCCATTGATGCTGGTCCCTCATAAATCGGAGCCAGTGTTGCCAAGACCACATTCTGGATTGGAGAACTTACAGTCCACACCCCCACGACCCTCCTTCCAGAGAGGAGGTCCAAGGGGGGAGTCAGGCCCCGACCTCATCATTTCTGAGGGCAACGATGAAGATTTTTATATATATATATATATATATATACAGTTTTATTTTCATTTTTCTCCCTAACCCCCCAAGGCCACGACGTACACATGCATGTACGCACACGCCAGGATCCGTGGCTCCCTCCCTCACCGCTTCCCCGACATCTGTCGCTGCCCATACTATCTATGCGGCCCACCGACCTCCATCCGTGAGAGCGGGACTATGGACAGGCGGGCATCCACCCCTTTGGAAGGGAGAGGTCGTTTCCAGGGGAAGGTGCCAACGCTGCAGCCCTCTGCGCCACCGGGCTGGCTCATGAAAATTCTTTCTATACACTGGATTCTTCAGACCCAGACCCTTCTTATGTTCCTCAGGAGCATCTTACTTTGCTGGGTTTGATTAGGAATATGCATTCTGTACATGATTTTTAGTCTTCAGCCATTGACCCACATGAACATCTCTGTCTGTAGCGGTTAAACATTGCTACCATGCCAGTCAGTTTAGTTCCTCCTTTTCCACCCACATTTGAGACCTTGCCAGATGCGGTCTGGAAAAGACCTGCCTCTTTTCCTTATGTCTGCAAGCAGATAGACAGGAAATACACTGCCCTTAAAGACAAACCAGTGTATAGTTCTCAACCAGGTAGCTGATGCCGTTGTTATTCTCGCTGAGAATGACAAAGCTGTTTTTGCCCAGGAGGTCACTGTGCAACCTGTTGCCAAGGAGATATGCAAGATAGACATTATGGGCAAGCAGGTTTTCACAGCAACTGCCCTTGGCATGTGGATTGCTAACTACCAAGGTTATTTTTCCAGGTACGAGTATGCCCTTTGGAGCTCGGTAAAGTTTCTGGCAGAGTCCCTGCCAGACTCTGAAACAAAACAGAAGACTGCAGATTGTGACTCATGGTATTGAGTCTTAACAGTCATCTGCTCAGAGCACCTATGGATGCCTGTGATACTGCCTCCCACTCTGCTACAGCAGGTATCTGTATCAGAAGGCATTCCTGGTTATAAACTTCTGGATCTTCCAGCAATCAGTCTTCATTATCGAGTCACACTAATGGGTTCTGAGTTAAAGGTGCTAGTATCCTGCTTGAGCCAGAACTTTTCAAGAGGGCTGAACTGGGATAAGCTGCGTGCATGCACGATGCTGCGAGGGGAAGCTTGGGGCATTGGCTTACCTCGGCACCAGCCCTCAACCACCTCAGTTCTCTTTTTCCCCCGCCGTGGAGTGCGCTTCAGTGATGATGTCGCTTGTTCGCGGAAGTTGGAACTTCACACCTATATGACAGAACCGTTCAGTTCTTCTCTGTTTTTACTATTTAAAGTTAGAGTTTGTTACTTTTGTGTCAGTTTAGTGAATTTACAAAAATGTTTCTCTGTCTGTCATAGCCCTGCCAAATCAACAGTCGACAGCCATGAATGATGAGTAGCAAGCAGGGTCTCCTCAGGCAAGCAGGGCCATGTCTGATCCACTTCCCCCTTTGGGGGAGGGCTCTGACAATGTGCAGTCCTGTGCCGAAGGAGGAAGGACAGTCCTCCCAGAAGTAAAAAAGAAGCAGGCCCATTCTGGAACCTGGTTGGGGTCACAGCACTGCTCAGCCTCAAGTTCTTCCTCTTCCAGTAGCAAGGGGAAGAAACAGTACCGCTTAAAGTCTCCTTCTGTGAGGTCAGCAGCAAGGTCCTGGATGTCTCTAAGCAGAAATCCCTCACCGGCACCATCAGCATCATGGGTGGAAGGGGGGCTTCTGTTCACAGGAGGTAGAGGTCCCTGGCTCGGAGTCCCTCCCTGTCTATTAGTGGGGACTATGGTGGGCATTTCCACCACTGGGCAGCTCTTATGGAGCAGTGGGTGCAGTGTTTCGATCATTTACCTCTGCCCCTGAAACTGGTCGCTTTTTCCGAGGGGTCTCAGTTGCGGACATCTGTGCGGCTGCCACCTGGAGTACCGTCCATACCTTTACCAAGCACTACAGTCTGGACATCGCCTCAAGAGCCTGTGCTGGTTTTGGCAGGGCCTCCTGTCTTAAGTTTAAGTTGAGCCCTCCTCCCAGACTGTCTTTCTTTTCCACCCGTAACTGCTTGGAACTCATTCCTATGGTGTAACCTGATGACTGAGGTAACCCCGATGAAGATGGAATAGTTACGTAAGAACTTACCATAACAGTAGATCTGCGAGGGTATCTCAGTCATCAGTCTGCTTTCCCTCCCGCCATTCCCATTATTGGGGCTCCTGTCCAGGAACTGGCTGTCTGGTGTATCCAGCCTTTCACATACTGTAGGTCTGGGCACCTCTGCCTTTCCTCAGTCCCCCATGGCTAGGGCTATGTTCACTTTATCTCAGGGGGAAAGAACTGAGAAGGGAGTGGGGTCGCTCACGCCTTTATAGGGTTTGTGACATCAACAGCATGGGCATCCCCAGCTGTACTGCTGAAAATCTCCTGTGTGGATTCCCCTTCACCGACTATGAAGTTCCTACGGTGTGACCTTATGACTGAGATCCTCTCAAAGATCTACTGATATGGTAAGTTCTTATGTAACTGTTCTTTCCCCCTATTCCTCCAGCATTTGAAACCCTGTCGGATGCAGTTTGGAATGGGGCTGCTTCTATTCCATCTCTAGTCAGATAGATAAAAAATACATTGCCCCTAAGGACAGACCACTGTTACTGTATGTCTCTCAGCCTATAGCTGATGCTTATGCTGTTCTCACTGAGAATGAGAAAGCCATTCTGCCCCAGAAGGTCACTGCGCATCCCATTAACAAGGAGTCAGGCAAGATGGACACTGTGGGTAAGCGAGCTTTCGCAGCTACTACCCTGGGCATGAGAATTGCCAGCTACAAGAGGTATTGTTCCATATATTTATATACCATTCTAGGGGCATGGATATGGTTCACTTATCCACACTCTGGCAGTTCCACTGGAATGTGGTGATTGACTGGAACATCTTTAAGCTAAATTCCTCCCACCACCCTGGCGGATATGTCCCCTGGCTCTACCCCTTGATGTCAGATCTTTCTTTCCGCTGGAAGAACAGGTCACCTCCTTCATGCTTCGATTAGGATTTTTCTGTGCCAGGCAACCCTTTCTTTTGAAGCTTTCTGAGTGTAGTTTTGTGGTTCTTTGATGTGTAACTCCGGAGCAATGATGGAACACAAGGAACCAGGATTTTAATTGTGTGTTTGGTGCCTCAATAAGATGTCAGTCACTAGTCTGCATGACACTTGCATGTACTGTCTGCGTGGGCAACATGATGTGGCCAGATGCAGCCTATGCTTATCCATGCTTCCTGAGTCCCTCAAGGACAGGAAGCTCTGGTTTACACTGGGTTAGCCTTTGAAACAGGATCCGAAGAGTGGCAAAAAAGGCATTGGCTGTGGCCAGGTCTGCTGCTCAGCTTGAGGCAGAAGTGGCAGCACCTTCTCAGTCTCGGCACTGTTCCTCCTCGGGGCCAGCATTGGAGGGACTTTCATGGATCACTTCTGTGAAATGTTCAGGTCCCTCTAGACCGTGGGGGAGAGCTCTGCCCTCCGTGGTTCTAAATCTAAAATCAGATCTTCACACCTCCATTGCCGGCCATGGGACAAGGAGAGATCGCAGTCCTCCAGGTCCCTAGACATCAGCAGTGTCAGTGGCTCAGCAGGTAGCACGCTCGCCTCTGAGGCCCGGGAGATCAGAAGGCTGTGAGTTCTATCCCCACACCAGGCACTTGGGTTAATATCCCAATACTGACACTGTAGTGCAGCATGAGGAGGGTGCTGCACTCCTGAGGTGCCGTCTTTCGGATGAGACGTTAAACTGAGGTCCTATCTGCCTGTTCTGGTGGTAGTTCAGGTGGATGTTAAAGATCCCATGGCACTTCTCAAAAAGAGTAGGAGAATTTCCCTGGTGCCCTGGTCAAATTTCCCTCGATTCACAAAAATACCACCAACAACTTAATCTGGTTCAAGGTCGGTTGGCATTCATCTGTATCCCCCTCCCCCGGGTCGTGCCTGAAAATAGGCAGAATTTGTCTAGTGCACTTACCCGGTCAACAAAAACTAAATAAATAAGACTCACCTGACTGCTCGATTGCTGTTGAACACCCCTTGGCCTAGGGGCTGGTCGGGCAGATCAAAGGCTGTTCAGCCCTGCCATCAAACCAGTCGACCGCAGCTTCATTCTACCAAGACATGAAGAGTTTTCTGGATCCGGTTGACTGGTTGTTGGACGAGGCAGAGGAGTCATCTTTGCAGACCTCTGTGCTCCCAGTCCTCAGGATTATGTGGACCGACCGGTGACCCCATTTGATCCCTCCAGGGACCAGCCTCCTCCTGGGATTGGGTCTTTGCTCTTGTTGCTAAATGTTAGCAGGTATGTAATCTGTGCCCAACCTCAGGAAGACCATCTCGCCATCGTCAGTGTGGTCGACGGACGAGATTGCAGTAGAAGCAGTCACGCTGTCAATCCTGCTTGACCAGGAGGCGCTATCATCAATGCTTATCATCATCCTCATCCTGGGATGAGGAGAGACACTGGCAGAAGATGCACTGGTGCTACAAGGAGTTCCTCTGGCAGCTGTGGGCCATCACGAGGCAGGGCGGGGATGTACTTCAAGGATCTCTGGTGCCTTGGCAGCAGCCAGTGGTTGCTGCACCGGTCCAGGTTCCACAGGTGCTCCCCACACCTGCTTCCCCATTGATTACAGTGGAGTTGCCACCCTGCAGCCACCAGTCTGTGCTCCGACCAAGGAGGTTGGCCATTTGACTCCCAGCTTGCCAGGCCAGTTGTTGGTTTGGATTACCCCAGTTGAGGGTACGCAGTTCCTGTGGACTCCCTTTCAGGGTTTTGGACCACCTTTCTGCTGAAGTTCTGGTCATGGATTTTTTGTTCCGTAAGTTCGGACACCATGGAGAACATGGACAAGTCTCCGGACAAGGAGTGCTGTAAGATTGACCATGCCACAAAAAAATTGTACACTAGAGCTGGCCCGGTGGCGCTGAGGTGCTGGATGCCACCCTTCGCGCCACACCAGAGACCCAGGTTCGGGAACATCCTTGGGTCATCGGGGAGCCGGCATGGGAGGGGAGGGACCGAGTAAGATCGAGCAGCCTGACGGGAGCTTTCCTCTCCTGGGGTGGTAGTCGCACCTTTTCCCTGTAGTTCCACTGCCACTGGGTGGAGGTCCACTGGCAGTGCAGGCGGGAGGGGGCAGCAAGTTGAGAGGGTGCCTGGAGTGCGGCATGCAGGTGCGCGCCCAGAGATGAGGCAGATGGAAAAATGGGGGAAAACACTGAATAAAAACATAATATAAAAAAAGTGTACACTAGGCTGGCCAGGTGGTGCTGAGGGTTGAGGCGCTGGACGCCACACCTCACACCTTGCTGGTGGCCCAGGTTCGGGAACGAGCCCAGATTGGCGGGGGGGGGAGGGTGTGGGGCAGGATTGGGCTGTCGTGAGGTGGCTCTCCTCTCCTGTCCCCAGGAGGGATGAGGGGTTTCCCTGACCTTTGTCTGCCAACCAGTGGAGGACGGATGGCAGTTTGGTCTACAGGGGTCCCGGCGATAGCCAGGGGTGGAGCAGAAGGGGCCAAGTTGGTACCCGGAGTACATGTGCGCCTCCACATGCACACACTGCTGTGGTCCCGTGACTCTTGGAAAAACAGGGGTAAGAGCATAAAAAGTGTACACTGCGGCTACTCTGAATCTCTGTCAGTCTAACTATGCCATCATGGTGGCTAATTACGGGTAGTCCTTGATGTAATCCTCCCCCATCTCCATCCAGAGCAGTGGTTGGTGGTTGAACTCATCAGAGTCCATGGTCAATCACTGCTAAATCAGCTCCATACAGCCTTGGACATGGGATCACTTTTGCACCTGTGCGGTGTCAGTGGCTGTCTCCATGCATCACAGAGCTTGGCTGCATTTGTCCGCATTTATGGCAGACACCCAGAAGAAGTTGGCAGGTGCCCCTTTCCTGGGCACCAACCTCTTTGGCCCAGGGGTGGAAGGACATCTCACTAGGATTGAGAAGTCCAGCTTCTCCATTGACTCTGTGACTTCATCCCAGAAGGACCAGAAAAAGAAGCAGAAAAAACAAGTTTTCCCGTTCTGGTCCTTTCAGTCATATCCTCTCTGGTAGCGGCCCCAACATGGGCACTTTCAGGCCTGGCATCCCAAGCAGGAGTCCAAGATACTAAAAAGGAGGGGGGGGCAGGGGTAGCTGACCCCTTCCAGCAGCAGCAGCTGCCAATGCCCCCACAAAAGCTGCCCAGTGATGGGTTGGGGGTGTATTCCCTCCACCTGCTCTGTCCCCAACTGCTCTCCCAGTCAGAGGCTGGCTACGTCACTTCTTGCCATGTTGGTCAGGTATCACAACAGATAAGTGGGTGTTGGATGTAGTGGGCAAAGGACTGTCTCTAGTCTTCAGAGCTACCCCACCCTACCATCTTCATGCACCTTGGGAGTTCAGGGTGTCTCAGGATGTACTGTCTGCCCTCAGGGAGGACATTGCTCAGCAACTTGTGAAAGGGGCAACATCCCATGTCCCAGGCACCCTGGCCAGTCAGCTTACGTGTCCAGATACTTCCTGGTTCTGAAATGGATGGGTGGGGGGTTGGCACTCCACACAGGATATATACGATCTTAACCAGTACGTGCAGTCTTCATAATCTATTCATACTGCTGAGTTCAAGCCGGAGGCACTGGGACCCTGCAGGAGCCAAAAATTTTCAGGAGGGCCGGCGCCAAGATAGGACTGCGCATGTGCCGCCCCACAAGACTGGCTCATGCCATCTAGGTTATCTCAGCGTTGACCCCCCCCAACTGCCTCAGTTCCTTTTTTCTCCACAGACTGCGCTTCACTGACAACGTCGCTCACCCGCCAGGAGTCAGACCTTCATGTCAGCTTTCAATTTAGTTTGAACTTATTTTATTACTTTCTGTAGTTTAAAAAAAAAAGTTTTATTTTTTTCTTCAATTGCCCTACTGAAGGAAGGAGTTGACCATGGACGGTGATGGTAGGGTGTCTCCTTTGGAAGGCTGCTCTGGCAGCTGTGCTGTGTCCACTTTGCTGCTGCTCTCTCTGGAGTGGGGGAAGGGGAGTCCAACCACAGGCAGTGTGGTGTTCGGGAGGGAGGACAGTCCTCCCATAAACACAAAAAGAAGCGGGCCTGTTCCCGATCCAGCTCGGAGACCCAGCACTGTTCTGCCTTGAGTACTTCCTCTTCCCAGCAGAAGGGGAAGAAACGGTACAGCTCAAGGTCACCTTCTAGTACGTCTGCCAAGCGGTTTTCAGAGTCCATGAGTGGGAGACCTTCTCCGGACAAATCCAGATTCCTGATGGCCTCCGCACTTGGTCGCTCAAAATCTCGGCACCAGAGCCCTTCACTGTACTTCTGTGGGGTTTCCGGTGGGCAGTTTCACCACTTGGCCGCGCTTATGGAGCAGTGGGTGCAGCATCTGGCCCATTTGCCCCTCCCGGCAGAACCAGTACTGGGGCCCTCAAGCTAGGTGACTTGGACCCGCAGTTGGGGCCATCAGGCCAGGTAGTGTTTGGCTCCTGCGTCAGAATTTCATCCCTTGCCGGTGACCGTGCTGCTGACACCAGTTCCACATGCCTACTGTCACGAACCCACTCCTGGGAGTCAGGTCCACTGAGCTCACAGTGCCCACCCCTAAGTGCAATCCGTGACAGAGAGGGGAAAAACAGGAATACCCTCCTCTTGTCCTCCTAGAGTGCTCACTGAGTTCAAGACTGAACACCCGCCACGAGGTCCCAGGGCTCCCTCTTTATTCTTGATAAGGGTGCAATACCAGTCTCAAATCTTGTAGCCAAATGAGAACCCGTCTTGGTTGATGCACAAACGGGGAAGATCCAGGCATTACGATCTCTTAGGGGTAGCTTCATAACCCTGATTTTGTCTTCTCCTGCAGGGCATGCAATAACCTGGTTCAAATCCCCACAGACTCTTCCCTGAGACTTTTGTATTCTCCCTATCTTTACCCAGATTTCCCTTTACAGATCCTTGTTCAATTGGTAGCTTATGGTGGCACACCTTAGCAATAACAGTTTGGTCACAGATACGAACATACGAATGTGGCAGCAGAAACAGACCTCCTGGTCTAACAACATCTGCTCAAGTGTGCAGCTAGCTCCGCTAAGTTGCAGCTGCCCCTCCCCTTTTGCCCGCCCTTGTCTGTTCTCAGCCTCACCCATCTGTACTCTCTCCTGTTCTCTGTCCCATGCCCATTTAAAGCTACCCACAGTTTTGCGTGATATCATCCTCTTTGGCAGGGCATTCCACTTTGACACTTCTCTCTCTCTCTCTCTCTGTCTCTCTGTGAAGTAATGCCTTCTCATCTCCCTCCTAAATCTTCCCCCTCTATTCTTAGCCCATGCCCTCTAGTGTCACTTCCTTTCCTCAGTTTAACAACCCCGTCAGCTCCATTCTTGTTGATTCCCCTCAGATACTTGAAAATTCTGATCATGTCCCCCTATCCCTCCGCTCCTCCAGGGTGTACATATTCAGTTCCCCCAGCCTGTTCTCATTGTCTCTCCCCTCCATTCCCTGTATCATCCTCATTGCCCTCCACTGCACTCCCTCCAGTAGCTTGATATCCCACCTCAGGTATGGCCTCCAGAACTGCACACAGTACTCCCAAGTGTGGTCTGACCAGTGACCTGTAGAGGGGCAAGATCAGCTACCTCTGCCTGGATGAGAACCTCCTCGCTATATACCCCAGCAGATTATTAATAAACATCACATAGTCATACACAATATAAAAATCTCAGGGGGCGCTAATGAGCAGCTAGCTGAATGGACGTGGATCTCCACGCTGCTCCCTCCTTACAGCCTAAAAAGTAAAATAAAATACAGAAAAAGTGCCAGAGTCCACAGAAACCTTGTACCTTGCGGTTCATGAAGTTAGGATGGACGAATATCTAACCCCGGGAGTTTCGAAAAGCCAGAGGAATGCAGCAAAAAATGCGAAGAAAGGGGGAGATGAGGGAAGCCTGGTATCATTGTCGGTGGTGGAGGTTACCACTTTGGGGAGAGAGGTTATGGGGCAAGTCATTGCAGCATTGGAGCCCTGCTTATTAAAGTTAGAAGGGAAGCTGGATTTAAAACTCCAGGAAATTCAGGAGCAACGGGTGGTGCAAGTGGGCAGGATTTCAGAGATGGAGGAGAGAATTTCACACATAGAGGACGAGTTGCTGGTGACCCCTGGGCAGGTAGTGGCCTTCCAAAAGGAACTGAAGGAAGCCTTTGATCACCAAGAAAATTATCATAGGCGATTACATTTGCAGTTAAGAGGTTTGCCAGAGGGTATGGAGGGGGAGAGTGCGCTTGATTTCTGTGCATGAGTGCTGCCTGGTTTACTGGGCCTCCAGCCCTCAAAAGAAAAGTTTAAGCTTGAGAGGGCTCATAGGGCTGTGTTGCCCAAACCACCGAAAGAACAGCCACCGAGACAAATAATATTTCGTTTTCATCACTTCCAAGACAGAGAGTTGGTGCTGAAGGCTTTCTGAGAAAAGGGGAAGGTGGAATACGAGGGCCACCGTCTATACATGTCGCAAGATTACTCTGCCCAGTTGCTAGAGAGAAGGAAATCGTTCAACAACTCCATGCAGCAACTACGTGACCTGAAGATCAAGAACTTCATGGTTTATCCGGGCACTTTGAAAATAAAACACGAGGGGGCCACATACTCCTTCTGGGAGATTGAGAAAGCAGAGGAATTTGTGAAGAGCCTGAGGCAAAAGTTGCGCTGAGCAGTAGTCCAGGAATTGAATAAATGGGTCAGGAACTCAGTATGAGTGCTTAAGCAAAAGGAGGAGAGACTATATTCTTAGTTGCCATTTGTTTGTGTTATGAACTGAAGTTCTGATGTTCAGGTTCGTGCTGGAGGGGAAAGAGTGGTTCTTTCAAGGTTTATTTTGTCACCGTTGCTCATTGAAATGGACTGGGGCCCTGTGGAACTACCAGATCAGCGGACTGTCCTAGCAATCGTGGCGAGGACTAAGGGGGCACGTGTAAAGGCTGAATGAAGCGTCGGTACATGGCGGGAGCCAATGCTACGCAGCAGAAATACCTGGTTGTGAGAGAAGAATGTCATAGACGAGTGAGATGAGAGACGCTGACTGAAAACATGTATGGGTACAGGTAGGAGGGCGAGCGGGGAGAAAGGCTTAGCGTGGTGGTTTTTAAGCGCGGCCTAACCTCCCTGCTTGTCTTGACTTGTAGCCCCAGCCATCTATTTTGGAGCACCCGTTTGACGCATGCAAAGGGGGAGGCTAATAAGGGTGAGGGATAAATGAAGGGGAAGGGCTTCATGATGAAAGAGAAGGGGCGCTCCGTGGAAGACAGCAACGGGGAAGAAATGGTGAACGGAGCGGGTGGATGAGGTAATGGAGGTAACTGCAAGGAGGGGGGATAGTTAACAGGGTCAGATTACAGGGCAAGGGAAACAAAATTAATGTGGCTGAGGAGGGAGAGCGTCTTATTCAGTATCTGAGGATGAGGCAGACACTCGAGTCAGGAGACTAATAGTGTCTAAGGGAAGGAGAGAAATACAAGGGGGGAGAGGAAAGGAAGGGGTATGTCTGGATGGGGATATTCTGAAGGAGGGATGGGAGTGCTGGAAGGGAAGTAAGGAATGTGAGAGATGGGGAGCTGTGTATGGAGGAGGGAGGTGTGTGTCAGATCTGGGATAGAGGGGAGGGAGCAAGTAATGAATGGGTTGGGGGTATGGTAGATGCTGGGGGGAGGGGGATAGAGGGAAATATGTACAAAGTTACATGTTCAAACTGTTGTTGAGACTGTTTTGATACTGTTGTTTTTCTTTAGGAACAAAGTGCAACCAACGAAATTGAGTATGCGAGGTTACCATGCTCTCAGTGGTAAATGTGAAGATGAAAGGGAAAGAACAACATATATCAATGTGTGTTAGCCAAAGTATTAATGTGATTACTTGGACTGTTCCAGGTATTATAAATCCAGTAAAGAGGTCTATGTTGTTGACAGCCCTCAGAAGAGGGGGGGCCCCTTATAGCTCTGTTACAAGAAACGCACCTAACGGAGGTAGAGCATGCCAAACTGGCCCGAGGGTGGGTAGGGAAGTGTTATGCGGCATCTACATCAGTGCGTAAAAGAGGCGTAGCCATTTTGATACATAAAGGCCTGAATTTAGAGGTACAGAGGGTGATCAGAGATACCAAGGAGGGAAGAATTTTTTTTTTTATTTCGGGGTCCTTGGATGGGGAGCAGATCACCTTGGGGTTGATGTATACCCCTGCGGTACACGATTACCAATTTTATGCCTCTTTGCTAGATTTACTGGTTTGGGAGCAATTCTTGGGGTTAATAATGGGGGGAGATCTGAACTGGGCAATGGACCCGAAATTGGACCACTCTGAAGGAAAAGGGAGGACATCAGGGGGGATGCAAGAATGGCAAGAGGGAATGGCGGAACTAGATTTAGTGGATGTATGGCGAACGGCAAACCTGGGAGTGAGGGAATATACTTTTTACTCGAATCTCCACAAGACGTGGACACGGATAGATTATATCTATGTCACAAGGGAATGGTATGCTCGGGTGTGGGAGACTTCACACAGCCCTGTACATATATCGGACCACGCAGTGGTGGTGTTGAAAGTACTAGGTAGGGAGAAACAGGGATCCCTTCCCTCATGGAAATTCCCCATATATATGGCTCAGAATGAGGAATTTAGGAAGCATCTGCAGGAGAGTTGGGATCTTTTTATGACAACAAATGATAAAGAGGGGATCTCGAAAGATATACTGTGGGAAACGGGTAAGGCGTTTATGAGGGGAGCAATTATAGAGTACGTGTCATGGAAAAAGAGGAAACGGCGGGCACAAAGAAGTGAGCTGGAAAAATAAATTAAAGGAGTTAGAAATGAGGGTGGCCTGGGAATAGGGGAGGCCGCCCAATTATTGGACATGGTGAGGGAGGCTTTGAACGCCCACTTACGAACAGAAGTAGGGAGAGCTTGTTTGTTTAACAAAAGATTCATATTTGAATGGGGAAACAAACCAGGGCCAATGGTGGTTAATCTTATGAAGGGGGGTAAGAGGGTGAATAGAATTTTGGGGGTGAGAAATGAACGGGGCACCCTGCAGAGCAAGGATAAGGGGATGCAGAAGGCCTTTTGGTCCTTCTTTCAACGATTATATCAGGCAGGTGATATAGGAACGAAAGAAAAGATGCTTGAGTTCCTGGGGAAAATTAAAGTACCGAAAGCCACGCAGACACAGAGGGAAAAGTTGGAGAAACCAATAACAGTGGAGGAGGTGATGCAGGCTATCCAAAAATTACAGAAGGGGAAAGCTAGTGGACCGGATGGATACCCGGTGGAGTATTACAAACTGTTGGGGACCCGAACTGCGAGGGTGCTGTGTAAAGTGTTCCAACAAAAGGAAGAGACAGGAGAGGTCAGCTTTCCAGATAACGTGTAATGATGCTGTTATATGCCTCATACCAAAAGAGGGGAAGGATCCGTAGCTATGTGCCTCGTATCAGTTGATATCACTATTAAATTGTGATTTGAAGATATTGGCTAAAGTATTGGCCTCTAGGTTAGAGGAGATACTCCCGGGGATGGTTCACCCGGACCAAACTGGGTTTATTAAAGGAAGACAGTCATATCATAATATGAGGCGACTTCTTAACATACTTTGGAGAGCGAACAGGGGAAAGGAGGATATAGGGATTCTGTCAATGGATGCGGAAAATGCGTTTGACAGGGTAGAATGGAACTACCTGTTTGAAATATTGGGGAGGTTTGGTCTGGGTGAACCATTTCTGGGATGGTAAAGGCGATGTACAGGCGGCCCAGAGTGTAAGTGGTAGTGAATGGCAGTAGATCAGAGAGGTTTACTTTGGAGAGAGGTACGAGGCAGGGTTGCCCGCTTTCCCCCCTGCTGTTTGCGCTTGCGATAGAACCTTTGGCTGTAGCAGTTAAGAGACTGGCGGAGAACACAGGGGTGGGGGTAAGACACAACACAAATTGGCACTATATGCGGATCGATAGTTGCTGTTCCAAAGGACCTAAATCCATCGGTACCCCTCTTTGTCATTGGTAGAGGAGTTTGGGGCATTCTCGGGTTACAAAATCAACCTAGGAAAATCGGAGGTAATGTGGTATAAGGGATCTGGAGAAGAGGTAAGACAATGGGGGCTCAAGATGGTGGGGACGAGTCTGACGAATTTAGGGGTCCAGGTAGGTAGATCCTTGGGGTCCCTATATAATTTGAACTATGCCAAATTGATAAAAACTATTGAGGCAGATTTAAGGAGGTGGATGCAGCTACCTGTGTTGTGGCTGGGCAGAATTAACACTATAAAAATGAATGTGCTGCCTAGAATCGTGTACTTGTTGCAAATGCTGCACTTGGGCTGACTAGGGAGGATGTACACAGGATGAAGAAGGCCTTTACTTCCTTTAGTTGGAAAGGGAAGCACCCAAGGGTTAGTTTGGGGAGGCTGAAGGCAGATAGAGAGAAAGGAGGCCTAAATTTTCCAGATTTGGGAAACTATTGGCTATACAGCAAAGATATGTGGCAGACTGGGTACACAGACCCAAAGTAGCCAGCTGGGTTGAATTGGGACAGGGGACAGCCCAGGGCAAGATAACTGCATATCTCCATAGTAAAGGGCTAAGGGCATATAGGATGGAAAAAGAAGTCAACCCTCTAGTAGTGCAAGTACTATTAGCCTGGAAGGCGTTAAGGAGAAAAGGTTGGACACAAGGAAAGGAGACACTGCTAATGCCTGTGGTGGGTAATCCCTATTTTCTACCAGGATTAGAAGATATAGGCTATGGGAAATGGGAGCGAAAAGGAATAAGGAGTATGGGGCACCTATTAGTAGCAGGGCGGATCTGCTCATTGCAGGAACTGCAGGAAGTGGTAGGAGGTGGTAAGAGAGAGAGGTTAAGGTATTTGCAAACAAGGACATATATGGGAAGTCTGGGAAAGGAGAATAAAGGGCTATATGAGGTTGACCCGGTGGAGGTAATGATCTGTGCAGCTCAAAATCAAGAGAAAGGGTTTATAGGCTGGGTGGTGAAGAGAGGAAAGGTCATACTTCCTGATAGGACGCTAAGAACAAATAAATTGTGGGAAAGGGACCTCAGTAGATGCATAACAGATAAAAACTGGAAACTATTGCTCCCAATGCATTCTGGGAATATGGCCTGCAGTAAATATAAGGAGGCATACTTTAAATTTATTCACAGCGTGTACCACCCACTGGTGATTGTGCATAAGGTGCACCCTGAAGTATCACCTTTTTGTGGGAGGTGTGGAATGGGAAGGGGGGCGTATATGCATTGTTTCTGGGAATGCCTGACACTGCAGAAATACTGGAAGGAGGTGGTATCCAGAGTGGGTAGAATTGCTGGGAGGGAGTTGCCATTGGATCCTTTGGGATGGAAGATGGAGAAGAGGAGGAGTGGACGTTGCTACCTAGGTGGATCAGGGTACTGTATGTTCTGGCTCTTCATGAGATCCAAAATACCTGGGTCTCACAAGTTGCACCAACAGTCCAAGTGTGGTGGAGGATGGTGCTGCAGACATTGGGGCTAGAGAGGCTAACTTATGTGATGGGGGGAGGGAGGAAGGATTTACAAGGAATTGGGCCCCATTCTTAGCCTCTCTTCCGGTGGAGGAGAGCTGGATACTGTGGGAAGGTACAGTAAGTTGAGGGAGAGGAGACTAAAGAGGGATGGCTTATGGGTAGAAGAAAGCATGATTAAAAGGAAGTGGAGATGCCTGATAAAAGGATAAAAGGGAAGAAAATAATGAATGAAGTAGGTGAGGTGTGAAAAATAAGAAAGAGACAAGGGGCAGATGCAAAGAGCATGAGTATACTGGTTGCACTTTCAATCTAATTTAATTTAATTTAACTTGAATGGAATATATCTGGAAATGAAGTGAAATGGTTGATTATTATTTATTATATTGTTAGTAGATTGATTAAGTTGTATATTTGTCTGTTTGTTGCACTTCTGGAAAGCAAATAAAAATATTATACAAAAAAAAATCTCACTCAGGCAGGTTTTCTTTAAAAAAAAAAAAAAAAATCCCACTTTGAGATAGAGCTCTTGTAGCAGGTAATAACCAATAGGACTATGCAGCCAGGCACTAGGACCCCACAGAAAACTTCTAGCTAGCAGTCCAAGGTGAGAGGCCGCCCCCGACATCAACCACTGCATAAAGGGGCGGTCCCCCAATGCCATCTCAGTTCTTTTCCCACCGTCAACCCAGCACCTCGGCTCTACAGACGCCTCCTGCTTCCTTTCGACTGCCATTTTTTCAACGCCCCACGCAGTTCAACTCACAAGTATTCTATCGCCTCTTTTATGTCTTCCGAGCCTTCTACAGCTACACCATGGTGGAAGGCTAAGTGTGCGTGCAGCAAATAGATTCCAGTAAAGGATGGCCATTCAGACTGCTCTTGTGCATGGGACCAGAGCACAAGACAGATGACTGCCCACACTGCCAAAGCTCCAGTTAGTGCAGTCACATCTGCAGCCTGAAGACTCTAAAGGCCTACCTCCTGGAACAACAAGTGGCCCCTATGCAGAAGTCACATTCTGAGCACAGCTCCTCTTCGTCCTCCATTCATGATGCTTCCCCCAAGGAGAAAAAGCACTCTGGGAAGCACCACGAGAAGGATAAGGAGAGGTCCAGGTCGGACTCACGGTCATGCTCCATGCACAAGGGTAAGGCCTCCTCCTCTGGCTGGAAGTCGGACCAGAATCTGCCCTTCCTTAGCCATTAGCTCTTCCATGGGCTTCAGCCATAAGACCACCTGCCTCTTCCCAGATGTCAGGCGGGAGCTCGGGGCATGGGCCTTCGCAGGCCCCATCTTCTATTTTGTTGGCTATCAGCCCCCACAAACAGCCAAATGGGTTTAGGGCCCAGGACTTGGCCGCTTCTTCCTCCACGACGGGAGTCAAGTCAGGCTCTTCTGTCATCAAGGCCTCGTCCTCAAGCTTGTCAGCCAAGTCTCTGACGACAGTGGCAAGCGCCATGGTGTCGCTCCTCCAAGCAGAGCACCTGACCTGTTATCTGCAGTTAAGTTGGACCAATGACAGGCTACCACCATGGCTGTGGTGCCAGACAAGGCTCCAGTATCCCAGCTGCTGTCAGCACCCCAAGGGCCTATACCAGAGGACCTGACAGCACCTGACCCAACGTCAGAAGCTTTGAACCCCCTGAAGACAGGTTACGACGACCAGACTCTGGACAATCCCCTGATGCCAGGTCCAGGGAAGACGACCAGATGCCAAGCAATGGGACTGACAGCGGTTGGTCGCTGGAGCCTCCTCAAATGCTAGATCGACCGTCAGCTCCTTCAGGACCAATTGGCAAAGAGCCAAAGCGACCATCAAGCTCAATAGTTCCCTTGGCAGAGGTCACCAGCTGGTGGAACACCATAAAAGGGGACCTCCCCCCTAAGCCGGAGCCTAAAGAGGCACCAGGGGCTTCCCCCTGCGCCGCAACCAACGCCTCCCCTAGATCACTGTCGCCATCCCTGACGCCAGCCTGCCCGACTCCAGGTAGCTCATACCACAGCTCAGATGGACATCGCACCTCCTCACGATCTTCCTTGCGTAGGAGAAGCAGGTCCAGAGACCGTAGCTCCCATGGAAGGAGCAGGTCAAGGGGACACCACTCTCAGCATCACAGTAGGTCTGCTAACCATCAGTCAGAACAATCAAGGGGCTACAGCGACTCTTCCTCAACCTATGCCTCTTTGGAGGACGAACTTCCCCTGCTCTCACCAGATCCCAGGAAGGACTCACCAAGGTCACCACCTGACGACCCTAACTTCTTAGAGGTTATGAGGCACATCCAGTTCCTCAGTCAATGGGAAACTGAGGACTTGGATCCTGAGAAGAGACGCCTAGCTAAATTCCTGGGTGCTGCCGACCCCAAGCCACTGGTCACCCCATCCCCCCAGTGGAACCCTTTCAAGAGTCACAAAGCAGGCATGGAAACATCCAGCTTCTATATTGGCAATGCCCAGAAAGGCAGACCATCTTTGCAGAATACCCAGAAATGAGTCACACCTCGGCAAGCAGCCTAAGGCGGATTCAGTAGTGCTGACAGCAGCCCATGGAAGTTCGCAGCAACCTAGACATACCAGCTCCCAACCACCCTATAAAGAGTCTAAGAAAATAGACCAACTGGGATGGAGAGTGTATGCCTCATCCACCTGTACCATCAGGTCTTAAAACTTCCTGGTGCATATGGTTATGTAGCAGAAGTGCCTTGGCTGAAGGCTATGGACCTCACAAAGACCCAGCCAGACTCGTAAAACAAGACAGAACTCTTGGCAGTTTTGCAGTCTGGTTCTGATGTGTGCAAGCTCGTTCTCCACAGTTCCTGTGATGCAGCCGATACTGTGGCCCGGGTGGCCGCCTCAGGCAGCACTCCTGGCTGAGGGTGTCCAGTTTTAGGCAGGACTTCCAGGACACCATCCTGGACTTGCCCTTCCAAGGCCCGGTTCTTTTCAGGCAAGAAGCCGAAAAGATTATAACAGGCCTCCAAGATTCAGGCAAGGCAGTTTCAGAGATACATAAGATGTACAAATCTGAACCCTACTTTCGTAGGCACAGACCCTTTCAGAGGCATCAAGGGCAACAATCAAAGAAATAGCCACAACGAGGAGGGTTCAAAAGAAAGGTACCCCCTTAAGCAGCAGGCTGTCGGGGATAACGCACGTCTAAGCAGCCCAGAGCCCTCCTCCTTACCCCTTCTCCCTCTGCCTGACTCTTTGCCTCCCCATCCCCACAGAGCTGTTAGGGGAGGCAGTGGGAGGGCGGTTCTCCCTTTACCTCACAGGATGGTCGAATATCACCACAGATCAATGGGTGCTGCAGAAAAGGGTTATGCTCTGAAGTTCTCTCAGTTACCGCCAGACAACCCACTGGTCCTATCAGCCTGCTCCCCATCCCATCGCTCCGAACCATGCACCTCATAGCTATGGGAAAGGATTCTTCCTGTTGCTGCGCTTTTCCAAAACCTCCTGTGGATACACTGCGGGAGAAGTAAGCACTTTACTATTCTTTCTTGCTCTAGACTCGGATATACTCAATAATAAAACAAACAACACTTAGAACAGCCAGCTGATAGCACAAAGGAGCCCTATCATAAAAGGGCAATACAGACTCTTATTTCTCTATGCAGACACAACGTGTGTCTGCTATCATGGGCACAGGCATAAGACAGGGAAGAAAAGGACGTGTACAGAGGGTGCAGGAGAGTATTTAGAGATATGGCAGTGGGTGGCCTGTCCACTACAGTAGAAAAAGGAAAAGTAGTTGTGGGATAGAATTAAAGAAACTACTGTAGTAGATTGTTAAAAATAGGGGGAAGAGAATAATGTGCCCTATTTGCCTGCAAACGGGGTTGTTCTACCACACATACATGCACATAAAAATCCTGCTTACTCACAGAGATATCTCAGGTTCATGTTCAAGGTCAGCACTACCAGTTCAGGGCCCTGCCCTTTGGCCCATCTTCGGCATCTCGGGTGATTACCAAGTGCCTGGTGGTGGTGGCGGCAGCTCTCAGGAGGCAGTGACATTACATTTACCCCTACCTAGACGATTGGCTACTGTTGGCCTCGTCTGGAGAATAACTCTGCCACACACTGGGGTGCACCTTCAGCATGTTCCAGAGCCTTGGGATTACACCGAATCTCCCAAAGTTCACGCCATAGCCGTCCCAGAGGCTCCAGTTTATGGGAGCCATCTTGGACATGGTTCAAGGGAGAGCCTTTCTCCCACCGGACAGGGCAGATTGCCTTCAGGCGCTGGCTCAAAGATTAGTTTCCATAAACCAGACTCCCACCAGAACAATCCTACAGCTCCTGGGGCACATGGCAGCAGCCATAGTGACTGTGCTTCTTGCTTGTCTGCACATGAGGACTGTCCAGTGGAATCTCAGAGTGCAGTGTGATCAGCGACGCAACGTCCTCAACCAGAGAGTCATGGTCTCAAAGGCGGTGCATCAAACCTTATCATGGTGACTGATCCCCTCCCGATTATCGATAGGGATGCCATTCAGCAACCCCTCTCCTCAACAGGTATTCACCACAGATGCGTCAGTCATGGGTTGGGTTGCCCACTTCAGGGACCACTAGACTAGGGGGTCCTGGACTCAGGAAGAACGCTCTCTTGACATAAATGTATTAGAGATGAGAGTTGTGCTTTATGCCTTACAGGCATTTCAGAGCAAACTCCTTCCAGACCCCACTTTAATCCAAACGGACAACATGTCAGTGGTGTTCTACATCAACAAGCAAGGGGGGATACATTCTTACCCCCTTTGCAGAGAGGCTATGTGGGTCTGGTACTGGGTGATAGACCGCAGCCTGGAACTTCTAGCAGTACACGTGCCAGGTCTTCAAAACACGCTTGTGGACAGTCTCAGTAGCTCACAATCCCAAGCCCATGAATGGGAGTTACTACAGGATGTAGCAAATGATGTTTTAGACAGATGGTTTACTCCAGAGTTGGACCTCTTCGTGTCCCAACTCAACGCCAAACTGCCAAGCTTTTGCTTGCTAGAGCCAGGAATGGTGTTTTTTGTCGAGACGTGTTGTCTCTCTCCTGGACCAGGAAGTTCCTCTATGCTTTCCCACCCTTCCCCGTTCCGCAGTGAGTCCTGCTCAAACTACAGTCGGAGTCAGCAACCCTGATACTGGTAGCACCGTTCTGGCCCAAACAGATCTAGTTCCTGTTTCTGCAGCAGATGGCGGTAGAGCCCCCAATTCCTCTTCCGCTATCCTCTCGCTGGCTATCCCAGGAGCAAGGCTCTCTACTGCACCCCAACCTCAAGTCTCTGTGTCTCCACACATGGTTCCTGCAGACTTAGTCAAGAGCAGGTTCGGGGTGTCAGAGGGGGTAGCAGAAGTGTTGGTGGCCACTAGGAAACATCTACTAGGGCCACATACGCCATGAAGTGGAAGTGGTTCAGCCTCTGGGCTGCTACCCACGACCTGGATCCATTCTTGTGTGAGGTAAAATGGGTCCTGGAGTATCTGTTATCCCTGTCGGACTCTGGTCTAAGCTACTTCTCCTTAAAAATGTACACCTTTCAGCTATCTCAGCCTATCATGTACTGGTGGATGACAAGACCTTGGTGCAGCCTGATCTGTTGCGTACCTTCCTGCAAAGTATCCTGCGTATTAAGCCTCCCATTATGGGATCTTGTCCCTCCATGGGTTTTGTTATTCATGTTAGAAAAGTTGACTTTGCCCTCCTTTGAACCAGCCGTGAGTTGCAAGCTTTGCTTTCTCTCTTGGAAGGCATTGTTTTTAGTTGTCCTCAGCCCGGAGAATCTGCAAGCTTCAGGCTCTCGTGTATAAAGAGCCGTACTTGTTTTTTTCACAGGGACAGGGTGTCCCTTCATACAAATCCAAGTTTCTTCCAAAGGTGGTGTCTGAGATGTCTCTCAACCAAGACATCAACCTGCCAGTTTATTACCTGGAATACTCCAACCAAGGGGAGGTACTGTTGCATACCTTAGATATCCTTGGGTACTGTATTGACCACACCCAGTCCATCAGGAAATCTGACCAGTTGTTTATTTCTTTCGCTCCCAATGGATGTTGGGAGCACCAGTCACTAAGCAGACCCTGTCAAAGTGGCTGGTCAGCTGCATTGTCTTCTGCTGTAGTAAGCATGGAAAACCCCTGCTGGGGCCTGTGAGAGGTCACTCAACAATAGGGATCTCTGCATCATTTGCTTAGAAATGTGTCCGCAGCAGACCTCTGTGCCATAGCCACCTGGAGTTCAGTGCACATCTTTATCCAGCACTATGGTTTGGACATTGCTTCCAGACAGAGGGCAGGCTTTGGCCTTGCAGTCCTCCAAGGGCTTCCTCTCTTAATAACCCGAGGGTATTACCTTCGTTTCCACCACCCTTCTGACCTGGTGACATCTTAGTACTGCTTGGGACTCAGTCCTGTTGGTTATTACCTGCTGCAAGAGCTCCATCTCAAAGTGAGATAGTACAGTTATGTAAAATCTTACTGTAACAGTAGATCTTAGAGAAGGGCTTATGCAGCAGGTATGCTTTCTTGCCCTCCTTCCCCGAGTGCTTTGTCTCTGATTATCCCTTTTAGGATGACAAATCCTCCTTGGTTTGTCCAATCCTTTTAGCTAGCCGGATCTCTAGCGGGCGAACTGAGGTGACGCTGGGGGACTGCCCCCTTCCTACAATGGCTGAACTGAGGTGGGACCAGGAGACCGCCCCACCTTTATACAGTGGCTGATGTTGGAGCGGTCCCCCACTTTGGACTGCTAGCTAGAAGTTTTCTGTGGGGTCCTAGTGCCTGGCGGCATAGTCCTATTGGTTATTACCTGCTACAAGAGCTCTATCTCAAAGATCTGCTATTACGGTAAGCGACCAGAACCGTCACTGCTTCTGTCGGACAGATCAGGGTTCGGGTCTCACATTCCTATCGGTATGGTACAACTCCAAGCTTATCTCTGGCGGGGAAACTGAGGAGGTATGGGGTCACCCACATTAAATAGGCGCAGCGACAAAGGTCAACATGAGCAGCCCCAGCTAGGCAAATGTTTTCAGGTGGTCCTGATGCCAGTGGTTTGCAGTTCCAAAGGTGTGGCTATGTGGAAATTCTCTTGAAAATCTACTGTTACTGGTAAAGTAACCAGCATTTTTTTCTTCTAGGTATGGAGCTTATCCACTCACAGCCTCCTCCATACTTTCCTCAATGAGCACAGTCGACAGTCCATCTTTAGAAACATTGGAAATGGAGTAATGCAGATTGACATTGGACCTGCTAATCATATCTTCTCCTGTGGAGCTGATGGCACAGTAAAGATGAGAATCCTGCCTGATCGATTCAGCACATTAAACGACGTCTGCAAAAATGATGTCAAATTTATTCTTTGATATTCTGTCAGTGGTGATTGTAAAATTTCAAGGAACATAATCTCTTAAGTGGAGAACATGTAAATAACTCACATGATAATGTTTATCTTGCAGTAGTGCCATGAAAATGAAAATGTTTCTTTTTTCCCCTGTTAAAATTTAATTTGATGGCCCTTTACCCCCAAATGCACTAAAGCCTTAAAATAGGCCATACAGATTTTGATTATAACTACTTTAGATAGAAGATACAAATGTCCAATGTAAAAAAATATATATATACTGGTGTGTATTGCTGCTAAAATATTTTATTTCAAACAGGCTTGCCTGTTTTTAACTTTGTTCCTAGATATCAACATCAATTTAGAATATTTTTAATGATAAAGTGTGTATCATACATGTAGAAATTATGTAATTGTATTTAATATATGAATATATTGCATATTTACTTAAAATTGTAGTGTGGGGGAACTTGAACTAAGTTAAGAATTTATAAATCCATGAAGGAAGCAGTTGTTCAGTTTTAGAGTCTTTGGGTGGAAAGGAGTCCTGCAGGTTCAGTTAGCCAATGCTAGGTGTGGGAGGCACAAACTGTAAAAAGAAGGAAACAATGCAACACAACTTGGAATAGAACCCAGGTCCCCTGAGTTATTTGAGTAAGAATGGAGACCTCTTAAAGATACATTAGAAGGCCAGTCCTGTGACTGGAAAACTGGGTTTAGCTAGCAGGCCCCAGAATATTTACCCTGTGGCCAGCTGAAGGCCAGGGAGGTGCCATGGGTTAGGCACACAACCTCTGCTAAGGGAAGAAGGGAGCAGGCGTCTAGTGTTTGTACACCTCCTGCTAGACCACCAAGAAGCATCATTGGCTTCATCTATGAAGGCTACCGCTTGCCTGCCCTTTAAGCCAAAAGAAGGGGTCAGGTGCAGAAACGCCTTTTCTCGAGATGGGACTGGGAGGGTGATTAAAAGAAAAGTGCATTACAAGAAAGATTTTTTTTTCTTTAACTTAAAATTTATGACTGAGTCTCTCTCTCTCTTTCTCTCCATTAACCTTGAAACATTTCCATGTATTCAGTCCTTATGAATACAATAACTTGCACAACCAGTTCATCTTAAAAATAGGTTAGCAGGTGGAAACAAATTATACTTCTTGAAAAGCACGACTGATAAGCACTGGGCTTTAAAGAAATACAAATAGAAACTAGCTGAGAAGCTGTGATGTGTTTAAATTTTTTTGCCAAAATGTAAAAAAAATGTATATTTTAACATATTTTTGACCAAAATAAGAAAGAAGTTTTGTAATCTGTTGAAGGTTTTTCTGTGATTATTGCACTTTGCATTTATGGAACATATTTTTCAGCTTTGGCTGGAGCCTCTTAAAAAAACAGAAACCTGATATAGGGCATGAAAAACAATAGTGTATTTTGCAGGCTGATCTAGATTATCCAAAGCCGAAAGATTTGCTTGTATATATTTTGGAAGAACCAAGGTGTAAATGAAGCTGCGGCTTTCCCTTACTTGAAATTAACTTGATGCAGGAAAGCTTGCAGGGACTATAAATAGATGTGTAGGAAACAGGAAGATTGCTGTAAAGACCTACATTTTGTAATATACTCAGGATATTTTCTTTCATCTTTAAAGTGTAGTTAATTTGAGACATTTTGTAGAGACCATGCTTAAAACAATAATTTTAACTGTTAGGAGTGAACACTACAGCTACAGAAAGGGTTAACATATACATTTATAGCCTGTTCCCTGCAAGTAATGCAATAACAAAACTGCCGATATTTTACTGTGGCGGAGCCTATAAACCATCGCAAGACACAGTTATCGCTGTCTGTCTGTGGTAAATATGTAACACAATTTCAAGGAACCTTTTGCATTTACTTTCTGAACACCATAGGATCTCATCCTTGAGGTATGAAACGATGTTCGTTGAGGTCCTATAAAATTGACACAGCAAGTTGCTGTCGTGTGCGCTTACATAAGTAACAAAGCACTATGTGTTAATACCTGCTACGGAAGCTAGGCCGAGTTGCACTAGTGCAAACCCTGCCATTTTCTTTTAATTAGTACTGATTGGGAACAGTTGGCTAAATGCTATAACAGTTGTGATAATTAGGATTTTTAATATCAACAGAGGTGATCATACAGAATTATTTTTAATTAAACCTGTACATTGATAATGTATTTAAAACACAGCTGTAATCATTTGAATAAATGATCATGCAGAGACTACTGTGCTTTAACTGATTTTACTCTTAGGCCGTTTCGTTTTAATGTCACTGCTGTTTACACACAGTTTTCTTTCATTTTCTTTTAAGGCATATGAATAATATGCCTGTAAAACAAAATAAGCTAAATTTAATTTACACTTAAACAGGAAACTTAAAACAAATTTTTTTGAAACTTAGTTCATTAGGTTTTCTGCAAAAACAGACAATACAGAGTACAAACAATGTACAGAGAAAAAAATACTATATTAACGGTTGCCGATTCAAAAGAAAATGTGTAGGCTGGTTACTCCATTTAAAAGACTACAACATTGATTGTAGTTAGTAATTTATTTATTAGCTTTTATTGTTCAGGTAAGTACACCAAACAACTTCATGGTTATTTTCACAAATCTGGAGTACATGTCAATAGACGAAACAGTGAGGTACACAGTAGGTAACAAAAACAGTGCAATAACTGAGAGCATTGGAAAAAGAATAATAAACCCATTTAGACTAAAATATTGGGGAGTGACAAACAGTATTATAATAAGTACGGACAGTGCACAAACAGTTGGCATAGTACAAACAACATCATGTATTGAAGTCAAGTGTAACTACAGCTTGAGTTAGTGTTGGACTATCAGGCCTTTACTGCTGTCGCTCCAAGTTTATGGAATGTTCTTCCATCCCTTGTTCGTAGCTCCCCTACTCATTCTTAGTATAAATTATCCCTCTGGGATCACCTAAAGGCTAACTCGAGCTGTAGTTGCACTTGACTTTAGTACATGATGATGTTTGCACTATGCCAACTGTTTGTGCACTATTCTTCGGGGGTATCTTAGTCATCAGGTCACATCATAGGAACTTCACCTTCGTTGAAGCAAGATCCATATAGAAGATTTCAGCAGACAACTGGGCCGCCCACTCTGTCGATGTCATCAACCCTATAAAGGCGTGAGCAGCCCTGCTCCGTCCTCAGTTCTTTCCCACCATCGACTTGTTCGCATGGGTCTCCACAGAAGCTCCAACACAGTTTCACGCCATTTTTGCCTACATCTTTTTCCTACTTATTACTTTTAGAATCTCTTTTCTCAAAGAGATTCATTTATTTTATGTCAAGAGTTAATTCTTCGACCTCTTTCTTCCATTGCTGCCGCTGCAGAAAGAAGATTGCCTCCACAGGCAAACACTCTCTCTGTCTGCTGTCTTGGGCCTGACCACAAAGTCTCCGACTGTGAGTTTTGCCAGAAGTTTAACAAAACAACCCTCAGGCAAAAAGCGCTTTAAAAAAATTTCCTGATGGAGTAACAGGTAGCCAGTTCTGGGCAGGGATCCTCCAGGGTCCCTGCCTCTCAGTCACCAGAAGGGTCATTGAGCTCCCAGTTCTCTAAGGTCCGAAACAAGTTCTTGGGGGAAGTCATAAAAAAGACCGAGATTGGGACTGCTCCCCCCAGCAGTGGTCTTGTTCCCAGACAGCCTCTCCTCCTTCGTCTGGGGGTTCCTCCATGGCTGTAGCTGCGTTGATGCACAAAGTCACTATCCAGGTCTCTGTGCCCTCCAGACCCATACTGACAGCGCACCCGCCCGATCCTCAAGGTTGCCGGTCATCAGCTTCTGGGTGGTCAGCCCCTACTTCGTCGACAGTGGGTGTGTCGTTAACGGCCCTCCCATCATGACCTGACCCCTCTTCTTCCACTCGGACTACGGGCTCTTCGGATTCACAGGGTCCATCTGGTAGGTGTCACTCCCTGCATTGTTGACTCCCCCACATCGACGCAGTCTTCGGTCGTCAACCTGAATGAAATTTTAACTAACTTCACGTCGGTGATTGTTCATCAGCTGGGTGCATATTGGCCCACATCACCGACGCTGTCAATGGCAGCTTCATAGTCTGCTCCTCCTCGGCTGTGGGATGCTTCCCACATGCCATCGTCAGTGCCTCTGGCATTGGACTTAGACTTAATAGAGGTCAAAGTTGAGGAGGCATACCATCCTGACCTCATTCTTCCTGAGGAAGAAGAGAAGGGGGAGGTCTTTACCTCAGTCAGGTCCTCAGCCTCCGCTGTTAGTGAGGTTTCTGTCAAGCATACCCCTAGGTCTCCTCTTGAGGACCCCACATTTTTCAATGTGATGAAACAGTTGTTCTAGGAGCATGGATATGTTGTTCATCCACACTGTTTGGCATGTCCCTTTCCACTTTAAATCTTGCCGGAAGTCTTCAAGTTGGCTTCTCCCACCCACCCGGGTGGTATATACCTCAGCTCCACCCCATGACGCCAGAGCTTCCTTTCCGCTGGAAGATACAGGTTCCCTCATGCTCTCAGCATTTCGTGGGTCCTGGCTTTCAAATTGTTGGTTTTACCGAAAATCAAACTCATTCGAGTTAGCGATCACGCTTTCATCGCTTCGACTGTGGAGGAAAAATCTTCCCCAGGATTTCGCCGGTGCCGCTGTGGCCAGAAGATGTGCACCGATCCCCACCTCACGTGCATTTACTGCTTAGGTGTCGGAATGACACCTCGTCGTGCAGTTTTTGCTTGGCCTTCCATCCCAACATCCTGGACGACCGCAGGCATGCTTGAAGCTGGGGAGACCGGAAAAAAGAAACCCGCCAGTGAACTTGAAGGACCCTAGGTGGGGAGTTTCCACGGCTGCAGGCTTCGCCGAACAGCTGGAACAGATGAAGGCATTCGAGGAGGAAGCTCGCGCTTCAGCCAGTCGAAGCTTCTTCATCCCGCTGAACCTAGGCTCTACCTTTACGGGCTCCTTCAGGGAGATGTGCCAGTCTCTCCCCACTCAGGGTGAGGCGCCTTCGGGCTCGCACTCCTCCCACTGTCGGAAGAGGAAGAAGAACCCATTGTCTTCGTCTCGACGGAGATGCTATTGGGACTGAGAGAGGTCCGAGTCCCAAGAGCATGCGATCTTGACCTCTGTCAAGATGGCATCCTTGGCTGCTGGCTTTTTGGACCTTCCATCTGGCCAAGGGAGCGAGGAAGTGGCCGACGAGGTCGAAATCATCCTCAACCCGATCGACCCCTTGTCGCTGGCTGTGCCCAATGAGTCATTGGAACAGACTCGGTTCCTGGTCTTTCCGGATGAGGAGACCCAGCCTACTGGTGTCCCCATCAAGGTCCCAGACCCTTGGGTCTCACCGATCCTGGTGTCTCTCGATTGACCGAGTTGGCCTCCCCGGTCTTGGTCCAGGACCCCCTCGGACGATCGACCGAGGAAGAGCCATAAGCGCTCAAAAAAGAGGCGATGCCACAGGTCCCTCATCCTCCTTGGATGAGGAGAGGCTCCGGCGGAAACTCTGGCGCTATTAAGACTTTATGTGGCAGCAGCTGATCTTGACCGGGCAGAAACTGGCTCCACCACCTACCCTGGCCATCACTTGTCTCTCGCCTCCTAAGCCAAAGCCGACCCCTCAGGAATGGAAGCCCTCGGTTCCTCTACCCGTGGGGCCGGGCCATCTCCCGGTTAGGCCTACTCCGGTCTCTCCACCAATTTGGGTGGAACCACTGCCTAAACAGCCTGAGGGAGGGGCGCCCTCGAAAGAGGACCAACAGGACACCGGGCTTCCCCGACATGTGTTGATAACAGCCATCCCGGACCGCCCTCTGCAGATCGAGGGTGACTTAGGTGGTAGACTGCTGTATCACGACTCTTCAGACTCAGACGTCACTGGCTTGCACTCACATCCTGGGGATGATGAGTCATTGGTTGGCACAGGAATGGAGGAAGGCCCTTCCTCTTTCCAAGGCATGCTCCGCCTCATTTCCAATTCCACCAGAATGCCCCTGGAGCCTATCCAAAAAAGGTGGAGTACCCTCTCACTGACATTGTCAAGAGAGGGGATACCCCGACGGAGGCCTTTCCAGTGGCTAAGGCCATTGTTGGCCTGGCCCTTGAACTCTGGCAGTGTCCTGCCTCCTGCCAGCACCATCTGCCCGCATGACCCACAAATATGCGGTGCCTATGGCAGGGTTTTATTTAACTCCAAAAATTGATTAGCGTTTTGCTCATAAAAGTGCTAAAACATTGTGAAAATGCATAGCACTTGCCTCACTGTGTTTAACAAACATAACACTTCTAGAAAACCTATATAAATACTTTCTGTACAGTTAGCATTGTTCCAAGAAAAAAACTGCTAATCAATTATTTAAAACCCTGCCATGGGGCCCCTTGCGGGGTTCACAGAGCATCCTTCAGCCGAGAGCCTGGTGACCACCTCTGTGTTCAGGTGTACTGGTAGTTCGGCTGACACTGACCGACCCCCGGACAAGGAATCCAAGAATAGGGACCACACTGCCCGTAAGGTCTATGCGGCCTCTTCTCTGGGCCTTCGTCAGGCCAACTCAGCTGTTATTATGGCACACTTCTCTCATGCCCTTCTTGGGTCATTAGACTAGGTCCTCTCTCATCTCCCACGGACATGCAGACCACGGTCAAGCAGGTCCGTGACCAGGGCAATGCTGTTGCTAAGCAGCAGCTCAGACAACCTTGGATATCGGGGATTCCGTGTTCTCGCTGGCAACCGCAGAGGTCCTCCTCACGCAGGGCTTGGTTGAGGTTTTCCTCCTTCCCGGCGGATACTCAGCATAAGCTTGCTGATGTGCCCTTCCTGGGTACCGACTTGTTTGGTCCAGGAGTGGCCGGTCACTTTCAGCGTATAGAGTAGTCCATTGCCACCCTGCATGCTACTTTTGCCAAGGGTTCTTCAAGCAAGAACCAGCAGAAGAGAAAGAAGAAGCCATTTCGGCACTCTTCCCCTGTGGTCCGACAGCCCTCCTATCAAGGAGGACAGCAACATCAACAGCAGCAGCAGGCTCAAGCTTGGCACCCTCGGCCCAAGCAGGGTCCTCAGCAGCCCCATAAAGGAGGCCGAGGCTCAGGTCATGGAGCCTCTGTCTCCTCTTCTAAGCCTGCTCAGTGATGGGTTGGGGTGGCCACCCCTACACCCATCACGCCAGCTCTGGGTCCTCCCATGGGGGGTCGGCTCCGCCACTTCCTTTCCGCTTGGTCCACTATCACTTCGGACAGGTGGGTTCTCGAAGTGGTCGGTCAGGGACTGTCTCTGGAATTTGAGCAGTACCCTTCCAGCCGAGCCCGCACCCCTCGGGAGGAATGGATTTCTGCATGCGCCTAGTCGGCTCTTCGAGACACTGTAACCCAGCTCCTCCGCAAGGAGGCAGTAGCTCCAGTGCCATATCCTCTGACAGACCCAGGCTTTGTTTCCAGGTACTTCCTGGTGCCCAAGCGGACGGGGGGGGGGTTGGTGCCCCATCCTAGATCTCCACAACCTGTATCAATACCTCAGGTCCTGCACCTTTCGGATGGTCACTCTGAACCAGATCATACCATCCCTGGAGCGAAATATGTGGTTCTGTTCACTGGGTCTACAGGACACGTTCTTTCACATCCCAATCCGTCCATCTCATCAGCAGTTCCTCCGCTTCAGGCTCGAGGGGACCCTGTATGAGTTCCGAGCAGTGCCGGTTGGCCTGTCATCGGCCCCACGGGTCTTCACCAAATGCATTCCAGAGGTGACGGCCCACCTTCGGCGTCAGAATCAACCCTTATCTCAACGATTGGCTCTTGGCAGGTTCCACCCAAAAGGAGGTGGAGGGGTCCAGAGATCTGGCCCTCAAAACCTGCTCCCAACTCGGCCTCCTGATCAATGAGGCCAAGTCGGAACTCGTGCCTTCTCAGGTGATGGGCTTCATCAGGGCAGAGCTCGACTTCCGGCGAACAGGGCGGAGGTCCTCTCCTCCTTTGCCCAATCATTTCTGGTTGGGCATTTGCACCCTGCCCAAGACTTTCTGTGCCTTCTGGGTTACATGGTGGTGTGCACCTCTGTGGTCCGTTGAGCCCGGTGGCACATGCGCCCCCTTCAATGGGAGCTGGCTGCCCAGTGGACTCCGTAATATGGTCACTTCAACCGGCTGATCACTGTAACCCAGAAGATGTTGGACGCTCTCCAATGGTGGATTCCCCTTACCTGGTCTTTCACAGGGACAACGCTGTTCTGCGCCCCCACCTGAAATTCCTTCCAAGGTGGTGTCAGAGTTTCACCTTAACCAGGTGTTGACTGCCGGTATACTACCCTAATTACACCTCAGACGCTGAGTATAGGCTCCATACTTTGGACCTGAGACGTACTTTCTCCTACTATAAGGAGAGGATGGTGGAAATTCATGGAAAGGTTCGCCAGCTTTTTGTCAACTATGCTAAAGTCGCTTCTGGCAGACCTGCAGCCAAACGGACCATAGCAAGATGGATTACATCATGCATAGGTCAGTGCTATGAGTTGGTGGGCAAGGAGCCTCCCAGAGGCATAAGAGCTCATACTACCCACCATACTGCTGCATCAGTGGCTGCTTGCAGAGACATCCCTATCCAGGAAATCTGTCGGGCTGCTACCTGGAAGTTAGCAAACACCTTTATCACCCATTACCGCATCAACCTTGAGTCACGTCGGGATGCTGGTTTTGGGCCTCGGTTCTCCAATCTCTGTTTCCTAAGTAGGAATTGTGCGCCTTGCCTCCCTTCTCCCGGAGAACTGCTTGGAGTCTGCCAAACAGTGTGGATGTACAACATAATCACGCTCCTAGAAGAAAAGGTTCTAGGGACATGGATATGTTGTTCGTCCACACTGTCTGGCAGGTTCCTTGCCGCTTTAAATCTTGTCGGAAGGTCTTCAAGCTGGCTCCTCCCACCCACCCGGGTGGTAAAACTCTCGGCTCCACCCCATGATGCCAGATCTTCCTTACCGCTTGGAAGCTCAGGTTCCCTCCTTAACGCTCTGCGTGATAGACTGGATCCTAATTCTTGGGTATGCCCGAAACTCATTTTAAAATTTTCAAGACTTCGGTCATCTTTCTCCCTCGTGGCTGAGATGGACAAATCGACTCCCGGATTTCGGCGGTGCCCTTGTGGGCAGAAGATGTCCAGGAGGGACCTGCACTCCACGTGCGTCTACTGCCTCGGCCTAGAATACGACCCGCAGGCCTGCGAGTCATGCCGTTCGTTTTCAGTCAACGTCCTGGAGGACCGCGCTAACCGGTTAAAGTTTGGGTGCCCCAAGAAGCACTACCCGCCAGTTAAGTCGAAGGAGGCCCGTTGGGCGGTTACCGCGGCAGCTGGGTCGGCTGAGCAACTCGAGCAGATGATCGCCCTCGAGGAGGAGGCGGCCCAGGCCGCATCATCCTCTTCCTCGGTCGCGGCATTTATCCCGCTCTCACTGGGTACCTCGTATTCTGCTTCGTTCAAGGAGCTTTGCCATTCCTCTCAGTCCAAAAAGGAGGACTCAAAGGGTAAGTCCCATCGTCTGCGTTCGTGGGAGCGAGAGAGGTCTCCTTCCCCGGAAAGCCGACTGTCGACTTAGGTCGAGGTTGCGGCTAAGGCCGCTGGCTTCATGGCGTCCCCGTCAGGCCAGCCGGCCGAGACACCCGTAGATAGGGTCGAGATTTTTCTCAACCCGTCAGACGGACTGTCGACTGGTGAGGCCAACAACCGTTCTTCACCGGTTCCCCCGGTGGAGACAGAGGACCTGCCTGCGCCCCCGGTGCCGCAGTCCCTGGTTAAGGCTTCCGAGCCGAGGGAAGAGCAGGTGTCCCTCACTCCTTCCCAGACCCGTCCTCAGAAACACTGAGGGTCTCTGTCTCGGACATCGTCTTGGTCCAGCCGATCCCGCCGACATCGGCGGTCTTAGTCTCGGCACCGAGGTAAGCGGCAGCGCCACTCGTCCTCGGCTTCCTCCTCGGAAGAGGAGAGGCTTTAGCGCAAATTGCGTCGGCGCTTACGAGGACCTGATGTGGCAGCAGTTACTCTGTCCGGGAACAAGCCGGCGCGTCGCCTTCCCGGCCATCAAGTGGCTGTCACCCGGCGGCAAACAACCCCTCGCTGTATTCGAGGTGCCCAAGCCTGGGCCGGTTGTTCGGCCGAAACCAGCTGCCCCACCGATTGTGGTGGAACCTCCGCCTCCACAACCGAAATCGGGGGCGCTGACCAAGGACTCTCGGTTGGGTCAAGGCCTGCCCCACAGGTTGTCTGTCACCCTCACTCCCGACCGTCCTCGGCAGGTGAAGGGTGGCTCAGGCCCCAGACAGCTGTTTGCGGACTCCTCCGAGTCAGACGATGACTCCTCCCTGTTCTCCAGGCCCATTGACCTGGAGTCCTCTGGGGGCCAGTCGATGGACGAAAGCCCATCGTCCTTCATGGGTTTGCTTCGGCTCATCTCGGAGTCCACCGGGATGCAGCTCGAGCCCGTATCCAAGCGGGCCAAGTATCCCCTGACAGAGATACTGGACCGAGGGGATTCACCCACGGAGGCCTTTCCAGTGGCTGAAGCCATTGTTGGCCCAGCCTTGGAGCTCTGGCAGCGGCCTGCTTCTTCTCCTGCGCCTTTGGCCAGGAAGTATGCGGTCCCTGCCGGCTGTTTGCCCAGTTTTTCAGTACACCCCTCTGACGAGGGGTTGGTCACCGACAGCGTTTTCTGGCATTCTGGGAATGCTAGGGATGTGGACAAGTCCCACCAACAAGGAGTCCAAAAAGCTGGACTACGCTGGGCGCTAGGTGTACGTTGCATCTTCCCTTGGCCTCCGCCAGGCCAGCTCGGCCGTGCTGATGGCACACTTCTCCCATGCCCTCATGGGCTCCCTGAATGAGGTGATCCCTCATCTCCTGGCCGACCTGCAGACCACGGTCCGGCAGGTGCGGGACCAGGGTAGGGCAGTGGCTAAGCAGCAGCCCCAGACGGCTCTGGACATAGGAGACTCCTGTGCCAGATCGGTTGCGGCCGCGGTGGCCAAGCGCCGCAGAGCATGGCTAAGGATATCCATCTTCACGGTGGATGTCCCCTTCTTGGGGACCAACCTCTTCGGCCCTGGAGTGGAAGGTCACCTCCAGCGAATCGAAAAGTCCAATGCCACTCTGGACTCAGTCACCTCCACCCAGAAGGACAAAGGCCGCTGACAGCAGCAGCACAAGCCCTTTCGTCCTTCTGTGCTTTCGGCACATCCGGCCCAACAGCACCAGGGCCAGCAGGCTCACGCTTGGCATCCCAAACCCAAGCCCGCGTCTTCCTCCAACAGGAAGCAGGGAGGTAAAGGCCCAGGAGGTCCCTCAGCCGGTCCCTCCTCCAAGCCTGCCCAGTGACAGGTTGAGGGGTGTCGCCCCCAGCCTCGTCACTCCCCCCTGGCTTCCCCCTGTGGGGGGACGGCTCCGCCACTTCCTTTCCGCCTGGTCCGCTATCACCACGGACCGGTGGGTGTTGGAGGTGGTAGGAAAGGGCCTGCCTCTGGAGTTCGAGCAGGCCCCACCCTTCCGAGCCGTCGCCCCTCCGGGGGCTACGGGGTCCGCAGCCTCTCTGTCGGCTCGCCGAGCCGATATTGCCCTGCTCCTGGAAAAAGAGGTGATCAGGAAGGTGGCGGATCCTTCTCCAGACCCGGGTTTTGTGTCCAGGTACTTCCTGGTCCCAAAACGGACGGGGAGGCTGGCACCCCATTCTCGACCTGCACAACCTGAACAGGTTCCTAAGGTCTCGGATCTTCAGGATGGTCACTCTGGCTCAGATAATCCCATCCTTGGAGCGAGGCGTGTGGTTCTGTTCTCTAGACCTTCAGGACGCATTCTTTCACGTCCCAATCCGTCCGTCCCACCAGAGATTCCTCCACTTCAGAGCAGAGGGATCCCTTTACGAGTTCCGGGCCATGCCCTTTGGCCTTTCCCTAGCTCCCAGGGTCTTCACCAAATGCATGGCAGTGATTACAGCATTCCTGCGGCACCGAAGGGTCTGGGTGTACCCCTACCTGGGCGACTGGCTAATTGCAGCCCCCTCCAGAGCGGAGGTGGAACGGTCCAGAGATCTGGCCCTCCAGGTTTGCTCTCAGGTTGGCCTCCTTATCAATGAGGTCACGTCGGAACTCGTGCCAAAGCAGGTGATGCAATTCATCGGGGCAGAGCTCGATTCTCTATGAGCCAGAGCACGGCTCCCAGCGGACAGGGCCGAGGTTCTTTCCTCCTTTGCCCAGTCATTTCAGGTTGGGCAATCGCACCCTGCCTGGGATTTCCTGGGCCTCATGGCAGCCTGCACCAGCGTGGTCCGTTGGGCCCACTGGTACATGCGTCCCCTTCGATGGAGGCTGGCCAGCCAATGGTCACAGCACTTCAATCCTCTGGATCAGCTAGTGACAGTGACCCTGGGGATGTGGAACACTCTCCAGTGGTGGACCGTTCCAGCACATCTGCAGGAGGGCATCCCATTTGTCCGCCCCGAGCCGATGGTCTCTCTATCAACCAATGCCTCTCTGATGGCTTGGGGTGTCCATCTGGGGGAGCACAGAGCGCATGGCCTCTGGTCCCATCGGGAGTCCCGATGCCACATCAACCTGCTGGAGCTTCGAGTGGTTCGTCTAGCCCTCACCGCCTTCGCTCTGTTTCTACGGGGTCAAGTGGTTCAGACGGACAATACCATGACCATGTACTACGTAAACCGCCAGGGCAGGATGCGCTCCATGCCTCTGTGCAGGGAAGCTCTCCGCCATTTGGTCGCTCATGCGCAGCCTGGAGGCGGATCTCCTCGCCATTCATGTGGCAGGAGCCTCCAACACCCTGGCCGATGCCCTAAGCTGGATAGGGGCTGCGTCCCACGAGTGGTCTCTCCTGCCGGAGGTAGTACAAGATGTGTTCTCCCACTGGGGCATGCCTCAGGCAGACCTGTTTACCTCCAGGGAGAATGCGAAGCTGAGACTGTTTCATGCCTGCCCCCCGCAGCAGGGCTCACTGCAGGGGGATGCCTTCTGGAGGCCGTGGACCCCGGGCCTTTTCTACGCCTTTCCCCAATTTCCCTTGATCCACAAGGTGCTTCTCAAGGCGAGGAGGGACAAGGCGCAGGTGATTCTGGTAGCCCCAGACTGGCCCCACCAGTTCTGGTATCCAGATCTCCTCAGTCTCAGCTCCAGGCTCCCTAGGTGGCTTCCAGCCCGCCCGGACCTGATCTCAGTCAATCAGGGCAAGGTATTCCATCCGGACCTTCAATCCCTGCACCTGACGGCCTGGTTCCTGAGTGGCTAGAGTTCCAGGCCGTGGGTCTTTCCGACAAGGTCCTCAACGTCGTTGAGGCATCCTGTAAGGAGTCGACCAGAAAATGCTACGCCTTCAAATGGAAGAGATTCTCCATTTGGTGTCGGGGCAAGGGCCTGGACCCTTCCTCCTGTTCTTGCAAGCATTCTGGACTACCTGTGGTCCCTTTCTCAGCAAGGGCTTCGGTCGACAACCCTTAAGGTGCACCTGGCAGCCATCTCTGCTTACCGGGCAAGGGCCGGGAAGCAGTCAGTGGCGCAGGAGAAGGTGGTCGGGCGCTTTTCCAAAGGCCTTGATCACGTATCCCCTCAGATGCGAGAACCTCCACCTCCGTGGGATCTACTGCTGGTACTGGCTAAGCTCATAGGCAAGCCATTCGAACTGATGCACAGGTGTAACATCTCTCACCTGTCGTGGAAGACCACCTTCTTGGTGGCTATCACGTCAGCCAGAAGGATGGGAAAGCTCCAGGCGCTTTCCATCGAGCCTCCTTATCTGGTCTCCCACAGGGACAAGGTTGTTCTGCGCCCCCACCCGAAATTCTTTCCGAAGGTGATGTCGGAGTTTCACCTTAACCAGGTGTTGACTCTGCCGGTGTTCTACCCCAATCACACCTCGGAGGCCGAATATAGGCTCCATACTTTGGACCATAGTAGAGCGCTCACTACTTATAAGGAGCGGACGGCTGAAGTTCGTGGAGAGAGGTTCGCCAGCTGTTTGTCACCTACGCTGAAGCCGCACTTGGCAGACCTGCAGCCAAGCGGATGATAGGCAGGTGGGTCACCTCCTGCATAGATCTCTGCTGTAGGTTGGCAGGCATGGAGCCTCCCAGAGGGATAAGAGCTCATTCTACCTGCCATACCGCTGCATCGGTGGCTGCTTCCAGGGAAGGGACTATCCAGGAAATCTGCAGGGCTGCTACCTGGAAGTCAGCACACACCTTCATTACCCACTACCACATTGACCTTGAGTCACGCTGGGATGCTGGTTTTGGGGCCTCTGTTCTCCAGTCATTATTCCCTAAGTAGGGGGTGTGTGCCTTGCCTCCCTCCTCCCGGAGAACTGCTAGGAGTCTGCCAGACAGTGTGGATGAACAACATATCCATGTCCCTAGAAATACAGGTTACTCACCTGTAACAGGAGTTCTAGGAATGGTATATGTTGTTCATCCACAAGACCCAGCCGACCTCCCCGGCTTCGACGCACAACCTGGCTTCCAGCGGGCTAGATCTGGCGTCATGGGGCGGAGCCGAGAGTTTTACCACCCGGGTGGGTGGGAGGAGCCAGCTTGAAGACCTTCCGGCAAGATTTAAAGCAGCAAGGAACCTGCCAGACAGTGTGGATGAACAACATATACCATTCCTAGAACTCCTGTTACAGGTGAGTAACCTGTATTTACTCACCTGTAACAGTTCTAGGAAGTGGTGTATATTGTTCATCTACCCTCCTGACCTCCCAGCTTGATGTACTGTACTTGCTTCCAGTGGGCTAAGATCTGGCATCATGGGGTGGAGCCAAGGTATATACCACCCGGGTGGGTGGGAGGAGCCAGCTTGAAGACTTCCAGCAAGATTTAAAGTGGAAAGGGACATGCCAAACAGTGTGGATATACAACATATACCACTCCTAGAACTACTGTTAGAGGTTAGTAACCTGTTCTCCTCAGCCATAGGTTTCCATACAGAGAAGGAAGATGTCACCAGAAAAGATCTGGTGGACTTTCTGGAGATCGCAGAGCCTCCTCCAAAAATCATTCCTCCCATTTTGCCTACCTTGAGGAATACTGCTACTGCAGCCTGGCACAGGCCAGACATGGTGCCAGCTATGCCTGTAGAGAGGTTAAGCTTTACTATGCCCCCTCAGGGGTTTCCCTACTATGCTGCCAGCCAGAGACGGATTCAGTGGTCATTAAGGCAGCCCGTGACAGGTCTAAGGCACTTAAGCTCCTTAACTCTCTTTCCTCTGACAAAGAGTCATGTAGAATTGACCTTTGGGGCAAGAGGGTTTATGCCTTCTCTACCCTTGGGCTGAGGATTGCCAGTTACCTGTCTCATATTGTAAAATATCAGAACTCCAACTGGAAGAAGGGCAGAGTTGCCACACAGGCCCTCCCAGATTGTACACAAAAGCAGGAGGTTCTCAAGTGCTTGTAGACTGCTAAGGATGTAGCAAGCACCTCCTCAGGGCCCTCTGACATTTTGGATACTGTTGCCAGGGCTGCTGCCACTGGCATCTGCCTACGTAGGCACTCCTGGCTGGGGGTTCTCTGGCTTTGCTGCTGATGTCCAGCAGAAGGTGCTTAATGTCCCCTTCAGTGGCACTAAGCTCTTTAGGCCTGATGTCCGGGACATCATTAATGATTTGCTGGCTTCCGGCAGGGCTATAAAATCTGTACACTCCCTCTACCATACGCAGCCTAAGGAAAGACAGCATCATCCTTTTCGCAAGGCGTCTAATAGACCCGGTGCAGCCTCTTGGCCTTAAAGCAAATGCAGAGCCTCCACTGCCTTGCCCACCCCTTCCAATGCAGGAGCCGCGGCCAAGCATCCAAGAAGTGATGGATCAGCCCCAGTGGCTGGATCTGCCTCTGCTTGACCCCTTGCCAGACCCCCCTATTCCAGTCCCCGACCAAGAGGTGGTGGTTGGAGGTCGGTTTTCTCTCCATCTCAATCAATGGAAAACCATAACTTCGGATGCCTGGATTCTGCAAATCTTAGAAAGAGGTCACACACTGGAGCTCCTTGAGCAGCCTCCAGAAACCCCTTCCCTGCCCTCCAGTTACCCCCCCCGGGCTCACTTATCTGTTCTCCAGGAGGAGATGCAGTCCCTTCTGCACAAACAAGCCATCGAGCCAGTATTGAGGTACCAGAGAAATAAGGGGTTCTATTCCAGGTTTTTCTTGGTCCCCAAAAAGACCAGAGACCTGAGGCCCATTTTAGATCTAAAGGACCTCAATCTGTATGTCCAGTACCGAAAGTTCCAGATGGTAACTTTGCCAGGCCTGATGCCTCTTCTCAAGACATGTGACTGGCTCTGTTCACTGGACATGCAGGATGCCTATCAGCATATTTCGGTCTTCCTTCCTCACAGGAGGTTCGTCTGCTTTCTGTTTCAGGGCGAGCATTACCAGTTAAAGGTACTGCCCTTTGGCTTGTCCTTTGCACTGCCGGTCTTTTCCACGTGCTTAGCAGCAGTAGCTGCAGCTCTCAGAAGGGAGGGTCTGTACATTTTCCCTTACCTGGACAATTAGCTCCTAAAGCCCCATCCAGGGAGCAGCTCCTGCAGACTCTGTAGCAAACTCTCCAGCTGTTCATCTCCTTGGGCATTTCTGTCAACCTGCCAGAGTCGGTCCTGATACCGTCCCAAAGGCTGCAGTACATGGGGTAGGTTGTAGACTTAGCACAGGGAAAGGCTTTCCTGCCTTATAGCACTGGCTCAGGAGGTGGCCCAGAGCCATTTTATTCCTGCCAGTGTGTGCCTGAGACTGTTTGGTCTGATGGCAGCTGCCATTCCCACTGTTTCACCGGCCAGGCTCCATATGCACATTCTCCAGTGGACTCTCCAAGTGCAGTGGGACCAACACACGGACAAGTTGGATCATTTAGTGCTGGTCTGCTCCCAGTCTGCAAAGTGCTCCAGTGGTGTATGGACTCCTTGAACCTGCTGCAAGGAGTCCCATTCCAAATCTCTTCTCCACAGCAGATCCTCAGCACGTATGCATCTGGTTCGGGCTGTGGAGTTCACCTGGGTCCTTTTCAAACCCAGGGCTCCTGGTCTCAGGTTGAGACCTCCCTGCATGTTAATGTCCTGGGGATGCAAGCGGTGCTGTATGCCATGCAGGCCTTTCAGAACCACATTCCAGGTCAGCTGCTGGTGCAGTCAGACAACCTCAGTGTAGTGTACTACATCAACAAGCGGGGGGGGGGAGGACTCATTCGTACCCTCTATGCAGGGAGGCCATGAGAGTGTGATATTGGGCATTAGATCGTGGCCTGTCCCTCTCAATGGCCTATGTTCAAGGTGTGCTAAACACTCTGGCGGACAGCCTCAGCTGGACTCAGTCCAGCATGCACGAGGGGGAAGTTCCTCTCATCTGTCGCAGAAGAGTTGTTCAACAGATGGGATCGTCCAGAGTTGGACCTTTTTGTGTCCCCACTCAAGGCAAAACTGCCTAATTTTTGCTCGCTCGATCCAGGGCCTGGAGTTTTCTAGTGAGACACATTGTCCCTTTCCTGGAACAGGAGGTTCCTTTATGCATTCCGTCTGATTCAGAGGGTGCTCATCGCTCCATTCTGGCCCCTCCAGATATTGTTTCCCCTGCTACAGCAGCTGGTGGAGGAACCTCCAGTCCCTCTCCCCCTCTGCAGGAACCTGCCGACCCGGGCTCATGGGACTCTGGTCAATCTCAACCTCAGGTCCCTCTATCTGCATGTTTGACTCCCAAGGACATGGCCATCGCCAGATTTGGAGTCTCCAAGAGAGTAGCGGATGTCCTAGTGGCCACCCAGAAGCCTTCCACTCGAGCCATGTATGCCATGAAGTGGAAGCAGTTTGCTATTCTGGCTGCCAAACATAATCTGGACCCTTTCACCTGTCTGGTGAGCCAGATCTTGGATTACATGATCTGTCTGTCCGACTCAGGTCTCCAGTATTCCTCCCTCAAGGTGCACCTTTCAGCCGTTTCAGCCTTACATGAGTCTGTGGATGACCATACTGTAGCTCAGCTGGATGTCTCCCATACCTTTTTAAGGGGCATCCTGCATCTGAACCCTCCAATCTGTTCTGCTGTCCTGGCTTGGGATTTAAATTTTGTTTTGTCAACGTTGACCCTGTCTCCTTTTTTTTTTTTTTTTATATCCCCCTTCTCTCTGCCGTGGTGGGACTTCTTCTGGGAATCCCTAGACTGTATTACCCCTAGTCCCTCCCCGGGTACCTACCGTGGTGCCGCTCGGACCTGCCTCCATGCTGCCTCGGCCTACCCCCGAGGGAGGAGGGGAATCCCATTACCCCTCAGTCCATTAGTGTGTGCAGGAGGTCCATCTCGGCATCCAGCGATAGCCCGGTTATGGCTTATCTGGGGCAGTCAGGTCCCGCCTACGCCCTCCATGCCAGGTACCTTTTCCGCTTTTTCTGTCCCCTCCCCAGGACGTGAGCACTCTAGGGAGACCTAGGGGCATCGCACGCACGGCGCCGCTCGCTCCGCCCACGCCCTCCCTCCCTTCTATGCAGTCCTGACTGCACCTCCGCCCATGGTCACCCAGGTGGCGGTAGAGCTGCGGGACAAGCATCCCCTCCCTTCCCAGAGGAGGAGAGCAGCCACTGGGCGCTTGATCCTCCTCTCCCAGCCGGCCCTCCAGCTACCCGAGTCCGTTCCCGAACCCGGGTCGCTGGCGTCGCAAGCGGAAATCCAACCGCTGCACTGGCGGGCCAGCTTGACCCTGTCTCCTTTTGAACCAGCCTGAACTTGCAAACTATGCTTTCTTTCTTGGAACATGTTATTTTTAGTTGCTGTTACTTCTGCTGAAAGAATTTCGGAGCTTCAGGCCCTCTGGTGCAAGGAGCCTTATTTGATTTTTCACAAAGACAGGGTGGCTTTGTGTACAAATCCTAAGTTTCTCCCTAAGGTGGTGTCTAAGTTTACACACAGCCAGTCTATCCACCTTCCTGTTTATTTTCCTGAGCATGCCAATCCAGGGGAAGCACTGCTCCACACGTTAGATGTGCACAGAACTTTGAAGTACTACTCGCTTCAGACTAAGGAATGTAGAAAGTCATAGCAGTTTTGTTTCCTTTGCCCCCAGGTAGAAAGATCGGTTTGGTTTCTAAGCAGTGTTTATCTGAATGGTTGGCAAATTGCAGTGTGTTCTGCTACAAGTACAGCAAAGAATTGCCTAGAGCAGTTAACGCTCATTCCACAAGGGGCATGGCTACCTCTGGCTTGTTTCCGAGGTGTCTCTGCCACGGACATCTGTGCAGCCACCACCTGGAGTACCATCCATACTTTCACCAAGCACTACAGTCTGGACATTGCCTCTAGAGTCCGTGCAGCATTCGGTAGGGCTGTGCTGCAGGGCCTACTATCTTAAGTTTATGGTTGGCCTTCCTCCCAGACTGTCTTTTTGCACCTGTAACTGCTTAGGACTTGTTCCTAAAGTGTGACCTGATGACTGAGATACCCCTGAAGAAGATAGAACAGTTACATAAGATCTTACCATAAAAGTAGGTCTTTGAGAGGATCTGTGTCATCAGGTCTGCTTTCTCTCCCACCATCCCCCTTCTTGGGGCTCCTGTCTGGAACAGGCTGTCAGGTGTATCCAGCCTTTCATATAGACCTGGGCATCTCTCTCTCCTCGGTCCCATATGGCTAGAACCAAGTTTCCTTTGTCTCTGCGGGAAACAACTGAGGAGGGAGCAGGCCAGCTCATGCCTTTATAGGGTTGTTGATGTCGATGGACGTTGACGGTGTGGGCAGTCCCACTTGTACTGCTGAAAATCTTACGTGTGGATCCTGCTTCACCAACGGTGAAGTTCCTATAGTGTGACCTGATGACTGCGATCCCCTTGAAGATCTACTGTTACGGTAATTTCTAACGTAACTGTTCTTTTTGCATTTACTGCCATACAGGTATTTGGGATTCAAAGGGAAACGTTGGGACGAGGTTTCCATGGTGACTTCTAAATACTCAAAGGAGGGCATGACATTTAAAGTGCTCCCAGTAATACACCATAGGGACTGTGGGTCCCAGCAGGCTTTAATTTTGACTTGGGACCCAGACAGCATGGTTGTTTTTTTTGTTGTTGTTTTTTTTAGCATTCATAACAAGTTTATTAATGAGCTAAATTTGCTTTTTGCAGGGGTGTTCAAATCAAAACTTTTTGGACTTGCCCAGCCATGACTGTAGCTGAAGTTTCACTTGTTCCTGTTCATTACAATGAAATTAGTTTTTTGTACTTGCCCTTCAAGAAAATTGACTTGTCCCGGACAGGGGGCAATAGGATTTGCCACACCCCTGCTTTTTGTAGAATTCATTGATCAGCTGCAAGTTAATACATTGCAAGCTCGATATAGAGATGAAATATAGAAAAGATGTTGAATTCAGATTCTTAGATAACGTGACCCCTGTTTAGTGCGGACTTCAGCATATTCAAGCAATAGTGAATGACAGGGGGTTACGTTAATGTTCTAGTTAATCACCCCCGGGGGTGTAATGTGGCACGTTGCGCAATCAAGTGCCATATTTCCCCCAGGGGGTGATTAACTTGAACATTAACGTGACCCTACAGAGTTCATATTGCTATTACTATAATTGGGCTATAAGATACTGAAGTTTGAATAATTTTTTTAATATGTTTTGCTTATTTTTTTTGGTAAACTAACGTGTCCCTCCGCCATGCTAAAGGGCATAGTTTGGGTTGTTTATATATTTTGCCCTCCTGTCAGAAAGGAATTTGATTTATTTTTCAATGTGGTATGCTGGCATTATATTTTTAATACATCACTGTTTAAAACTGGTGCTGTGTGGTGTTTCTGGTCTCTCTTAGCTTACCTTATGGTCAGGCTACTTTGTGTACTTTTGACTGTGACAAGACGCACTGTCTGCCCAAGTCTGTGTGATGTTCATAGACAGAAAACAGCCTCAGGCTGCTCGAGGTGAAACTGAATGCGGATGCGAGGTCTGCGGTAAGGTGAAGTACAGACACGTTCCTGTTGAATAATTACTGTCAGTTGCAGCATCATGAATATTCAAAAGTCATCCTGGGCAGAGGCTATTGAATATCTGTAGTCGACATCAGTGAATCTGGCAAGCGTTCACTAACATTCTGTGTGTCAATTACAATTCAGTAATTTAGGGACACGGCAGTACTCCAAAAAAAAAAGGGTGCCCTGTGTGAGGACTTGGATCATGTGCCTACTCCTCTGGTAGGAAGTTCACTGTCCTGTGTTGGTGGGCAAGGCTACCGATTGCCTGCTGGGAACGGCTTTCAAACCCGACGCATTCGAAACAGCCCTGTGGTTTTCTAGCAGGGACTGGACCGTTGCACCATGACACTCTAGGTAATTTAGAGGATTTAACTGTTGGTGTCCTGTCTGTGGAATTAGCCCCTGAGCCCTACTCTTCTGGTGGAGCCAGGTTCGCTGTCCTGTGTTGGTCGTCAGGGTTACCTGTCGTCTGCTGTGAGCAGTTTTCAAACTGGCCACATTCTGAACAGCGCTGTTTTCTTGCAGGGACTGGACTGTTGCACTGTATCAGTTGGGCTCACTTGGAGGATTTAACTGTCGGTATCCTTCCTGTAGACTTAGTCCCTGTGCTGTACCCCTCCAGTGGGAAGTTCACTGTCCTTTGTTCTAGGGCGAGGCTACTGATTATCTTACTGGGAACAAAACAAAGGTGGAGATGCGCACAGAAAAATGTTTTTTCTCCGTTGCAGTCAGAAGTATGTAAAGCAGCCCGATGAACTTTGTCTGAGCATACGGTAAGCTAGGAGAGACAAAAGAAACACTACACACCTGTAGTTTTACACAGTTATTTATTTAAATAATGACAGCATACTACATTGAAAACAGCAACATTTGGGTGAGATCTATAATGGCGGCTCTGAGTTCTGAGATTGGAATCTCTGTAGAAAGTAGGACCTTAGTTTTTCAAATCAATTCTCCAGCAATTAGGCTCTACAGATATATTAAGGAGATTAATGAGGGTCGGCCTGGTGGCACTGAGGGTTGAGGCACTGGATGCCACACCTCGCGCCACGCCGGTGACCCGGGTTCGGGAATGAGCTCGGGCGTGAGGGGTTGGGAGGGAGAAGATCGAGCATCCAATGGACTGCTCTCCTCTCCCTGGGGAGGGATCCAGGGCATGCCCAGTGAAGTAGCGGCCCCCAGTGGCAGCCAGAAGGACTACACACGCCTGAGCTGACAAGTGGGAGGAGTGCGGCGGACGTCTGCGGCATTATGCTGCGCAAACGTCCTTGCACAGCTGCACTCCTGGGGGAATCCTAAAGAGAAAAACCCTTCCTCAGTTCCATGGAGATGATGAGGATTCCAGGAGCAGGCCCACATCCCAACACTGGCCCATTGCTCCAGGGACTCCGTGGCTGAGCCGACGCTCAGGTAGGCCTCTCTAATTCCTGAAAGGCTGCCGTGGGAGGGGGGTGATCCGTGGAGCTAGACCTGCCTATGTGTTTCAGGGAGGAAGCTGGAAGTGATGGGTTCAGGCAGGGAGTAGAGGCCTTGCCGAGAGAGTACCTTGGAAGGATGCCTGGCTGGGGCAAAAGAAAGAATACAAAAAATAAGATTAATGTAAGGCTCACAGAATGCTGCCAACTAATCAGATTGCTGCATTTCTGAGACGCTTATAATAATTACGGGGTGGGCTTCTGGTGACATCATCTGGTATATGGCTGCCTAATCCAAGAGCTCCCTTCCCCAGCCAGTGAAAATGCCATTAAATCTTGAAATTTATGACTCAAATTCTTAAAACAAAGAGAAGAGAGGTACCTGAAGAGGAGATAGCCATTGAAATATAAATTCCTCAGCCTGCGTGTGAATGGAGAGGGATAAGCAGACGATCATTCCGACTCCATGCAGTCATATGCTTCCAGCACTGCTCCCTCTGCTGAGGCCGCACAGTGCCCTAGACAAGTTGATTAAAAAGACAAGAAACTTAGATGAGATTCTAATGGAGGTTTAAGCCTTCCATGCTGATTTTAATGAAGCTCTGGTTTCAGTGAGAATGGACTTCGATAAACGCGAGGTCTGAGTCACAAATACGAAGCAACAGATCACTGCTACTGACACCCAGCAGGATACAATCTAAACCATGCTCCTCACCATGGCAGAATCATAGGCACAGATCAATGAGCGACAGAAAGATTCACAAAACCGTGACTGGAAAAAAAAAATTCAGCTCTGTGGAATCCCGGAAGATTCAGAAGGGCAGCACATTACAGACTTTTAACAGCCTCCAACACACACAGCTCTTTCACTTAACCCAGCCTGCTGCTTGAAATAGATGCACACATAGAGCATTAGACCTTAAATCCCACTCCCTAGAGGCCAAACGTCATTCTGTAATTCTCTGCTTTAGCAAATATCAAACCAAAGAAATGATCCTCCAGCAGGCCTGGCAGCAAAAAGCAGTGTTCTATGGCACCATGAAAATGTATGCGAACAACGGTACTCAAGCAGCAATACAAAGATGGAAGAATTACATCCCTATCCTACAGACATTGATACGTGATAAACTCAAATAAATTTTGGACCACCTACACTGCTAGATCGGTCATCCAATACCCCATGTGGACAACTCGTATGAAAATGCAAAAAAGCTGCTACTGACTTGACGGGAATCCCCATCATTGTCTGCCACCCACAATGAATGCTCCCTTAGCCTACCCAAGCCTCAGAACCAGCAGCAGGAACTTGAGTCCAATGTCAACATCATGCCCTGGTTACAATGGCCTCGATAGTGGCACAACTCAAAGAAATGAGGAATGCTCAAAATGATCCTTGATTTACTGGACTGTCTTACTGTTATCAGCTGTCTCCTGGGGTGAGTGAGTGGTGCTTTGTGGGGGGAGGGGGCAGGACCAGATGGGTGAGACAATGCAGAACTGATGCAGAGGGCTGTGGGCAGGCCTGCTTCTCTACCCATTTCAGCCACTGATATCAATGTTTGCTGTGACCGGCTTTAATAATTAATAACACTTCCATTGCTATTCCAGCTGTGCAGATATTTAAGAAGTCAGATGGGCCACGCTGCACAAATCACTAGCCTCTTACTACTAACAGGACAGCAAGCTGATCGCAGATCCTACATAGCAGCAATTTGTTGACATCCCTTATAAACCATATCGCTGGACTGATGCTGCTGTCTGACCACATTTTACCTTGCCATTTGGATATGCCAGGCTAGAACCACTGCTTAAATTTTGAACATGTTTACATGTAAACTGTGTAATTTATGTAATTATGTAACCCTGTAACTAAGAAACTATGTAATCTCCTCTGTTGCCAAGGTGTCCCTTGAAAGCGAGCACTAACTCAAGGGATATATATCTGTTCATTCATGAATAAAATACTACTGTTACTTCATTTGAGAACTGAACTCTAACACTAATACCCTCTGCATTGTGCTTGCCACTGAGGATCGATTCTTCCCCAGACCTCCCCTGATGGCACTGTAAACCATTTAGTCAACTTTTGCTGTGGCCCAGTGAGAGACAGCGTTCTTTAATGAGGCCTGACTCTTTTTATGAACGCCCCGAGCGGCCTGCTAACACTATTCCTGACCACTAGAACATTATTACAGGGCATTTACTACATTCTGATGCGATAAAGCTGAGACTGTTACTCATCAAAGGTCCCATTCTGTCTCCAGGTGACAGTGTCTTAGCCACCCTAAGAAGAGATTTGTGAACCTTGTTTCTTTTACTTTTCTTCCATCTGGAACAGAGCAGTTGATAACATTGGGCCTCATTGTGAACCAGCCATGCCTCCTTTTAGAGCTAGAGCAATATGCTTGTGAACCTATTTTTCTTCCTCTGTTCATTTCTCGTTTTAAGTTTTCATCGTACAGTTTAGGACTAAGGTAATACAGAAAGATTCTTCCTTAAACTGTGCCATGTATTCCAACTGGGGCACGGACATCAGGCAGTGGTTTCCTTGCTTCAGGATGATGTCTTTTTTCCTTCCCATACCTTCCTGTCCCCATTTTTTTCATGATTTTAATTTTTCTCTCAATCCTCTTTTGGACTTTCTTAAACTCTGCAGGAGCCCAAGCTGACATTGTTTTTGGAGTTCTTCCTGGCATTTACCATTTAAGGAATATGCTACAGAGCATGGTGCTAATGCCATCCCCCTCCATGGAAGTCACCTTCCCTGGTTTCCTAGATGACAGGCTGGACCCCCCCCTACTGGTTTGGAGGCCTCAGCTTGTCCCCAGTTGGTTCAAACTGATTTTCCAGGAATTCGTCTTCACCATTGATTCCCACTAGTGGGTCTAAGCTGGAGGCGCTAGAACCCGGCAGAGGCCAGAACTTTTCAGAGAGCTGGTGCTGAGGTGAGCAGTGTGCATGCGTGGCTGTGTGAGTGGGCACACGCAGCAACCTGGTTACATCGGCTCCAGCCCCCAGCCACCTTAGTTCCTTTTTCTCCCCGCAGCTGTGAGGTGCACATCAGTGCTTCATCCCTCGTCCACCAGGAGTCAGAACTTCACATGCATACAACAGCAATCAGTTTTTCTCAGTTTTGTTTAAAGCTAGAGTTTATTTCTGTGTCAGTTTAGAGTACTTGTCATAAATTTCTCATTGTTTTCCCTCAGCCCTGCCGAGTGTCAGTGGTCGAAGGCCACTGAAGATGGGAGCATAAACAAGTAAGCTGCTGTGGCATTGGGCCTGTGTCTGGTCCACTTTCCCCTCTGGGAAATGGTTCTGACGAGTGGTCCACACCCCAGGAGGATGGACACTCCTTCCATAAGCACAAAAAGAAGTTGCACCAATCCCGCACATGCTCTGCATTGGAGTCCAGGCACTGCTTGGTCTCGACTTCTTCTTGTTCTTGTAGGAAGGGGAAGAAATGGCACTGGTCAAGGGTACTCTCTGCAGGGTATACCATGAGATATTGAGTTTCCTGGAGTCTGAGGTCCTCACTGTCACTTCCGGTGTCACTGAGGGCCTCTGGCTCTGGGAGATTGTCTTGGGCACAGATCCCTTCTTTGTAAATGGGGGTTTCAGCGTTCGGTTCCACTACAGGGCAGCTGTTATGGAGCAGTGGGTGCAGGGTCTTGCCCAAGGGGCATCACTAGTGGAGCCAGTCCTTGGCCCTTTGAGCTGGTGTAGTGAATGCACTGCATGTACAGACTAGTAGGTTGTTAATGTCTCCCAACAGCCTCCGGTTCTTTCAGGGGAGGCATCACTGACTTTTGTCCCACTGGCCCACCCCCTCCCCATCCTTTGTAAGAATGGGGCCTGCCACGGTGCCATTGCTGGTCACTTCAGTGCCTGCTGGGTCATCAGCGCCAGTTCCAGTGCAAGCTCAGATGTCAATTCCAGCATTGCCCTTGGTGTTGGGACCATTCCCAGTGGTTGATTAGGTTCCAGTTCCTCCTCTGGCACTAGCCCCTTGTCCTTTGGGGCTGGCGTCACTGATGTTGCCACATCCGTGTACTGGATTGTAGGGCCTTTGACCACAACCTCTCTTCTATCCTGCTTCCAAGGAGGGTGTAGAGGTGAATGAGTCTGTCCCCAACCTCATTATTTCTTAAAGAAGTGTTGATAACTCCCTCTGTAGTCTAGATACCTCAGACCCAGTTCCTGTTTCTGTACCTCGGGAGGTTCTCTCTTTCTAGGCTGTGCTCAGACATATGCACTCAACATTAAATTTCAAGTCAGCAGCCACTGGCCAGGCTAAACACCTCCAGCTGAAGTTCTTGAATGTACCTAATATACCGGTCAGTTTGGTTCCTCCTGTACTGCCCGTATTTGAGAGACTGCAGTTTCCCCCGCATTTGAGACTGATGCAGTTTAGCACAAACCTGTTTCAGTGGCAGCTGCCCCCAAGCAGGCAGACAAGTAGTACACTGCCCCTAAAAATAAGCCAGCATATGTTATTTAGCCTATTGCTGATGCTATTGTCATTCTCTCCAAAGAGGTCACTGCACTCCCCATTAATTGGTAGCTGTGCGAGAGTGACACTATGGGTAAGCAAGCCTATGCTTCAGCTACCCTGGGCATGAGGATAGCCAACTACCAAGGTTATTTTCTTTAGTTGGAGCAAGGTAAAGTGTCTGGCAGAGCCTCTGCCAGATACAGAGGCTAAACAAGATATTCTGCTGTCAAGTAAGATATTGAGTCCAACAATCACCAGCTTAATGCCTCTGTGGATGCCTTTGATACGGCATCTCACGCTGCTGCTGCAGGCATTTGCATCAGGTGGCATTCCTGGCTGTGGACTTCTGGTCTCACCCAGGACATCCAACAAGTTAGGAATGATCTCACTTCGAGGGGGCTCTTGCAGCAGGTTACACCATAAGGACTGAAGCCGGCAGGTGCCCAGACCCCACGGAAGACTTCTAGCTAGCAGTCTGTAGCGGGGGACTGACCCTGATGGTCCACCCCCGACATCCATCTATTGTATAAGAGGCGGTCACCCAGCACCACATCATTTCTTTTTTTGCCATCAACCCGCGCAATTTGGACCTCCACGGATGCCTTCTCAAGTCGATCGCCATTTTCACTGCATTACCCGTGCTTTATTTTACCAATTTTCTTAAATTTTGTAGAATTAGTGCATGTCGTCTTCTCCTTCCTCGTCTGTCAAACGGCGACGAATGAAATGCGCTTATGGCAAGCAACTGCTCCACAAGCAGCTCCACATATTTGGCGTGCCTACTTTGCTTAGGCCCAGATCACGACACTGAGACTTGCCAGCACTGCCAGGGTTTTAACCAGTGCACCTGGCTTCACCGCCAGAAGACCCTGGAATCCTTCCTGCTGCAGTAAAAGATCTTAACGATGAAGGAGCTTCACCGGAATACCTCCTCTTTCCCAGCCTCCAGGACCTCCACTTCTTCTTTGGCTTAGGATTCAAGGAAGTCTTCGGGAAAGCACAAGCACCGGGAGAAGTACAGGGAGAAACCCCGGTCCGCTTCCTGCTCCCGGTCCCCGCAAAAGTCTGGTACCGATCATGGATCTTCCTCCCACAGGAGCTTGGCCCCCTCCACTCCTTCAGCCTCCAGGCTGCCAGTGGTCAAACCACACACTCTCTTAACAGTCTCAGGTGGGGACTCTTTGGGGCTCAGGCCTTCATCCTCAGACTCTCAGCCCCTGAAACTCAGGCCCATTCAACACACGGGTACTCAGCCAGATGGCTTGACTGGGTTCCCTTCGGGCGGCAGATCTTTGCCCGTCGCCCTCCCAGTCAAGGCGTCTGTGAAGTCGTTTCCAAAGTCAGGGACTGATTCCAACTCGGAGATGCCCAGAGCATGCGGTCAACTCCCCCTGTGAGAATGACGCCTCTGCCCTGCTCGGGAGTCATCTCCACTACATAAGCTCCTCACTCTGTGCTGGCGTTGGCTCTTTCACCAGACCAGCATCAGCCTACGCCTGTTCTGTCGATGCCAGCCTCATTGGTGCCGGCCCAGACAATGCCTCAGCCGTCGTCCACATATCCCCCAGTTGCCTGCTGGACCTGTCGTCACACAGCCAACACCAGGGGGACTGATGCCTGATCTTTTGACCCCAGTCAGACTGATGCCAGATGGTGCCTTACTTCGGGATCCAACGTCAGTTAACCCGACGCCAGTGGAGCCGATGCCAGGGTTACCGTAACCTGATGAACAGATGCCGGGGCCTTCCAAACCTACCCCACAGATGCCAGTTCCCCCGGCCTTGCCTCAAAACCCACCTGCAGAACTTAACATACTTTTTGTGGCCTTCTGGGCATACGTCAAAGACAAGGAGGCCCTGAAGGAGTCCCCAACTCCGAGGGACCCTTCACCCAATCCTTCTAAAGACTAGGTTCCTCCTAGGAAGGCTCCGATGCCAGCTCCTAGGGAGCCTACACCACAGCCAGCAAGGCCTGACACCAGTCATTCTAAGACCCATAAGTATAAGCCTCGGTGCTGACCTTCTCCCTCACTGGATCCGGGTGAGTCGGAGATATTCCTCCTCCTCCTCCTTGTATGACGACTCTGGAGACTCTGATATCCTATCACAGCCGGAGAAGCCCAAGGATAAAGAAACATAGACTTTGACGGCAGATAAGGACCGCTTGGCCCACCTAGTCTGCCCATTTCCCTACCTACAGGATAGGCCGCAGATCCTAGTTAACCAACAGCTTATTTCTTCCTACCCCCCGCAAGAACTGCCTTATGTCTGTCCCATGCATTCTTGAATTCTCCCACAGTTTTAGACCCCACAACCTCCTCAGGAAGGCTGTTCCATGCATCCACTACCCTCTCTGTGAAAAAATACTTCCTCACATTGCTCTGGAACCGCCCCCCCTCTTTAAATTGTGTCCCCTTGTTCTTGCACGTCTCTTTTTCTGAAAGATGCTACCCTCTTGGACTTTGTTGATTCCACTGAGGTACTTAGAAGTTTCTATCATGTCCCCCTCTCCCTTCTTTCCTCAAGGGTATACATATTAAGCTCCTTTAGTCTCTCCTCATACGGCTTCTTGCAGATCCTGCACCTTTTAGTCGCCTCCTCTGACTACCTCTGTCCTATGTCCTGCGGGAGATGGGGTCTCCAGAACTGGATGCAGTACTCGAGATGGGGTCTCACCAACTGTCTGTACAGAGGGATAACAACTTCCTGTTTTCTGCTGGTGATGCTCTCCCTGTGCATCCCAGTATACCCCAGCCCTCCCTACTGCCTTCTCACATTGCTTGCTAACTTTAAGGTCATCTGATATGATTACCCCCAGGTCCCTTTCCTTTTTTTGTTGTTACTACCTCCCTCCCATTGTGTAATCTTCCCTGGGTTCTTGTTTCCCAGGTGCTTATTTGCACTTCTTTGCATTGAATCCTAGCTGCCATACTTCTGACCATTCCTCCAACCTTGCAAGTCCCTTCTCATCCTTTCCACGCCTCCTTGGTATCAACCCTGTTGCAGATCTTTGTGTCATCTGCAAAGAGGCATACTTTTCCTTCCAGTCCTCTGCAATGTCACTTATAAAGACATTAAAAGGACTGGACCCAGTACTGAACCCTGGTACCCCACTAGTAACCCCTCTTTCTTCAGAGTGGACTCCATTTACAATTACCTTCTGTGTCCTGTTGTGCAGCCAATGTTTTACCCAAGCTACCACCCTGGGACCCACTCCCAGGCTGGTTAATTTGACTATTAATCTTTTGTGTGGGACTGTGTCAAATGCCTTGCTAAAGTCTAGGTAGGCCATGTCCACAGCCCCTCCCTGGTCTACTACTTTGGTCACCCAGTCAAAGAAATCTATTAGATTCATCTGACATGACCTTCCCGCTGTGAACCCATGCTGTCTTGGGTTCTGTGCCCTACTGGCCTCAAGGTACTCAACAATTCTTTCTTTCAGAAGTGACTCCATCACTTTCCCTACCACAGAGGTCAAACTGACAGGTCTGTAGTTTCCTGCCTCTGTCTTGGTCCCACTTTCGTGAAGGGGAATCACATCCGCCTTCCTCCAGTCCTCTGGTACCACATCATCCTCCCACGATTTATTAAAAAGAGTAGTCAGTGGTTTCACTAGTTCCCCCCTTAATTCTTTTAGAATTCTGGGGTGAATTCCATCAGGCCCCATTGCTTTGTCCACCATCAGTTTTAGGAGTTCTTGCAGAACTCTTTCTTCTGTGAAAGGGCTGGGATCAACCCCCTATCAAGAGTGCTTCTGTTAATTGGATTAGGCACTTTCCCCTCCTCGTTTGTGAATACTGAGCAGAAATATTCGTTCAGTATCCCTGCTTTTTCACTGTCCCCCTCTACCCACCCACCATTTATTCTGTTCAGTCTCACTATCCCTCCCTTTGTCTTTCTATGCTGTCTGATGTACCTATAAAAGGTTTTATCCCCCTTCTTAACCGAGTTGGCTATCTTTTCCTCAGTTTGGGCCTTTGCTATTCTAACTTCCCTCCCTGCTTCCTTCTGCCTTAACGGGTACAGCGCTCTGTCCTGCTCCTTCTGTGTTTCCTTATACTTCCTGAATGCTGTCTTTTTCTCCCTGACTTTCCCAGTCACCTCTTTTGAGAACCATAGTGGCTTTTTCTTTCATTTTGATTTGTTTATTTGCTTCACACAAAGACTTGTTGCCTCTGTGATGGCAGATTTGATGATTTCCCCACTGTTGCTCCACCCCCTCCTTCTAGCCTGTTTGCTAGTGCTTTTCTGAGGCACTCTCCCATCTTGCCAAAGTCAGCCCTCCTGAAGTCCAGTGCCCTCACTTTTGTATGGCTTGACTCTGTAGCTGAGTTTAACGTGAACCACGCTGTTTGATGGTCACTTGTTCCCAGATGGCAACCCACTTCTAGATCTGAGATCCTCTCACTGCCCCCATTTGAGAGTATGAGGTCTAAGATTGCTCCCTCATGAGTGGGTTCTGAAACTAGTTGTCTGAGGCCTGCCACCTGTAGGGCATCGAGAATGGCCCTGCTCTTGGATGTGGCTGCAGCAAATGTGCTCCAGTTAACATCTGGCATATTCAGGTCTCCCATCAACAGTATGTCCCCTTTCTGTGCCATCCTAAGAATGCCTTCTATCATATCCTTATCCATTCTCTCCCCGACATGGGGGTCTGTACACAACCCCTGTGCGGATTGTGGTGCCCTTTCCAGTCTCCAAGGAGACCCCCTGTGCCTCCTCTCCTCCCTGTTTACTCTGTTGTTCAGTTGCTTTTATTCCTTCCTTTACATAGAGAGCTACTCCTCCCCCCTCTTCTTTCCTGCCTGTCTCTTCTGTAGGTTATGTACCCTGGTATGTTAACATCCCAGTCATGGTCTTCCCCAGATGACCCAACTTTCATTTATGTGATGAGGCACATCCAGGCCCTCATGGGCTGGGACACTGAGGAAATGGACCCTGAGCAACATCAGCTAGCCACTTTCCTTTGCAAAAAAAGAGTCCTTGCCTTTATTAGTCCCCCCTTTGATTCATTCAAGGATGTCAATAAGGCAGCTTGAAGCACCTGTCCACAACACTGGCGAAGTGCAAGAAGGTGGATCGGGGGTGCCAGAGAGCCAGCTTCCAGGCAGGACGTTCCTTTCACACACTCTGCATCGCAACTTCATTAAATTGTGAGCTACACTTTACAAATTATCAAACAGCTATTTCTAAATACTTTCTTAGGGTTCCTCACACTTGGAGCTGTCGAACAATACCGAATTTGTGATGGGTAGAACAAGGAATATGCAGAACCAACAGTCGGGAGCTCCGAGGCCTACCGCGTCACAAGTCCATCGGGGCCTTGTATATCATCTGGTGAACCCCCATGGAAAGCCATATTAGATTCCATGAAATCTATGGATGCTAAAATTTAAAAGACAGTATCGAAACTGGAATCTCATGATGTGGCACTTAACCACTCTGAATGATACAGTTGAGGAGGCAGATAAGAGATCCCTATCAACAAAAGTCACGACTACGGTGCTGGCCAAGGAAAATAACCAGCTTCAGTGGAGACTTGAGAAACTCGAAAATGAACTTAGAGCTGGTAATGTGCATCTTGTAGGGGTCCCAGAAGGGCTCGAGGGCACCCATCTACTTAATTTTCTGAAGCGCTGGATGATGGAAATGCTAACAGTACCAGAGGATTTTGATTGGTCCCACCTCCGCCAAGCATACAGGATTAACCCTCGTGTTCGGCCTAATGGGGAAGACCAGCCACACACTGTTCTACTGCGGACTGCTGGGGCAGACGTCCACGATGTTCTCATTGCTGCAGCCAGAGTGGTATACCCTGTAACCCTACAAGAACGGGACATGAAGTTTTTCCCAGACTTATCCTTTCAGACAAGGGCAAGGGGGATGCAGTTCGATGCTGTGAGACAAAGGTTCAGGACTCCGGACATTGTACAATCGTTCTTGCTCCCTACGAGGCTGAGGATTATGTACGGTGGTAAATCCTGGCACTTTTCAGACCCGAAAGATGCAGGACGATGGCTTGCCTGCACGGAGCCCAAATTTTCTGCTTGTCGGACACCAGGGATTGCTGCAGAACAATCTGAGTCAGAGGAAGGCTGAGTAGAAGTGGCAAGCAGCCAACTTTGAACTGTTTTTCTCTTGTTTACCACCTAATGGGGACTGTGCTCAGTTTGTTTTGCATTAATTGAGCAGTATGTTTGGTACTAATGTTGGTGTATTTAGCTCAGGAGATGGAGAGATTTTTGTTATTCCTCAGCATCTAATCCTGTTTAACTGTTTCCATTAGGGTGAGTAATTTCTTGTTATTGATAGCAACTAGGGTAAGGATCCCACAGTGCTGATAATATACTGTTTGTTTATATAATGAGGTTGGGGTGTGGCAGGTGGAAGGAACCTATATTTCTTTAAAAATCTTATCTGGATTGGTTTAATAGCACTTCTAGGAGTGCAGATATTGTTCCTGTTTTTTCTTCGTATAGGACTCAACCTAGGCCACTGAAGCGGCTTGCTATTTTTTTGACATTACTTGGGACTGAACTGAATTTCCTCCCCCCCACACACACACACACTGCTATTGTACAAGATTGCAGGATGAGGTCTTATGTAATTCATTACTTCCAATAATGACACGTATTGCTGTAATGGTTATTAGTCTTTTGCATGAGAAATGTATGCTGTATTGTTTTTGATGGAAAAAATGCTGTATTGTTTTTGATGGAAAACAATAAACAGAAAGTACAAAAAAAAAAAGAAGGTGGATCGCCTGTATAACGCTCCAAGAAATGAACCCTTTTATGGGGAGCACCCAGAGGCTGATTCGGTTGTTATTATTAACGCGGCCCATGACTATTCAGAACGACCCCAACACCTTGGCACTCAGCCTCCTGATAAGGACTCGAGGCAGATAGACTGTTTTGACAGAAAGGTCTACTCTTCAGCCACATGTGCCATCCGTTCCCTAAACCTCCTTGCCTACATGGTTCGATATCAGAATGCCCTGTCGGGGAAGGCTTTCCTAGGTGGCACAAGCTCAGCTGAACCTCCCTGGGAAAGCTTAGCTGTTGCACCTTCTGAAGTCTGGCTCTGAAGTGGGGACTGACATTCTCCGAGTCTCCTATGATTCTGCGGACTCTGCAGGTAGAGCTGCGACTACGGGAATTTCCCTCCGCTGCCAAGCGTGGCTTAGTGTTTCTGGGTTTGCCCCGGACGTCCAGTTTAAGATTCCGGACACCCCATTTAGAGGATTCTCAGAATATCATCACTCGCCTCCGAGAGTCGGATAAGGCTATCCGTTCAGTTCATACTCTGTATCAGTCTGCGCTTACGTCATCCCAGTGACAGCCTTTTTGTCGCAACTCCAAGCAGCAACCTAGAGGTCAACTGCCTAGGGGTGCCTTTAAGAGAAAGGCTACTTCCCAAGCCACAGGGGGTTTAGCGCCCAGAGCTCCCAAAACCTCACCAGCCGTGTTGCCTGTCCCTGGCTCCTCTGCCTGCCTCCTTACCCGACTCCCCTCCTCCCGCAGAATCCCAGGAAGGGATAGTGGGGGGGTCGCTTCTCTCTTTACAGAGAGGGTTGGAGCGGAATAACTTAGTGGAACAGGAGCACACCTTAGAATTGTTGGAGATTCCCCTGGACAACCCTCCAGCTCCCTCCTATTACCCCCGGGCCCATCACGCCTTGATTCAAGACGAGATCCAAGCACTCCTGGGAAAAGGCCATCAAACTCGTCCCACTTACACAGTGCAAGAAGGGATTCTACTCACATTTCTTCTTGGTTCCAAAGCAAACAGGAGATCTGCGTCCCATTCTAGACCTCAGCCTCCTGAACAAGTTTATAGAGTGCAAAATGTTCAGGATGGTCACTCTTACCAGCCTTCTCCCCTTGCTTCATCGGGGGATTGGCTCTACTCCCTGGACATGCAGGATGCTTACCTTCACATCTTGGTGTTTCCACCTCACAGAAGGTTCCTTCACTTCCATTTCCAAGGAAACCACTACCAGTTTTGGGCCCTACCATTCGGACTGTCCTCAGCCCCACAAGTTTTTACAAAGTGCCCTGCAGTAGTGGCAGCAGCCTTAAGGAGAAAAGGCCATTATATCTTCCCTTATCTAAATGACTGGCTTCTGACAGCTCCTACCAAGGAACAACTGCTCAAAATCATGTAGGCCACTTTTTCTCTATTTTGGGATCTGGGGATAACCTCAACCTCCCCAAATCCTCCCCTTGGCCAAGTCAGAGACTCTGGTATATAAGGGTGATTGTAGACACTGAGCAAGGCAAGGCCTTTTTTCCTCCAGACGGAGCACAATGCCTTCAGACTCTGGACTCAGCTGGTCTCGTTGCAGCAAGTTCTAGCCAGAACAGTTCTCAGGCTGCTGGGGTATATAGCAGTGGCCATTGCGACAGTACCCCTGGCTCACCTGCACAAGGGTGGTCCAATGGGACCAGCGTTCAGACTTGGACCTTCCTGTGTTAATATCCAGTTCAGTGTAACAGACTTTAATGTGGTGGCTGGACCCCTCCAACCTCTCTAAGGGGGTTCACTTCCGATCGGCTTCACCTTAGCAAATTCTGACCATAGACATATCAGGCCAAGGCTGGGGTGCCCATCTGGCAGACCATCAGACTCGGGGGACTTGGTCCCCATCGAGCAACATCTCCACATCAGTGTTTTGAGATGCAGGCAATATGTATGCTCTCCAAGTCTTTCAGACAAACCTACTCCTGGGTCCTCTCTTGATCCAGATGGACAGTATGTCCATAGTCTTTTATATAAACAAGGGGGCATGCATTCTTACCCCCTCTGCAGAGAGGCCATGAGAGTGTAGTATTGGGCCATAGAGCATCACCCAAGCCTGACTGCTGTGAATGTTCCAGGCATTCAAAACACGTTAGCTGACTGTGTAAACCGGTCCAAGGTTCTTGAGCGGGAACTTCTTCCTGCAGTTGTCGAAGGTCTCTTCGACAGGTGGGGCCACCCAGAGCTGAAGCTATTTGCGTCCCCATCTGACACAAAACTGCCCAGTTTCCACTCGCTAGATCCAGGGCCTGGTTTTCTGGTGAGACTCGCCCCTCTCTCGGACAGGGAGGTTTCTGTATGCCTTCCCTCCCTTTCCATTGCTGCAGAGTTCTGCACAATTTGCAGTCGGAAGGAGCTGAGATGATTCTGAGAGCCCCCTTCTGGCCCATTTAACACACTCACGGCAGATTTGGTTTCCACTTCTCCAGCAGCTTGCAGTGGAACCCCCGAGTCCTCTGCCTCTGTGCTATAACCTGCTCTCACAAGAGCAGGGCACCCTGGTCCATCTGGATCTAAGGTCACTGCACCTTCATGCATGGCTCCTGCAGACCTAGCTATTGCCTGCTTTGGGGTTTCCCCCCAGGTGGCAGAGGTCATCGTGGCTGCCAGAAGTTCCTCTACTAGGTCTGCTCATGCTGTGAAGTAGAAGCAGTTCTGCATATGGGCCACCACTTCTCAACTGGATCCCTTTACTTGTCCGGAGAATCTCGTTCTAGAGTATCTCCTTTCCTTATCTAACTCAGGCGTGAGATATTCGTCCATTAAGGTGCACCTTTCTGCCATCTCTGCGTACCATGCACCTATCAAGAGCAAGACCCTTGCCCAACTTGACCTATCCCGCACATTCTTGCAGGTATTCTGCATCTGAAACCTCCCATAAGGGACCCAGTTCCCCCTTGGGATCTGTTGTTTATCTTAGAGAAACTTACGTTGCCTCCCTTTGAGCCTGCCACAAGTTGCGAGCTTCGCTTTCTGTCATGGAAAGCATTATTTTTAGTTGCTGTTACTTCTGCTCAAAGGATTTTCGAGCTCCAGGCTCTGATGTGTAAAGAGCCTTATTTAGATTTTCACAAGGACAGGGTGTCCTTGAGAACCAGTCCTAAGTTCCTTCCTAAGGTGGTGTCTGAATTTACTTTAAATGAAGACATCCACCTTCCTGTGTATTACCCAGACTATTCCAACTCAGGGGAGGCCTTACTACATACTCTGGATGTCCACTGGGTGCCTCATTATTATTTGGACTGCACCCGAGCCATCAGAAAAACTGATCAGTTGTTTCTTTGGCCCCGAGAAAAAAAAGGGGCTTCAGTTTCTAAACAATGTTTATCCAAATAGTTAATTGCATTGTTTATTGTTACAGTAAATATGACAAGCCTTTACCTGGCTCGGTTAAAGGACATTCTACCAAGGGCGTAGCTGCTTCGTTTGCATCTTTCAGAAATGAGTCCATTGCTGACATTTGTGCAGCAGTAACTTGGAGTTCTGTCCACACTGTCATGCAGCATTACAGTCTGGACATTGCCTCTAGGCGGAAGGCAGGTTTTGGACTGGCTGTCCTGCAGGGTCTGCTCTCTTGAGAGCTTTACTCTGATCTCTACCTCCTCCCAGCTGACCGGGGTCAGTCCTCTCACTGCTAGGGACTTGGTCCTTATGGTGTAGCCCCTTCTATACCATAGGTGGCCGTCAGGGGTGGGCTGACGTTGGGGGCGGTCCCCCGCTATAGTCTGCTAGCTAGAAGTTTTCCTTGGGGTCCTGGTGCCTGCGGGCTTTAGTCCTTGTGGTATAACCTGCTTCAAGAGCTTCTCTCAAAGATCTACTGTTACAGTAAGTTCTTGTGTAACTGTACTTTCCTTTTGATGGAAAGTACCTGTTAAGACAGCTAGTGGAGCATTCTTTTAAGGCATCAAATGAAACTAGAGTGACCCTTAAGACTTCCAGACCAGCTCTCTTTAACCCTCAGAGGGGCAAAGGATGGGGGTTCTTGTCATACCAAGCAGTCCTTTTGTGACAAAAGCAGGGGAGCCCACAACAAAAGTCGGCCTCCCCAGCCTCAGAAGAAGGTGCAGCTGAAGACAGTTAATGAAAGCATCTATAGCCACTGTCTAAAGCTTCAGCCCTGCTCTCACCACAGCTGCCCGAGGCAGACTTCTGCTGCCCAGTGGTGGGGCATTTGGTAGTCCATTATGACTGACAAGTGGGTCTTTGGGATCATCTGCGAGGGATACTCTGGATTTTACAGAAATCTCTCCAGACTGTCCACCCAGAAGTAAGCCCGTTTTGTCAGACCATATGTCAGAGCTTCTGGTGCAGGAGATTGTGGCCCTTCTGAACAGTAGGGTAGTGGAACTAGTCCATGAGTCAGAATTAAACACAGGCTTCTACTTCCACTACTTCCTGGTTCCAAAGAAATCATGGGGCATGCAATCCATTTTTGACCTCTGAACAAATTTATGGATCGAGAAAAATTCAAAAATGTCAAACCAGACACACCTTGGGTGTTTTTGTGTCCACTGCGATGGGACACATTACTGAGTTGGTAGGTGGCAGAGTGAAGGCCTCAGGAGATAGCAAAAGTTGCCTCCTCCTTTCCATCCTACTGGTCCTTGCTCTCCACTCAGCATGTCTTTCTACCACCAGTAAATTGACTGGTGGGGAAGGGAGCCCACACAATGGATGTGGCAAATCCCCCTCAGGAGTCATTCTCGACCTCAAAATAGGAGGTGAGTGAAATACCTCCCTACCTAGGAAGTCATTTGATGACTGAATACAGTCTCGATGAACATAAAGACCCATACTGGTACTATTTTACCAGTATGATGCCATCGGGGCACACTCAGTATTTACTTACAGAACAATTTAAGGTTAATTTTTTTGTTGTTGTTCATGTTCTTGTATATAGTTTATTGGAAGATGTTATGCTTATGCCATTGTTATGATTGCCCAGTAGGGTATAAGTTAGACTCGAGAAGCATGCTGAAGAAGTACTGAACAGTTTTAGTCCAACCTAAACTATACCAGAGCTACAGAGTTGTGATACAGTTAGCAGAAGTAACCCCTAGGTGGCGCTATCCCAAGGGCTACTACTCCTGCCTGCTTGGTTAGTAGCAGGTTAAGGTGCCTGGGTAATGAAAAGGGTGCCTCCACCCAGAGGTCAGGGTTGTTCGTGGGCAAGCTAACCTGGGCACAGCCCTCCGAGACACTGTAAGCCCCCTGTTTCCCTTCTAGAGGCCTGAACAATATACACTAATTACTTTCACAATGACCCTTATTCACCAGGCAATTACTCACACTGTTTGTACTTACCACCAAGGCTGGTTCCTCTAGCTTGACCCTGGGGACCCCCCGTAAAACAAGGTTAAGCATAGCAAATAGCAACAGTACAATACTTTAGGCACAAACTGAAACTACAGTTAGATTAAATGCAAACAAGGTTAAATCTGATTTATTCAGGGGACTTGAACAAGGAAGGGGCGTAAGCAGGTTGATTTGTTTAAAAGCTATATTAATCAGACAGTTATGCATGCAAGTCAGAGTCCCTACACAGTCACACACTCTGGGTACCCAGGTAGGAAAACGCCGGGCTAGCCAGGAACATTGCAGCTGGTTGGGACCCTGTGATGGAAGAAAGCAACATGCACAACACACTATTTGTAATCTGAAGCCAGAGGGCTCAGTTCATGAAAGAAAAGGCAACAAGACAATCAGATGACAACACTTAGATTTAGCTGTTGTTGCAGGGAGCTACCCTGATGTTTACTCACGATACCCAATACTGGACACAGGCAGGACGAAATCGAGACTGCAGGCTGTTGAGCTTGAGTGCCTGGAGAAGCAGGGCCCACACAAATCACCAAGGCGTCGTTCATGTTCAAGGTGTTGAGCAGGGGTCTGATCCCCAGGCCAGTCTCTCATCGATGACTTTCTCTGTGTAGCAGGTATTCTGGCTGGGTCAGTGTAGCAGGGCCCAGGCAAATGGAAATGGATACGGATTCAGTCCGTGGAGCTGGATACAGTCTCCAGCAAGCAAAACACAGTTCAGACACACAGTGGGGAACCAAATCATGACCAACGAAGCACACAGCACATTCACATTCACGTGTAAGAAAATTCCACTGTACCAGGCAAATGGCTCTCTGTTCGCAATTATAGAGTCTCTGCACAATCTGGGAGTTCAGAGGTAGCTGGAAATCCTGACAGGCCAATCACATTCAGCAAATCTTCGGTTTTCTTCAGCTTAAATCCAGGTCACAATTCAGTGGCTAAATCCGCTCTCCAAATTCGGATTCAGTCCGAAAAAAGCACAAGTTCCCTCTCAGGAACAGCAGGCATGCATGCATGCAGGCAGGCCAAACTCTGGCCTTTCCATAGTTCTCCAGCACGAATCCACTATGGATTGCTGCTCGAACTGTTACTGCTTCACTTCCCAACTCAGATCTAACTGAAACTGCAAGCAATGTGGGACTTTCCCCAAGACACAAAAGGTTCGGTTGGCTGATCTGTCAGTCACAACAAGGGCTCCCCTCCAGGTTATTTTAGGCACCAAAAGCCCAAAACTACAGTTCCTACAAGTTTTGGCCCCACCAAGCCCCTGTAGGCAGGCTCCATTTTAGAGTCCCAAATGTACTGATTGGCCCGTTCTGACAGTCCAGGACCAAGATGATGGAAACAAACAGAACTGTCCATGCTGCAAAGAAGGCAGGTTAGAACAAACTGCAATATTATTACTACTATAACAAATGATCAGCAAACAAGTACATCTTCTAACAGAGCTCCCTCTCAGATTAATTATGACTGCAATCCAGGCAGCTCTTAAAGAGACAGTACACAGAGGCTATACAGGCACTCTCTGGCAATACATTTAAACTGCTAAAACGCAGGACACCAGCCTGGCAGTGAGCATTTAAGCAAGCTCAAGGAAGACTTTTCGGGAACCCCCATTTGTAGGGGATTACACAGATGTACAACAAAGTAATCGGAGAAACTCTGAGAGATAGGATTCAAGGGTGATTTATTTAGAAAATATAGTTACTCTGAAAGGGACAACAGAATTCATTAGGGGATATAAATATTATGGATAAGTCAAGGTTAGTGATGTCACTAAATATTAACGGGATACACAACCCCATTAAACGCTATAGACTCTTGCAGTTTATCAGAAGGCATAAGCTGGAAGTTGTGTTTCTTCAGGAGATGCACATGTCGGCAGAACAGCATAGAAAAATAAAAAAATTTGGATTTTCAACAGTAGCGGCCGCCTCCTGTCCTTGAGGTATGAGGCGGGGAGCAGCCATCTTGCTACCGGGGGAGTTTCGTTTGAGAAGCGGACCCAAATAGAAGATCCCAAGGGCAGATACGTCATCCTGACCAGTAGGGTTTATGCTCGCCTGGTGACTCTGGTGTCCCTGTACTTTCCTCCTGGATCTGCTAAAGCATTGGCACAAAGGTTCCTCTCGCAGGTCCTGGAGGTCATGCAGGGCCAGTTGATTGGGGGGGACCTAAATATCACCTTGAACCCTTCCTTAGACACAGCACTATCTAGGCCTCAGGTCCAACCCCCTACACAAATATCTCAGGCAGACCCTCCCCGCATTGGGAATGGTGGACACTTGACGACACTGTTACTCCATGACCAGGGGATACACACACGTCCCCAGCCTCAGGAGGATCCTACTGAACAGACTATCCATTCACCACAGCAGAACATCTGGAGACCCTGCAGGATGTCTGGCATGGGATAACATTCTGGTCTGGGCTAAGTTCAGCCTAGGAAACAAGAAAGGTACATCATTTTGGTGCTTAAATCTGTCAAATATGAGGGACCTAGAATTCAAACAGATGATTGAGGAGACCGTCCCACAAGCTTTGAGTGAGAATACCCGACCAGAGACCTCAGCTGCAATACTGTGGGACACCCTGAAAACCATCATCAGGGGTAGGATAATAGCATATTCAGCTAAAAAAAAAAAAAAAAAAAAAAGGAAAGGGCATCTCGTGTCCGGGAATTGAAGAATGAACTGCAAACTTTGCAGTCCTTCTACACATGGGGAAATAAGTCCGTCCAACCTAAAATATTAGAAGTGAAGCAGAAACTCCAGAAATGTATGGACCAGAAAATAAAGCAACAGTTGCTCTAGTTGAAACATAACTATCACAAAGGGGAGCTCAGGAGTACTCGTAAGCTGGCACGTAGACTCAGAATACACAAAGCTAGGTCATGTATAACCACCTTAACGGAGCCAGGGATGAAGAATTTAATAGTCCACCCACAAAAAATTAGACAAACCCTGGCTAACTATTATAAACAACTATGCTCAACTGACCCACCCCCTCCCACCGAACAAGTACGCACCTATTTGCAGGATCTGAACTTGCCAAAACTCACCCCAGAACAAGCGGAGTCACTCCTAGCCCCAATATCGGGGGGGAGGGACTAAATATGGTGGTTAAGAATGCCAAAACCTTGAAGGCCCCAGGACCTGATGGATACCCATCAGAATTTTATAAAAACTCAAAACACAACTATACCCCACCTTGTTGGACATTTTCCATGAAGTTCAGAATGGAGAGCCTCCCAGAGGTGCACAAACCTGACTGCAGTACTCAAACCCCAAAAAGACCCTAAGTCCCCAGCTTCATATAGACCAATATCTATTCTAAATTATGATTATAAAATCTATGTGAGCATCTTAGCTCACAGATTTGAGACCCCCTTCCCCCAATTAGTGGATCCGGACCAAGTGGGCTTCGTTAAACAACGCCAAGCCCATGATGCAGTCTGATGCACCTATTATGCCTCGCAGAGAAAGATTCCCCTAGTCTTGCTGGGCCTAGACACAGAAAAGACCTTTGACAGGTTCTCATGGCCATTTCTGTGGGAGACCCTGGCCTACTTTGGCTTCCCAGATAAAATTATAACACAACTCCAAAATGTCTATAAAGCCCCACAGGCCCGACTGCACATGCGGTCCCTCCAGTGGGAGCTGGCCACCCAGTGGACTCAGCGCCATAGTCATTTCGACCAGCTGGTCACTGTAACCCAGAGGATGTGGGACGCTCTCCAATGGCGGACCGCCCCATACTGGTTGCAGGAAGGGATCCCGTTTGTCTGCCCCAAGCTGATGGTCGTTCTCACAACCGATGCCTCTCTCATGGGCTGGGGAGCCCACATGGTGGACAAAAGGGCCCACGGGCTCTGGACCCTCAAGGAGTCCCGATGCCACATCAACCTGTTGGAGTTCAGAGCAGTCAGACTGGCATGGTCAGGTTTCGCTCCTCAGTTCCGGGGTCAAGTGGTTCAAGTCCAGACGGACAATACCATGACCACGTACTACCTCAACAAACAGGGTGGCACGCACTCCCATTTGCTGTGCAAGGAGGCGCTCCGCATCTGGACCCTCATGAGCCAGTAGGTGGCAGATCTCCTAGCCATCCATGTGGCAGGAGTCTCAAACCAGCTGGCGGATGCTCTCAGCCGCATAGGTCAGACATCTCACGAGTGGTCTCTCCATCCAGAGGTAGCTCACAACTTGTTCTCCCACTGGTGCAAACCATTGATGGACCTGTTTGCCTCCAGTGAAAACACCAAGCTAAGGTTGTTCCATGCCCGCCCCCCTCAGCAGGGCTCGCTGCAGGGGGATGTCTTCTCAAGGCCGTGGATCCCAGGCCTCCTCTACGCCTTCCCTCCATTTCTCTTGATCCACAAGGTGCTCCTCAAGGTGAGGAGGGACAAGACAAAGGTGATCCTGGTAGCCCCATACTGGTCGCACCAGTTCTGGTATCCAGATCGCCTCAGCTGAAGACACCTGGAGTGGCTTTGCACATGCCCGGACCTGATATCACTCAATCAGGGGAAGGTATTCCATCCAGACCTTCAATCCCTGCACCTCACAGCCTGGTACCTAAGCGGCTAGAGTTCCAGGCTTTGGGTCTTTCCAAAGATGTCTACACCGTGGTGGAGGTATCCAGAAAGGAATCAACCAGGAAATGTTATGCCTTCAAATGGAAAAGGTTTTCCATTTGGTGTCAGGGCAAGGGCCTGGACCCTCTGTCCTGTCTAGTAGCTAACATTCTAACATTCTCGACTACCTTTGGTCTCTGTCCAAAGGGGGTCTTAGGTCATCAACCCTTAGAGTGCACCTTGCAGCCATCTCTGCTTACCGTGGGTCGGTCAGCTGACGTTGGTGCAAGATACAGTGGTCAGGCACTTTTTCAAAGGCCTGGATCACATATCCCCTCTGGTGTGTGAACCTCCACCTCCGTGGGATCTACTGCTGGTACTGGCAAAGCTCATGGGCAAGCTATTTGAACCTATGCACAAGTGTGCCTTGTCACACTCGTCGTGGAAGATGGCCTTCCTGGTGGCTATCACGTCTGCCAGAAGGACAGGGGAGCTCCAGGCGCTTTCGGTGGACCTCCCTTATCTGGTCTTCCACAGGGACAAGGTTGTCCTTGGCCCCCCCCCCCCGAAATTCCTTCCGAAGGTGGTGTCAGAGTTTTACCTTAACCAGGTGTTAACCCTGTCGGTGTACTACCCTAATTACACTTCGGAGGCCGAGTACAGGCTCCATACTTTGGACCTGAGATGTGCTCTCTCCTATTACAAGGAGAGGATGGTGGAAATTTGGGGAGGGGTTCGCCAGCTGTTTGTCACCTATGCTGAAGCCGCTTCTAACAGACCTGCAGCAAAGCAGACTAGTGCAAGATGGATCACATCCTGCATAGGTCTGTGTTATGAGTTGGCAGGCAAGGAGCCTCCCAGAGGGATAAGAGCTCATTCTACCCGCCATACTGCTGCATCGGTGGCTGCTTCCAGGGACATCCCTATCCAGGAAATCTGCCGGGCTGCTACCTGGAAGTCAGCAAACACCTTCATTACCCACTACCACATCGACCTTGAGTCACGCCGGGATGCTGGTTTTGGGGCCTCAGTTCTCCAATAGGGGGTGTGTGCCTTGCCTCCCTCCTCACGGAGAACTGCTAGGAATCTTCCAAAGAGTGTGGATGAACAACATATCCACACTCCTAGAGCAGGTTACTCACCTATAACAGTAACAGTAGTTCTAGGAGTGGTATATGTTGTTCATCTACACGGACCCACCTGACCTCCTCGGCTGTGGACGCACACAACCTGGCTTCCAGCGGGCTAAGATCTGGCGTCATGGGGCGGAGCCGAGGTATATACACCACCCGGGTGGGTGGTAGGAGCCAGCTTGAAGACTTCCAGTGAGATTTAAAGCGGAAGGGGATATGCCAAAGAGTGTGGATGAACAACATATACCACGCCTAGCACTACTGTTACAGGTGAGTAACCTGTTCTTGTGAACCTTTGATTCAGTAGCTTCAGGAAGATATAACTAGATGGACACAGCTACCTCTGAGTTTCCTAGCAAGAACAGAAACAGTTCAACAGAATAACTTCCCTTGAATCCTGTTTTTCCATCAGACACTCCCAGTACTCCCAGACAATACATACTTCTGAACTTGGGAATGGTTGAGCTCAAGATTTATCTGGAAGGGTCACACCCCTAGGATCCATCTAGCCATCCTGCAACTCCCATGGGAGAGAGAGGCGGCCTAAATCTACCTAACTTACAAAGATATGCAATGGCATCCCATATACTGTACATAAAATAATGAATTGGATGAATCCATCTTATGGGGCTCACTGGAAACAGTTCGAACTCCACTGGAGTGATTTATTTGATTTATCCACCTATTTATTTGGCCACCCGCCAAAATGCTCCCCAGTCTCAAAATTCCCCATACACATGACAATCCCATTTAGGCACTGGCTAACACTGATCAACAAATACCTCACCCCTACCAAGGTCCTATATCTTAGGGCCCTGACATCAGATAGTTTCCTCCTAATAAGACAAATAGGGCCCTAGAACAATGGAGGCGATTTGGGGTACAGTATGTTCACCAGTTGGTAGGCCTGACTGGTATTTATTCTTTTGCTTATATTCAGGCATCCTATAAAATACCCCAGAGATACTTTTATAATTACATACAATTAAAAACATATCTCCAACCCCATGAAGACGCGCTGTCAGCAATGTCTGAGCACCAAACACCTATAGTCTCCTTAAGTTTATCCTAGAAGAGTGGTGATTCATCAGACCACTTTTTATCATGACATTGTACCACCTCCAGTGGGACCTGTCAAGACTCCAGACCTCCCGGACTAGGTCCCTCGGCCCATTAGGCCATCTTAGAGTACTGCTGGTCCCAATATTTTTCCTCTCTTTCTCCCCCGCACCCTCACCTGTGCAATGGGCATAGCCACTGCCTCTGCCTCTGCAGAAGCAGCCAAGCACCCAGGGTGTAGGCTGAACCCCTCTTGTTGTGTTGACAAGTGCAGCACAAACCCTCCCACCCTGAGGAAGGAGCAGTCCTCCGGGCGCTCAATCCTTACCTCCCCAGCCGACCCCCGAATGACCCGTGTCCATTCCCAAACCCGGGTCGCCAGCATGGTGTCCAGCACCTCAACCCTCAGTGCCTCATCAGACCACTTAATTAGCTGAATATGTAAAGCACTGACTGCCTGTCTTGGGGATTCCACACTGAGCATAAAAGAAGCATGGGGGGAGGGAACTCCAAGGAGATATCTCAGAGGAAAAGTGGATAGCACACTCAGTCAGGGCCTTTAAGGTCTCAGGCTCACCGTACTGGAAGGAAATGACACAGTCAGTACTTTAGAACCCCAGCAGTAGTGGCCAAATTTGCGCTTGTCTGGAACTTCTCACCCCAACATGTATCCTCACAGCAACTCCACCTGTAGGTATAAAAGTAGATAAGGAAACCTACAGACAAGTTAATATTGGCAGCTAAAATGGCCATAAGTAGGCTCTGGCTTTCAACAACTGTACCCACAAAGGGAACATGGCTTATGATAGTGAGAGAGATATATACCCTAGAGCACCTGATGGCACGTCTGCGAGATCAGACAGAAATCTTTGACCTGCGCTGGCGCCAGATGAGTTGTATATCGAGTGGATCACTACCCAGAATTTTTCCCTTGAGTGACCAGAGAGTGTTTGAGAGGGAGGGCGAGGGGCGGTGGGGGGGGAATGAATTCTTAATAGTCATAGAGAATTATAAATGCCTAAAATAAATTAAACACAGCCTGATGAATTGGTAAAATGCACCTTTTATTATAAAACAAAACAAAAACATCAGATAAATTGTAGAGTCATTGTGAACTGGAAACTACTGATATATATTCTGTTTGTCCACATATATGTAGAAAGTACAATATTTTTGATATACCTGTAAGACTATCAACTTGAACTGTACAATTTACTGTATATGTGCTTCTGTACCTGTATGTTTGATGAATAATGATGATAAAAAAACATTTTAAATATAAAAAAAGAAAAATTCAAAAATGATTTCTCTGGGCTCTCTGCTGCCCTCTAAGGCCTCAAGATTGGCTTGCATCCCCAGATATGAAGGATGCATACCAGCTGAGCACATACTGGTGCATCGCAGTACCTTTGTTTCATGTTGCTTGGACAGCATTACCAGTTCAGAGTCCTGCCATTTGGGCTTTCCTCGGTGCCACAAGTCTTTACAAAGTGCTTCGCAGTACTCGCATCACACCTTCAAAAGTTAGGACTCCAGGTCTTTCCATACTTGGACTGAGGATTGCTGCACACGTGAGGAAATTAGGATTTCAAGTCTTCCCATACTTGGATAACAGGCTAATTTCAAGCCCATACAGGCAGGAGACAGAAAAGGCAGTGACCACTGCCTCTCAGTTCCTAACTTTATTGCGGGTCTTGCTGAAACTCAAGAAGTCTCAGCTGCAACCCTGGCAGTAACTGCTGTTCATAGGAGCTCTTCTGGACACAACCTGGATGCAGCCTTTCCTTCCAGAAAGCAGACTCTAAGCAATTCTGCAGATGGAATACTACATCATGGAGTGCAAGACTGTGCAAGCCCACTCTATGCAATGCATACTGGGTCTGATAGCCTCTTCAGTGTTCACCATGCCTGTGGCCCATTTACACATGAGGACAGCTCAGTGGATGCTCAGTGCACAGTGGTCACAGGCATAACACCCTCAAACTTACCCGATTCAAGTTGCCAAGCCCATTGTTCAGTCCATCACATGCTGGTCAGTGGAGGACAGCCTCCTCCAGGGCTTCCCCTTTTCCCAACAGGAGCTTCAGGTGATTCTTGCCATGGATGCCTCCCTATTGGGGTGGGAAATCCACTGTCCAGGCCTCCAAACACAATGTGTTTAGGACCCATCAAGAGACTCGTCCCAATCTGTGCTCCCATCATCTTTGGGCCTGGCTCCTGAAGAGATGGAAGTGAACAGGTACAAGGTATCTCGGAGGGTCTCTGAAATACTTTTGGCTGCTCATAAAGCTTCACCAGGAAGACTTACACAGCCAGTGGAAAAGATGTTCCATTTGGTGTTCCAAAACGTATATGGTCCCCTTTGGATGCCCGCCTGATGACGTTCTGGAGCACTTGCTCTACGTTTCTGATGCTGGCCTTCAGTATTCCACAGTAAAGGTCCACCTGTGTGCTATATCTGCATACCACAAGCCTGTTAGTACTCTTTACCTGGCAAACCTGCCACTGTTCAAGAGGTTCCTTAATGGCATCTTACACACATGGCATCCTGTCAGGAAGCCAGTGGCTTCTTGGGATATTAACCATGTGTCAGATGCGCTCACTCACAAGCCTTTTGAGCCCTTTGTGACTTGTGACATGAAGTTCTTAACCTGGAAAGCTGCATTTCTAGTCTGGCCATCACCTTTGCTTGCAGAGTGTCTAAAATCCATGCCTTGGTCACAGACCCTCCGCATATTGTTTTCCATAAGGACAAAGTAGATCTTCCAAGAATCAGTCTTCACCGTACATCACTGGTGGGTCTGTGCCAAAGGCACCAGGACCCCATGGGAGCATATGCCTTTAAATGTTTTGGAGGCAGGGGACCGACTTCAGAGAAGGTGCCGTCCACAAAGCAGATGTATGACATGGTGCTCGTGAACAGGCCAGTAACCGACAATGGCCCCCTTGCCTCCTCAGTTCTGATCTTCCTGGACCTTATCTTCACCATTCATTCACACTGCTGGGTTCAGGCTGAAGGCACTGGAACCTTGAGGGAGCCAAAAATCTTCAGTAGGGCTGGCGCCAAGGTAGGCTGCATGCATGTGCAGCACTGAGACTAGCTTGCGCTACATAGCCTATCTTGGCAACAACCCTCAACCACCTCAGTTCCTTTTTTCCTGCCATTGCGTGCACTTCAGTGACAATGTTGCTTGCCCACAGGGAGTCAGATCTTTATGTCTGTATGACAACAGCGTTTAGTTTATTCGACCTTTAGCTAGTGTTAATTTTTCTTGTTAGTTTAGTGTTTATTTTTCTTCTTTAGTTTAATGAAAAAAAGAGAGAGAAAAGAAGTAAATTTTTCATCAGTTCTTCTCAGCCCTTCGCAGCAACGACCTTGACCATGGACGGTGGTGGTAGCGAGTCTCCTTCTAAGTGCTGCTCTGGCAGCGGGGCTGTGTCCCATCTACTCCCCTCTCCGGAGTGGGGGGTGCCCAACCACAGACAGCCCTGTGTTCGAGGGGAAGGAAAGTCTTCCCATAAACACAAAAAGAAGCGAGCCCATTCCCAATTTAGGTCAGGGACTCAGCACCGCTTGACCTTTGGATTTTACTCTTCCCATTGGAAGGGGAAGAAACGGTACTGCTCGAGGTCTCCCTCTGGTATCTCTGCTAGGAGGTCTCCTACGTCCAGGAACGGAAGGCCTTCACCGACACTGGCAGTGTCTCCAACAGCTTCTGTTCATGGCTGTTCCAGATCTCAGGCCTGGAGTCCCTCTCTGTCCTTTGTGGGAACTCTGGTGGGTAGTTTCACCACTGGGTAGCTCCTATGGAGCAGTCGGTACAGCATCTGATTCATTTGCCCCTTCCTGTGGACCCAGACTAGTGCCTTCTGGTCTAGGCTCTTTGGGACTGTGGTTGGAGTTTTTGGGCTGGGTAGAGCATTTGACTCTGCCAACAGAGCCAAATCCCTTGACGGTGACTGCGCCACTGATGCTGGTTGCACGGGCCACCCTCCCTCGCTCTTTCTCTTTGCAGAAATCAACACGGGTACCTTCGCCGGTCACTTCAGTGCTGGCTTGTCCTTCTGGGACTTTGGAGCCAGTTCTGGCACCAGCTCCTTTGGGGCCAGTGCCAGGTCTGGTGCCATCTCTAGTGGGTGGGCCAGTGCCAACTCCGGCTCCAGTGTCACCTGTCTGTCTGACTCCAAGGCCTGAGCGAGGACTTACAAAGTTCACTCCTCTCCCAGTTCCTCCTTCTGAGGGAGAATCGGAGGAAGATGAGTCTGATCCCAACATCATTCTCTCTGAGGGCAGAGATGATGACACTTTTTTCAGCCTAGAGATTCAACCTTCAGCTGCTACTTCCATCATACAGGAGGACCTCACCTTCCAGACCTTATTGAGGAATATGCAGGCTACTTTAGCTCTCAAGAATTTGGCCCCTCGACCCAGGTAAACAGCAGCATCTCAAGTGGCTCCATGTTCCCCAAATCCCAGTTAATCTCACATCTCCTGTCCCTCCAGCCTTTGAAATCTTTTCAGAGGTGGTGTGGGCTAGGACTGCTTCCACACTCTCTGTTTGTAAGACAATAGACTGGAAGTATACTTCTCCTAAGGACAGACCTACTTTGGCGTCGCAGCCTGTTGTGGATAAAATTGTTATCCTTGCAGAAAACGACAAGGCCGTCCTTCCCCCAAGAGGTTACAGCACATCCTATTAATAAGGAATCTCATAAGACTGATACTATGGAAAAAACAGCTTTTGCAGCAGCTACTGTAAAAGCCAGTTACCAAGGGCATTTCTTTCAGTATGAATATGCCCTCTGGACCTCCCTTAAGTCTCTGGCTGACTCTTTACTAGAGTCGGATATTAAACAAACCATTCTTCAGACTGTCACTTGTAGAGTCCAGCAGTTATCAGTTAAAAAGCAGCAATGAATGCATGGGACACTGCTTCTCGTGCTGTCACTGCTGGAATCTGCAAACCTCAGGATTTTCCACTGACACTCAGCAGCAGGTTATGAATGTTCCTTTTGATGGCACTTATTTGTTCAGCCAGAAGGTGGAACAGTCTCTGGAAGTCTCTCAGAAAATTAGGACAGCCATAAAGTCCACGAGACTGGCTCCTTCACATCCTCAAAGAGGAAGAGGCCATCCATTTTTTCATAAGAAGCAGTTCTTTCGTGGAAGAGGCAGAGGAGCCCCACCAAAGCACCTCAGCTGCAAAAGAAAACATAGCAGAAGACACAGGCCGTGAAAGCGCCCAGTGCCACCCTCTTAGTCTCCAGCCTCGGCTTTGCCTCAGTTGCCTGTGGCAGACCTCTCTTCCCCAGTGGGGGGGGGGCATCTATCTAATTTTTACAGCCACTTGAAGTCTATCACCACCAACAAGTGGATTTTGAGGATCATCCGGGAGGGATACCTTCTGAACTTCTCAGAAATCTCCCCCCTCCCCCGGACCATCCACCCAAGAGGCAGTACTCTCTTTCGGCTGCCAGGTGGACCTTCTCATTTCGGAGATAGTGGGCCTTCTGAGAAGCAGGGCAGTGGTAGTAGTGCTTCCAGCGGAATGCAACACAGGCTTCTACTCCCATTACTTTATGGTTCCAAAAAAGACAGGGATATGCTCCCATCCTAGACCTCAGAAAGCTAAACAAGTCTCTCTACTGTGACAAGTTCAAGGCGGTCTACCTAGGGACCCTGCTGCCATTTCTCAAGCCACACAACTGGTTGGCATCCCTGGACATGCAAGACGCCTACCGGCACATTCCAGTACACCTAAGTCCCCACAAGTTCCTGTGTTTTGTGACCTTGGATCAGCACTATTAATTCAGAGTCCTGCCCTTTGGGCTTTCCTCAGTGCCTCGAGTCTTTACAAAGTGCTTTGCAGTTCTCACAGCACACCGAAAGCTCGGACTTCAGGTCTTTCCCTACTTGGATGATTGGGTCCAAGCAGGTCCATCAAGACACGGTACAGAAGAGGCAGTAACTACAGCAGCTCAGTTCCTAACCTCCATGGAGGTACTGCTGAACCTTGAGAAGTCACAGCTTTAACCTTCACAGCAGCTCCTCTTCATAGGAGCCCTCTTGGACACTACCAAGGCAAGGGCCTTCCTCCCAGAGGACAGAAGGAACACCATCCTTCAGATGGCACATTTCATCATAGAGAACAACTCAGTGCGGGCTCACTCCATGCAACGGATGTTAGGCCTTATGGCCTTGTCAGTCTTCACAGTGCCTCTAACACAACTGCACATGAGGACCACTCAGTGGATGCTCGGTACACAGTGGTCTCCGACAACACATACTCAGTCTCACCCCATCATGGTGATGACGCACTTGTGTTGGTCACTTGCATGGTGGATGCAGGAGGACAACCTTCCTCAAGATCTCCCCTGCACTCCACCAGAGTCACAGATAATTCTCACCACAGATGTATCTCTCCTAGGATGGGGAGCTCACTATCAGTGCCATCACACCCAGGGAGTCTGGACTCGGGTGAAATCTCATCTTCTTATAGAAACACAGAAATTTGCTGGCAGAAAAGGACTCATTGGCCCATCCAATCTGCCCCAAATACCACCCCCACCTTTATTAGTGTTCTGGAGATGAGGGCAGTCCTTTATGCCTTTCGAGCCTTGATGGGCTTCGTTCATCACAAGGTAATCCTTCTGCGATGGACAACAAGGTGGTGATGTATTACATCAACAAGCAGGGAGGAGCACACTCCTGCCCGCTTTGCAGGGAAGCTATGAGGGTGTGGGAGTGGTGTCTGGAGCAGAATGCTCTGATTCAAGCAGTTTACCTGTCAGGGGCTCAGAACAATATGGCAGACCAACTCAGTTGGACAAAAGCGGATCCTCACAAGTGGTCATTGGCATCAGATGTCATGCAGTCTCTCTTAAATGAATGGGGTACTCCAGACCTGGTCCTTTTTGCATTCTTACTGAAAGCAAAACTGACTCAATTCTGATCAAGAAATCCCGAACCTGACATTTTTTGTCAGGATGGAGTCAGGCTGCAGTGGACAAATTGCTTTCTGTATGCATTTTCTCCTCTTCCACCAGTTCATAGGGTGTGCTCAGGCTGGAGGCCCTTGGGGGGGGGGGATGATTGCCCTGCTATGACCACGGCACATTTGGTTTCTTTTGATCAACAGGTTATCAGTGGCCCCTCTGAGGCCTCTACCTCTACGGATGGACCTCCTGACACAGGGATCTCCCATCCATCCCAGTCTGTGCTCCCTTCATCTTCATGGTTGGCTCCTGAAGAGATAGACGTAAGCAGTTTAAGGTCTCTCAGAGGGTCTCCAAGTTTCTCTTGGCAGCCCGTAAGCTCTCTACCAGAAAGACACAGCTAAATGGAGGCGGCTCTCAGAATGGTGCACCAAGTCCCTTACAGATCCATTCTGATGTCCACCAGATAAAGTTTTGGAGTATTTACTAGATCTCTCTGATATGGGTCTGCAATACTCCTCTGTAAAGGTTCACCTTTGTGCTGTCTTGGCCTATCACGAGCAAGTCCAGAATCTTACTCTGGCTCAGATTCCCCTCTTTAAAAGATTCTTAAAAGGCATCCTGCACATGAGGCCCCCAGTACAGAAACCTGTTGCTCCCTGGGATATCAACCTTGTGCTGGATATGCTCGCTTATAAGTCTTTTGAATCCCTGGCTATTTGTGACCTCAAATTTCTTACTTGCAAAATGGTATTTTTGGTAGCCATCACCTCTGCCCATAGGGTCTCTGAGATGCATGCTTCGGTCACAGACCCTCTTTATACTGTCTTCCATAAAGACAGGGTTGTCCTCCGTACACACGCCAGGTTTTGCCTAAGGTGGTTTCAGAGTTCCATTTAAGCCAACCCTTGGTGCTGCCCACATACTTTCTTAACTTCCAGAACAAGGGAGTGTGCAACTTCCCACTCTCTGGATGTTAAAATAGCCCTCAGTTTCTACATCAGTAGAACCAAGGACATCAGTTAGTTTAAGCAGCTGTCTCCTTCACCCCGAACTGACTAGGTTAGCTGGTTACGATCAAATGCATTTATGCTTGGATAGTGGCCTGCCTTTGCCACTGCTACTCTATGGGGCAGGTCAGGTTAGAAGGCCAAGTCTGTGCCCTCTCCACCAGAGTGGTTGCAATGTTCTTAGCAGACGTCCACTCTGTACCCATTGCTGTTATTTGCAAAATGGTTTCTTGGAGCTCAGTGCATACTTTCATTGAGCACTATGCCCTGGATGTCCATGCCAGGCAGCATGCTTCCATTGGCAGGACAATCCTTAATGGACTTCTGTCCTGAGTGAGCTCCATCTCCTACTGCCCTGCTTGGAGGATTTTTGTCTGAGCTTGGTACTCTAATGTAGCAGTATGAAAGAATGATAAAGTCCAGAAAGGTAAGAAAATTACATACTCACCGCAGTTCTTGGTTTTCTTGGAGCATCTTCAACATTCATTCACTCACCCACCCACCATCCCCCGAACTCACTCTCTGTGTCCTGGTCTTTACCTCCCTTGTTTTGTTTGGGCTGTGAAGACACTGTTCTTGTTGTTGACCCTTCTTACACAGGTCTGTAGGGCTATCTTATGCAATTATTAGGATAGTTGTTTACTTAGGTTACATTGCACCTCCTTGGTAAAAAAGGTACTGAGAGCCGGCCCAGTGGTGCTAAGGGTTGAGATGCTGGAAACCACACCTTGCGCCATGAGTTTGGGAGTGAGCTCAGGCCACCGGGGAGGGCAAGGAGTTGGATAGAGCAGCCGCAAGGGCTCTCCAGGGTGGGACATGGTGTTTCCCAAAACTCATGGCTGCCACCCTGTGGAGGCTAGGTGGCAGTGCCAAGCCGGGGGGGGGGAACCTGGCATTAGGCTGGGAGGGTAGTAGTAGCAGTAAGTAGTAGTAGTAAAAATGTTTATTTTTATACAGGATAGCAAACTTTAGGTCATAGACCTATTTTCAAAGTTGTCCTGTTTCAAGAACAAATTGCATTCAATATAACATAAAAAAATTCAGACTACATAAAACAACTAATAAATAATTGTTGACATTATACAAGACAAAAATCTTTAATCAGACCAACAACTAACACATTTATCCACATTTTAAAAACAAGTACATTCATCATAAAATACAGTGCTCAATCCTAATTTAAACTGGGATAGTTCAGTTGCTTTCCTTAATTCAGGGGCAATATTATTCCAAATATTTGCAGTCTGAGCCTCAAGTGTCATAGTACCATATCTTGTATTAGTTTTTGGAAAAGTGTAACCTCTATGCTTTACATCCCTTAAAAGATATGGATAATATTTACTAACAGAAGGCAATTCCATGTTTCCATCAATAATCCCATTTATTATTTTATAGATAAATACTGAATATTGTTTTTTAAATTGTACTGATAAACTGTCCCAGTTTAGGTCTTTATGCAAAATGCAATGATGAGTATTATAGCTATAGTTCAGGACAAATCTTGACAATGGATTATATGATATGACTAATTTATTTAAATGTGTTTGACCCACAAAATTATACACCATATTTTCATATTCTAATACAGGCATTATTAATTGATTTGCAATTAACCTCCGGGTTTGTAGAGTTAATATCCTTGAAGACCTACATAATGCCCCTATCTTATTATTAATTTTCTTTATTGTATTATTAATATGAGCTGAAAAAGATAAAGTATAATCAGTCTCTACACCTAAATATTTATATTGATCTGTGATTATCAATTTTTTCCCATTCCTCATTAGTATTTCCCTCTGATCTGTTTTTTATTAACCTTTGTTTTTTTATTGAAAAACATAACCTGAGTTTTTTTATCACTTATCACTAATTTAGAGCTGGAAAACCAATCCTGTAGAACATCAAAATCCATCTGTAATTTAACCATCATTTCATTTTGAGATTTGGCTGATGCTAAAAGTACTGTATCATCTGCTATACAACCTGACTTGTGTATTATTTATTTTGTAGGTAATTCATTAATATATAACAAAACAATAATGGCCCCAAAATTGAACCTTGAGGACACCTCTTAGTATACTACCTACTTCAGAAAATTGACCATTTATTGCTACTTGCTGTTTTCTTTGACTCAAATATGATTTAAACCATAATAATGACCTAGGGGCTATACCAATTCTCTCCCTCCTCTCATACAATAAATGGTGGTCTACCAAATCAAAGGCTTTGGACAGGTCAACAAACACTGCGCCCGTGGACTCTCCCTTATGCAAGGCCACTGCCACTTTATCGACAAAGTCCACGAGCGCAGTGCAAGTTGAATAACCTGCCCTAAAGCCATGTTGGTATTTAGTCAATTTTGAATATTTTTCTAAATAACTATACAACTGGCCAAACACCATTCGTTCCATTAACTTAGAGAGGATTGCTATTGGTCTGTAGTTTGAGGGGTCATTTGAATCCCCCCCCTTAAATATAGGTACTATTTTGGCTATTTTCCAGATAGAGGGAAAAACATTTTCCATCAAACTTTGATTAAACAAATCAGTCAGTATTGGTGATAAGACTTCAACTGCATCTTTAATAAATTTCCCTTCAATATTGTCCATACCATGTGATTTATTTTTATTTAATTTTAAGATCTCCCGCCTAACTTCCGAGATTTTTATTTTTTTAAATAAAAAAAGAGAACAATTTTCATTATTAGTTTCTTTATTTACTAACTCTGTTTGTACTTGTGAACCAGCTGGGATGGTATTATCAGGCAATGTTAAGAAATATTTATTCAACAACTGGGCTGTTTTCTTTGAGTCAAGAAGCTCACCCTTATTATTAAACATTTTTATACAAGACTTAGCTCTCAAAGGGTTTTCCAATTCTTTTATCATATTCCAGTATTGTTTGGGATCATGAGTTGTCTCAATTTTAATGTTGTAAAATTTTTTTCTTGCAGATCTAATTAACCTTTTGCATTCATTTCGCTTAATTTTGAAATTAACCCAGTCTTCCTCCCTTTTTGTTTTATTTGCTGTTTTCCAGATTCTATCTCTGATACGAATTTTCTTTTTCAAATATTCGTTTATCCATGGAAGATGCTTTTTCTTTGTTTTAGTTTTTTTAAATGGTGCATGCCTATTATAGGCCTCTAAATAAGTTTTTGAAAATTCTTCAACCGCCAAATTTACATCTGGAATTAAATTTAATCTTCCCCACTCTATACAATTTAAATCATAAACAAAATTATTTGTGTGATAGTTCTTAAAGTTTCTTTTTAGGGTAATCTTTTCTTCCTCAATTATTTGATTTAAATATTTTACAGCACAATATACTGGATTATGATCCCCCAAATTTGGAGGTAAAATCAAACATTTTTCGACATGAAAGCTCCTAGAGAGAGAAAAATCAAGTCCAAAATACTCCCCTGACTTTTAACCCCACTTTTCCTAGTACTTTGATTTATTAGTTGATTGACATTTAGTATCTCAAAACTTTGTTCCAATTTTAATCCCCTTGGCTTGCCTCAAGCAGCGCTTAAATCGTCAATTAGTATTAAATCTTTACCATCTGACACCAATGCTAATTTAAATGCCAATAATTCAAACTTGGTAGTATTTATTTTTGGAGGGGAATACACTATACTAATTAAGAGTTGCAATCTTTCAAATTTAACACAAAGACATTCAGTTCCCTCTAAATTACCCTGAAAAACAACTTCTCCCGAACCCAGTTTCCCTGTGATATATAAAAGAACCCACCACCCCTCTTTCCCCTGTCTAATCTAAAAAGATTATAACCATCCATTAATATTTCCTTATCCTGTATGCTTTGAGATAACCATGTTTCAGTTAATCCTATCACATCTGGTTCATAACTTTTAGTACATATTTGAAATTCATGCATCTTGTTTATAACACTTCTCGCGTTTTCAAGAGACATTTTTAAATTTTGTTTAACTCCTTTGGGGCCGGGATTTATCTCCACATCACCTGCAAGCAGTATTTACTATGCTACAAACAAATGGTGTAGTTAATTTTAAGTGGGATTTTCTAGGTGAAAAACATTGGATTCTAACCTGATTAAATAATTTCCACTGCCTAGAGAATCCATTTCTTCTGGTTCTATGAATAAGTTCTGAACCCGACGACATAAATAAATGCCACAACATATTTTTTTCTTGCTGCCTTGTAGGTGATGGAGTGACCCCCCCAATCCCAACAGTCAATCTTCTTCCATTGATTAATAAGTATCACAATTAGGACACAGTACATTACATATTTCTGCATGGTTAATAATTAAAACAATCAAAATTCAGTACAACACAGGGTGGACGGGGCCATTACTGGAGCCATGGAGCGCATGCGCGACCAAGATCTGGGGTCCTGGGTAACGGGAGAAAAGCAGAAATACCATGGCTCCCCCATTGCCAAGTAAGATGCTGGGGTAAAAGGGGACCAAAAAGCTTTCTGGGGAAAAAAAAGGTACTGAGGTGGTTGAGGGCCGTTGCTGAGGTAGGCTGTGAAGCACAAGCTAGTGTTGTGGTGCTGCGCATGCATGCAACCTACCTCAACGCCGGCCCTTCTGAAGATTTTTGGTTCTCACAGGGTCCCAGTGCCTCCAGCTTGAACCCAGCACTATGAATGAATGGTGAAGATGGTCCAAGAAGATCAAGAATTACGGTGAGTACATAATTTTCTTTCTAGGGATATGGATATGGTGTACTTGTCTACACATTCTGGCAGTGTCCTTTGCCCTTTAAGATGTGCCAGAAAGTCTTCAAGCTGGCTCCGCCTACCCACCCGGGTGGTAACTCCCCTGGTACCACCACATGATGCCAGTCCTTCCTTTCTGCTTGGAAAATTAGATTCCCTCCTCATCGCTCTGCATTACTGAGGCCCTAAAACGTTCAAAAAACCCTTTTTCAGTTTTTCTTAGCATTTTTGTCTTCTCTACTTCTCGCTGTCATGTACAACACGAAGTCCGCTCTGGGTTTCCAGTTTTGCGGTTGTGAACAAAAGATGTCATGATCCGACCCGCACTCTGCAGATGTTTACTGCCTAGATCACGAGCATGATGTCCAGGCCTGTGTTTTTTGTTGCGTGTTTTTACCATCAACCTTAGAGGATCGCCTTGCCTGCTTGCTCCTTGGTTGTGCCAGAGTGAATGGGACCCACCAGTTCATTCTAAGGAGGCACAGAAAGTGGTTTCCATGGCCAGGGGTTCTGCCAAGCAGTTGGCTATGGAAGCAGAAGCGACTCGGGCCATGGCACATTCTTCCTCAGCTTCGGCCTTCATGCCACTCTCATTGGGCACATCTTTTTCAGGTGCATTCAAGGAACTGTGCCAGGCTCTCCCTACCTTCAGAGAGAGCCCCTCAGGCAAAAAGAAGCCCAAGAAGACCAAAGAATCCAAGGAGAGAGAGACCAGGAAGCAATCTCACCGACGCCCATAGGATCGGGAGCGCTCTCAGGCCTCCGATTCCTGCACTTCTCCAGAGCTCTCAGCTTTGAATTTGGTCACTGGCTCCACGGTAACCCCATCAGGCCAGTTGGCCGAAGGTTGGGCTGACTTTCCAACCAAGATTTTTCTTGACCCGGTCAACCCGCTCCTTTCTGCTGAGGAGTTGATACCTCACTCTCCAGAACTCCAGTTCTTTTGGGAGGGACAGGGCAGGCCTCTGTTCCACTGCCTCCAACAGCAGAACTCCCTGACCAGTGGGTGAGTCGGCAATCACCGGCCCCCTCTGAGACCTGTTACTAGTCCCCCTGGTGGCATCAGTCGTGGTCTCGCTCAGGTAGCCTTGACTCAGGCAGTCCATATCACTCTCGACGCTCATGTTCCAAGCACTCGGGAAAGCAGTGCCACCACTACTACTCCTCAGGTGAGGAGAGGTACCACCACAAATTGCGTTGGCACTACAAGGAGATTACGTGACAGCAGCTTCTGTTTTCCCAGGTGAAGCTACCTGTGGTGCCCAACATGGACAGCAGCAGGCCTGATGTCCCAGACCCAAATCCATGGCCTCGGTCATCAGGAAACCAGGAGGTCGAGGCTCCAGTGGTCCCTCAGCTGGATCCTTCTCTGTTTCCAAGCCTGCCCAGTGACAGGATGGGGGGGGTGTCCTCCCCTCTCCCATCCTGAACTCCCTAGGTCCCTCCATGGGGGGCTGGCTCCACCACTACCTTTCTGCCTGGTCCACTGTCACAACGGACAGGTGGGTTCTCGACGTGGTTGGCCAGGGTCTGCTTCTGGAATTCGAGCAGTACCCTCCCAGCCAAGCCCATGCCCCACAGGAAGACATGCTGTCAGTCGACATTCACTCGGCCCTCTGAGATGACATAGCCCAGCTCCTGCTCGAGGTCATGGCTCCAGTCTTGGATCCTCCACAGCAACCAGGGTTCATGTCCAGGTACTTCCTGGTACCCAAGCAGATGGGGGACTGGCACCCCATTCTAGATCTGCATGACCTGAACAAGTTCATCAGGTCTCGCACCTTCAGGATGGTAACTCTGTCCCAGATAATACCATCCCTGGAGCAGGACATGTGGTTATGCTCACTGGTTCTTCAGGATGTGTTTTTCCACATCCCGATCCATCCATCCACCAGCGGTTCTTCCACTTTCGGGCATAGGGCACCCACTGCAAGTTCCAGGCTTTGCCATTTGGCCTGTCCTCTGTGCCCAGGGTCTTCACCAAGTGCATCACAGTGGTGGTTGCCCACCTGAGGTGTCAGGGTATATCCCTTCCTGGATGACTGGCTCACTGCGGGTCCCTCCAGGCAGGAGGTGGAGTGGTCCAGGGACCTGGCCCTCCAGACCTGCATTTCTCTGGGCCTCCTGGTCAATGAGGCCAAATCGGAACTCATGCCTTCACAGGTGATTAACTTCATCAGAGCAGAGCTCGACTCTCACAGAGCCAGGGCTCAGCTCCCGGCGGACAGGGCAGAGGCTATTATCTCCTTTGCCTGATCATTTCAGGTTCGGCAATCATGCCCTGCTTGGAACCTCCTGCGGTTTTGGGCTACATGGTAGCCTGCACCAGCGTGGTCCAATGGGCCCACTGGACAATGCATTTCCTGCAGTGGGAGCTGGCCAGCCAGTGATCCCAGCACAGGGTTCACTTCAACCAGTTATCACCGTGACCCAGCAGATGTGGGACATGCTCCAGTGGTGGCTAGTCCTGGAGCATCTGCAGGAGGGTATCCTGTTTGTCCATCTGGAGCCAACGATCATCCTGATGACCAATGCCTCCCTCATGGGCTGGGGAGCCCACCTGGAGGATCACAGAGTCCATGAACTCTGGACCACCAAGGAGTCTCAATGTCACATCAACCTGCTGGAGCTCAGAGTGGTTCATCTGGCGCTGACTGCTTTTGCTCCACACCTCAGGGGTCAAGTTGTCCAAGTCCAGATGGACAACACCATGACCATGTATTATCTCAACAAATGGGGTAGTACGCACTCCCTTCCACTGTGCAGAGAAGCTCTCTGCATCTGCACCCTTGTGCATAGTCTGGGAGCTGACCTGCTGACCATCCATGTGGCCAGTACCTCCAACCAACTTATGGATGCCCTCAGCCAAGTGGGCAAAGCATCACATGAGTGGTCTCTCCGTCCCGAGGTAGTACAGGACCTGTTCTCCCTTTGGGGTGAACCTCAGGTGGACCTGTTCGCCTCTCAGGAGACCGCAAAGCTGAGGCTGTATTGCACCGCCGCCCCAGTGGGAAATGATGCAGGGGGATGCCTTCTCAGACCCTGGACCCCAGGCTTCCTCTATGCCTTCCCTTCATTTCCCCTGATCCATAAAGTGCTGCTCAAGGTCAGGAGGGACAAGGCACAGGTGATCCTGGTGGCTCCAGACTGGCCAAACCAGTTCTGGTACCCTGATCTCCTCAGCCTCAGCAGCAGGCTTCTGAGGCATCTTCCACTGCACCTGGACCTGCTCTCCATCATTCAGGGGAAGGTACTGCACCTGGACCTTCAATCCCTGCACCCAACAACCTGGTTTCTGAGCAGCTAGATTTCCAGTCTTTGGGTCACTCCGAAGATGTACCCAGCATCGTTGAGGCATCTTGAAAGGAATCAAACTAAAAATGTTATGCCTTCAAATGGAAGAGATTCTCCATTTGGTGCCAGGGCAAAGGGCTAGACCTTTTGACTTGTCCTGTGGCTAACATTCTCAATTACCTTTGGTCCCTCTTCAAGGGGGGGCCTCCGGTCGATGACCCTCAAGGTGCACCTGGCAGCCATCTCTGCTTACCAGGTGTGGGTTGGTCAGCAGTCGGAGGCACAGGAAAAGGTGGTCTGGTGCTTCTTTAAGGACTTGAACCACATTCCCCCTCCGGTGCATGAACCACCACCACCTTGGGATCTGCTGCTGGTTTTGGCAAAGCTCATGGGCAAGCCATTCAAACCGAGGCACAGGTGTGAGATGTCACACCTGTTGTGGAAGACCTCCTTCTTGGAGGCTATCACATCAGCCAGAAGGATCAGTGCGCTCCAGGCGTTCTTGGTGGAGTTTCCTTTTTTGGTCTTCCACAAGGACAAGATTGTCCTGTGCCCCAACCCAAAGTTCCTCCCGACCTTTATGTTCTATTTTCACCTTAACCAGGTGATCAGTCTCCCAGTGTACTTCACCAACAACACCTCAAAGGCCGAGCACAGGTTCCATACTCTGGACCTGTGGCACATGCTCCCTTACTATAAGGAGTGCACGGCTGGAGTTCGGTGAGAGGTTCACCAGCTGTTTGTCACCTACACTGAAGCTGCACCTGGCAGACCTGCAGCCAAGCAGATGATTGGCAGGTGGATTGTATCCTGCATTGATCTCTTCTATTGGTTGGCGGGTAGGGAGCCTCCTGGAGGGCTAAGGGCTCATTCCACCTACCATACTGCTGCGTCGGTGGCTACTTCGAGGGACGTCCCTATCCAGGAAATCTGCAGGGCTTCTACCTGGAGGTCAGCACACACCTTCATTTCCCATTACCACATTGACCTTGAGTCACGCCAGGATGTTCGTTTTGGGGCCTCAGTTCTCCAATGGCTGTTATCTAAGTAGGGGTGTGCGCCTTGCCTCCCTCCTCCCAGAGAACTGCTAGGGGTCTGCCAGAACATGTGGATAAGTACACCATATCCACGTCCCTAGAAAAACTGATTACTTACCTGTAACAGTAGATCTTACTTCGAGAGGGCTCTTGCAGTAGTTAATAACCCTTACGACTAGAGTCATCAGGTGCTAGGACCACACAGAAAACTTTTGCTAGCAGTGTCTGGCGGGGGACCACCCACCCAACGTCACATGACAGACATCAGCGTGATGCTATACAGTGGGCAGTCCCCACGCCCACCCTCCAGTTCTTTCCCACCATCAAACTGCACAGATCGGACCTCTCGGAGAACACTGCTTCAGTCAGCTGCCATTTTCGGATGAGTATTTCACCGTTTTTTCTTTATTTTCTGTATTTTGAAAAGTAAATCTTTTTTGTGCATGTCTTCTCCAACACCTTCCGAGTCACATAACAAAATGTGCAATTTCTGTGGCACACAGCTCCCTCATAAAGATGGCCATTCCCTCCGTCTTTTCTGCCTGGAACCCGAACGCAAGACCGAGGACTGTGAGGCCTGCCAGAATTTCAACCAGGCCACACAGAAATGCTGCCAACAGGCCTTGGAAGCCCATGTTCTTAAGCTGAATATGACTTCCTTAGAGAAGGAGCTGCGGAAGCTGCAGGGGTTATCTTCCTCACCTGGGGGTTCTTCCAACTCCCACAAAAAGGAGGAGGACAAGAAGAAGCACTGGGACCTCGATCAGTCCCCTTCCTGCCCACGGCCTCCCGTTAATGTGGGTAACGCTCCACTGGCCAAGTCTGCTTCCTCCTCCGTGGAGCAGCCCTTGATCCTCCCACCTGAGCTGACTGCGGTTCAGGTGGATGTCTCTGGAGTTCCGGAAAAACTCTGCCACTCTTAGACCCCTCAAAACTTCAGGGTCTAAGTCTAGTGGCATGGCTGATAAGTTGGTCGTCAGCTTCTCTGACGACCGCCCAGCTCAGGCTGATAAGCCACACACCAGCTCCTCTGGTGTCCGCCCAGCCACAGCACTTTCATCGGGCCCTAATAACAGGCCTGACATCAATCTGCCAGATCAGTGCCCACTGCCACTTTGGCCGCAGCCTTCCCCAGAGGGTTCCCCCTCTCAGGATCCTCCTTCCCCACCTCCTTTGGTGGAGACTCCTGACTCGCCTGATCTTTCTGAACCAGAGCTGGAGGAGCATCCACCCGACACCACCCATGTGCCAGATCTGGAATGCCCAATGCGGGACCTCCTTCAGGAGCTGACAACTCCTGCGCTCCAGAGTCCCCCATCTGGGCCTGTTGCACCACCCCAGACCCCGGTGGTACCCTAAGCCCCATTGAGGCCGACACCGGAACTTGCTCCGGTGGATCCAGCGCTAGACCTGACATTATCAGGCCCTTCCTACCCCCGTCAGGTCCCTTGGCCCCTCCCGTTGGGGCCTTCCTCTGGCTATCTGCCATCTGGGCCTCCAACCGGACCCACGGCTCCACCATCAGGGCCTTCGCCCAGCCTTCCGATGCCAGACTTCCCTGTGCCTCACTACCCCTCTCCAGGGTATCTGCCACCAGGATATCAGATGTCAGAATACCCCACTCCGGGTTGTCAGATGCCAGGCTATCCCATGCCCAGTTATGGTACTCTGAGCTATCATTACCCAACACCTGGTTATTTGATGCTGGGTTATCACTTTCCAGGCTACGTGCCCACATACCAGCCTCCTCTGCCCCCTCAGCCTCAGGTGGACTTTAGGGCGGTGCTTCTGTTTTGGTGGAGTGAGACAAAGACCCAGCTGGTTTCTGAATTGGACCGACGTCAGCTGGTCATGGCCTCCCCGCTGGTCCAACTGGATCCTATGCCCAGGTCCCTTTCACTAGTGGAATTTTGTCCTTCTACCTTGAGCTAGGCCTAGCGCCCTACCCTGGTAGCAGGCAATGATAGGGACCTCATGGTCTCCTCTAAGGAGAGCCCTCTTCCATGGGCTCTGTCCCTGGACAGAAGCCTTTCATCAGACTCTGACTCTGACTCTTCTGCCTCCTCCGCTTTGGGCTTTGAGTCCCCTTCCCCGGAGGATCCCAAGCCAAAGGACTCTCCCAAGTCCCCCCAGAGGATCCCTTTTTCACAGAGATCCTTCAGAAATTTCAAGAAGCGAATGGGTGGAAGATGGAGGACCAGGACCCTCAATGTAAGAGACTGGCAGAGCACCTAGACATGCTAGTGCTGTCGTCACTTCTCATTCCTCCGTGGATAGGCCCGTATGAGGACTTGACTGCCATAGTTTGGCAGCAGCTTTCATCGGTGTTCACAGTCGCCAAGAAGGCTGACAGATTATATCAGACCATTGAGAGCAAAGACCCTTGAGAGCAAAGACCACCTCAGTTCTTATCCTAAGTCGGACTCTGTGGTCATTAATGCGGCACATGACCAAACAGCTAAGCCAAAGCATATGACCACCTCCCACCTCCCCTCCTGACAAGGAGTCAAGGTAAATAGACCAGTTTGGATGTAAAGTTTATTCATTCTCCACATTGGCCCTCAGAGCCCTGAATTATCTGGCACACATGATCGTGTACCAGAAATCTATCCTAGGTCAGTTTAAGTCAGAATTTGAGGCCTTGCCCGACTCTGAGGCTAAATCTAAGATTGCCCAAATGGTCAGGACAGCAGAAATCTCCTGCCATCATTCCCTAAGGGCTACATATGATGCCGTAGATGCTTCTAACCAGAGCAGCACTACGGCTGTTAGCATGTATCGATACTCTTGGCTATGGGTATCTGGATTGGCCCAAGATGTCCAAGCGGCCATTCAGGATGCTCCCTTCCGAGGTCCAGTTCTCTTTCGGAGTGACATCAAAGGCATCATAACTGAGCTACATGATAGTGGCAAGGCCTTGCGCACTGTCCAATCCATGTATCATTCTAACTCCAAGTCTACGCAGCCCTTTTGTCATCAGCAAAGGTGTCAAAACAGGCAGTAGCCTGCCCGACATCAGACCAAACGTCAGGCTCCTTCAGCGGTGGCCACCACTCCAGCAAAGTTACAGCGGGCTTTTGGGGTGTCACTCCCCCCCCAACTTGTGGCAGGACCCCCAGCCTCTGCCATCAGCTCCGGAGGAACCGGTAGGGGGCAGATTCACCAATCATCTAACCGGATGGGAGGCGATCACCACAGACTCGTGGTCCTTCAGCTAGTTGCTCAAGGCCACACCATAGAATTCACATCAAGACCTCCAACAAATCTCAGGTCTCTCTCACTACCTAAAAGGTCACATCTCTCTCATCAGAGAGGAAATACAGGGTCTTCTGCAAAAATCCACCATATAGCCCATTCCTCAGAACCAGGTGGGAAGGGGATATTACTCCCACTTCTTCCTGGTCCCCAGAAAGACAGGGGACCTCCGTCCGATCCTGAATCTGTACATAGAATACAAAAGATTTTTCATGTTGACCCTGCCGGGTCTGTTGCCACTACTTCACTAGGGACATTGGCTATGTGCCCTGGATATGCAGGATGCTTACCTGCATAGTCCAGTCTTTCCCTCCCACCACTGCTTTGTCCGGTTTACTTTCCAGGGGGGAACATTTTCAGTTCAAGGCGCTCCCCTTTGGCCTTTCATTGGCTCCCAGAGTGTTCAGCAAGTGCCTAGCGGTGGTGGCAGCGGTGTTATGCTGCCACGGCCTATTATGTGTTCCCTTACCTCTACGACTGGCTTCCATCAATGCCGAGGGACAGCCTGGCAGCCTCTCTGTCCATCACCCTGGACCTTTTTTGGCAGGTGGGAATCACAGTAAACTATCCCAAGTACCACCTTATTCCTTCGCAGCACCTCCAATTTATTGGAGCGGTGCTGGATACAGTCCAGGGTCAAGCCTTCCTCCCCTTGGACAGGGCAGAGACCTTGCGACAACAGGCCAACCAAGTGGCAACCAGCTGATGGACCACGTCCCAGTCCATCTTACGCCTACTGGGTCTTATGGCCGTGGCTATTCCCACTGTTCCTCTAACCAGGCTCCACATGCGAGTAATGCAGTGGACACTGAGAGTACAGTGGGATCCGAGATCAGATGACATGGATCACAGAATCATGGTATCCAACCCCATGCGTCGGGACCTCTTATGGTGGCAGGATCTGAGCAGTCTCTGTCGAGGGGCTCCTTTCCAGTCTCCCTACCCTACCCAGACCCTGACAATGGATGCTTCCAACCAGGGCTGGGGCACACAACTGGGGGATCACAGGACTCTGGGATCCTGGCCTCAGCAGCAGCTCTCTCTGCACATCAGTGTGTTAGAGATGCGGGCGGTGCTATATGCCCTTCAGGCCTTTCAGCCCCTCCTCTGCTCAGGCACACTCCTTGTCCAGACGGACAGTATGAGTGTGGTATGGTACCTGAACAAACAGGGAGGCACACGGTCATACCCCCTTTACAGGGAAGCGATGCGAGTGTGGTATTGGGCAGTTCAGCACAGCAGCCAGCTGATGGCAGTGCACATCCCAGGAGTTCATAACGCCCTGGCTGACAGTCTCAACTACACTCAGGTATAGGCACACGAGTGGGAACTGAGACAGTCAGTAGTCGAGGATCTATTCGATCTTTGGGGTCATCCAGAACTAGATCAGTTTGCCTCCCCATCCAACGCAAAACTACCCAGTTTCTGCTCACTCATTGCAGGGCCTGGTGTTTTCTGGCAAGACGTGCTCTCTCTCTCTCTGCTGGACAAGGAGGTTCTTGTATGCCTGCCCTCCCTTGCCGCTTCTGCAGAGGGTACTTCTGAAGTTACAGGTGTAAGGGATTTGCATTATTCTGATCGCCTCTCATTGACCTCATCAAATTTGGTTCCCTCTGCTCCAGCAGTTGTTGGTTGAGCGTCTGGTACCACTACCCCTCTGCCAGGACCTGCTGACCCAGGATCAGGGCAAGCTACTACATCCAGGTCTCAAGTCCCTGCACCTTCATGCATGGCACCTGCTGACATGGCTGCTGCATGCTTTGGGGTCTCTTCCAGAGTTGCACAGGTTTTTGTGGATGCCCGAAAGCTATCCACATGACCCACATATGCTATGAAATGGAAGAGCTTCTCTATTTGGGCAACTTCTAAGGGTTGGGACCCTTTCTCTTGCCTGGTCCCACAGATCATGGAGTACCTGCTGCACCTCTCTGATCTTGGTCTTAGTTACTCTTCTTTGAAGGTCCATCTGTCCACCATTTCTGCCTACCATGCTCCGGTGGATGGCAAAACCCTGGCTTAGTTGGAGGTTTCGAAAACCTTTCTGAAAGGAATTCTCCATCTGAAACCCCCAGTTTGTAACCCTGCTTCTCCATGGGATCTGAATTTTATTCTCGATAAGCTCACTTTGCCTCCCTTTGAACTGGCCATGAGCTGCGACCTATCTTTCTTGGAAAGCACTATTTTTAGTTGTCATTACTTCTGCTCGGATTTCCAAGCTTCAGGCCCTCATGTGTAAAGGAGCCTTATTTGATTTTCCACAGAGACCAGGTGACTCTGCATACAAATCCTAAGTTTCTACCCAAGGTAGTTTCTGAGTTTACTTTGAATCAGACAATACACTTACCAATGTTCTGTCCTAAGTATTCTAACCAAGGGGAGGCCATTCTTCATACTCTCGATGTACACAACATTTTGCATTACTGTACGAACCAGACTAAATCAGTCCACAAAACAGATCAGCTTTTCATTTCCTTTGTGACCGAGAGAGTGCTGCAGGTTCCAAACAGTTTGTCCAAATGGCTGGCAAACTGCATTTTGTTTTGTAACCAGAAGTATAACAAGCCACTTCCAGGGGAAGTTAAAGGCACTCAACCAGAGGCATGGCTGCATCTACTGCTTGTTTCAGAAATGTTTCTGCCATGGCTGGCCCAGTCGTGTGGAGGGTTAAGGCATCATGTCTTACCTTCTGTCTCGCCACAACCCATGTTCGCAGTGTGAGCAGGCCACTGGGGGTTGGCTGGGATGAGAAGGATCAAGCGTCCCAGGGACAGCTGTAGGGGGGGATCAGTTGTCAGTGCATGCCTGGCCCCTAGTGGAGGCTGAGGGCTGGCACACTGACACTGCCAGCAAGTGGACAGAGGCAGGGAAAACACCTGATGAGATGCACATGGGAGCGTGCATGGCTCTGTCGCTGGCGTCATTGCACGCCCCGCCTCAGGGAGAAAAAGGAGGAAAATGACATTCCCGGTTGGATGACAGAGAGAGTTCACAGGTCCCGTCCCCGAACAGCGAAGACACCATCCTAAATTGGATCCAGTCTTCGTTGGGGCTTGGGGTACCCCCATTGACCCTGCCAGGGGGGGTCAAGCCCTGGAGGAAGGTGGATGGTGTCGGCTGGTGGACGGCGGGGGACAAGACTGGGGCTCCCTCCAGATCAAGGGCCCACGGAGCAAGAGGATAAAATAGTAGCGAAAAAAAAAAAGAAAAAGTTTCTACTGCAGATATTTGTGCAGCAGCCACTTGGAGTTCTGTCCACACGTTCATTAAGTATTACAGTCTAAACATTGCTTCTAGGCTCAGGGCAGGCTTTGAACTAGCTGTCCTTCAGGACCTCCTGTCTTAATTCGGTACCTACTGCAGACCTTTCCTGCCTCCCGTGTTTCTCAGTCTTTGTCGGACTTTCGCTGCTTGGGACTCAGTCCTAATGGTTAATTACCTACTGCAAGAGCCCTCTCAAAGTAAGGTAGTACAGTTACATAAGAACCTGCCGTAACAGTAGATCTTTAAGAGAGGCTCTTGCAGTAGGTACCTTTTTCCCTCCCACCTTTCCCCTGCTTCTGCTGCTACTTCTTTCTAGCCTTCCTTTTGGCTCCAGGAGCCCACTCCTTTCTCCTGTCACACCTTCTTAGGTCTCCGGCAGGAGAACTGGAGGGCGGACATGGGGACCGGCCACTATATAGTGTCACGCTGACATCCATCACATGACTGGTGGGTGGTCCCCGACCAGACACTGCTAGCAAACGTTTCCGTGTGATTCTAGCGCTTGGTAGCTCTAGTCCTTATGGTTATTACCTACTGCAAGAGCCTCTCTCAAAGATCTACTGTTACGGAAAGTTCTTGCATAACTGTATTTTCTAGGAGTAGTATATGGTGTACATCCACACAGAACCACCTGACCTCCCCTGGCAGTAGCGCACAGGTATGCTTCTAGCGGGCATGAACTGGCATCAAGAGGCAGTGCTAGGGGAGTTACCACCCAGGTGGGAGGAGCCAGCTTGAAGACTTTCTGTCACATCTTAAAGGGGAAAGGACACTGCCAGAATGTGTGGATGTACACCATATACTACTCCTAGAACTACTGTTTCAGGTGAGTAACCTTTTTTTCTTCCTGCCATTGAGGAAGGTATTCCATGGGTGCATTTGCCATTTTCTACTGTGTCATGGGCTTCAGTTTTGTTTGTCACCACTAGCTCAATGCCACGTACCTTTTTCAACCTTTCGTCGCCACCTTTTTTTTTGTCCTATCCCCTTCATACAGCGTCGAGCTCTGTTTTTGCTCACTTTTATTACTTTCCATGAGTCAATCATGTCTGGCTCCTCAGGGCCTAAATAACAGAAGAAAACCAGCAAAAAGACAGATTTTCCCCCATGCATCAGTGCCCATGTGGGAACGTCTGGGACCAGCATGATAGTTGCTGGACCTACCTCGGAGTGGACCATCACATGGACCACTGCAATGCCTGCTTCTCAATGGACTTTTGCACCATGGAAATCCATGCAGAGAGGTGGGGGCAGGACCCCCTTGCCTTCTAAGGCAGGCGTTGCACCCGGGACTCAAAAGTAAGGTCCTTGGGTTCTTCCCCTGAGCCCCTCCCTGGTATTATATGTACCGAGGGAGACCAGGCCTCCACTAGTCCTTGTCTCACTGAGATGGGAGGCCTGGGAGTGGGGTCTGTAGGACAGCCAGTCCCCCACCCAAGGGGTCGGTTGTATACCTCTCGCAGTCCAGTACCTTCTTGGGGGTCCGGATGCCCCCGGTGTTGGAATCATAACTATATGCCAGGCCTGCGCCGGTGGGTCCCTAGGAGCCACGGTCCAGTGCTGCTTCAGTTTCTGGTACTAAGGGTGGTGCTGGTGAGCAGAATGGTGCCGCCTACATGGCCCGGTCCCCTCTTGCTGCCGTCTACAGCTCTGGGCAAAGGAAGGTCTCTAGAGCCAACCATCCATTGGAGATCTGGATCTTGTCCACCGAGCAGTCAGATGATCCAGAGGGAGAGGACCGGGAGGATCCCTACTGGCTTCCTGGCCCAAGTGAAGAAGGAGACTTTTCTGGGCCTAGCCCTAGGCCTTTAGCATCTGCATCATCATCTAGGGGTCCTTCTCAGCCTGGTGTCAGCCGCAGTGCCACCTCCCCTTTGTCCCACAGTGCCACTTGTGGTGCCAAGGATGTCACTGGTGCCTGTTCTGGCACTGGAGGGGATGGCGGCGCTGAGTTGGGTTGTGGAGCCATTGCTGATGCGGGGTCGGGTTCCGGTGCCACCCTCCAGTGTCGAATCCGATTCCAATGTCGTTTGCAGTGCTGAGGGGAGTTCTGGTGTCATTCATGGTACCGGATCTTCCTTGCTCCAGGATTCTGCTGCTGGGGATATTTCTAGGCCTAGCCCGATGGCAGAGCCCATTCAGGTGAGGTGGGGGTTGGTAGGTCCCAGTTGGTGCCACGCTCCATGTCTAGAGTGGTTGGGGGTCTCTAGCAGGAGTCGTAGTGTTGTCTCTGGTCTTCTGAGCCTCCCCAGAACCATCTTGGCTTGCAATAGGTGGGGATAGGGGCCACCCTGTGGGACCTCTACGGCTCTAACCTCCCCACCTGGGGGTTTCCCCTCAAGGGCACCATCCAGATTACCCCTCTAAGGTTGGGCATTCCCAGGTGTACGAGATGCACAGCCCCTCCCCTCGGGATAGGTCACATGTTTGCTCTTGTAGCCCTGGCCTGGTCCTTTATGACCCACCTTCTCCTCTGCCTGTCCCCCTTCTCCTCCCAGGCATTTTTGGTCCTATGGGACCCCTGACCTGGGAGCAGTTGAGGCCTTCGATGAGTGCCTTCCCAACCTACCTAAGGGCAATGGACCAGGCTGTCTTTCAGCCTGACACCCCGACACCACCACCCCCTGAGTCTAGCTCCTCCTCTTCATCATCTTCCTCCACTGAGGAAGAGGACACCTTTGTCCACCTTTCCTCCGATGCTGAATGCACCCATTCTCAGCAGTTCTTTTTGGAAATGATGAAGGTGCTGTGACTGTCCCATTTCCAGAAGCATCAAGAGACATCTGTCTCCATCCCGCTACCCCCCTCCAGCCCAGAGGGATGCCCAGCACAGGTACTGTGTACCCCTGGGATCTCCAGGAGCCATGCCACACCACTCTTCTGGGGTCCAACTCCTGGACATTCCCTCTGGGCATAGATGCCCAGTGCACTACCATCCCCTACAGCCAGACTCTGCTGAGTTCAACATTTGGAGTCGTAGGGTTTTCTTGGCAGCAGGCACCATGGTGTGCATTGCTGCACACCAGGCATCCTATGGCAGGCACCTGTTCGCGATGCTGAGTTAGCTCCTAGTGATGCAACCAGACAGACCATACCATACACCTTTATGCTCAGGATCTGCAGCTGATGCGACACCAGGTGAAGGTGTCCTACGATGCCAACGAGGTAGCCTCCAGACTAGTGGGAACTGCGGTCTGCATTAAGCGGATGGCATGGCTGCATCTTTCACGGTTGTCACCCTTGGCTTAGCGTAGGGTGATTGCCTCACATTACCAGGGGGCTGACTTCTCCCCATAGGGCCAGATATGAGCTTGAGGGGTGCAGTCCTGCTTCCAGGCCACAGGAGCCTCCACCTGCTGCTGACCAGTCTTGGGCCCCTGCCTCTCTCTGTCTTCCCCAACAGGAGGCTGAGGGAACAACCATTTCCCTCAGGGTTTGCCAGCACTACCATTTGGTGGTGGTGGCTTGGTACTCAGACCTTCCAGTGATAAATGGTGAAGACTGATTTTTTGGAAGATATGAAAATTATGTACTCACCATAATTCTTGATCTTCCAGAATATCTTCACCATTCATGACTGCAACCCATCCACCTTCCTCCGCAATTGTCAGGCTTCTGGGTAGTCTTCTTCCTTCCCTTTTCTTTCAGCCTTATCCCCTTTTTATGTCAAAAAAGGGGGGGCATTAAGCGGCAAACTCCTTTGGGGACTTGTTCCCTCTGCACGCCCCTGTGTGGCCCTCCAACAAAAAAAAAAAAGACAAAGGTGCCCAAGTGGGCACTCCAGCCCATGAGAGAGGCATTAGTCGTTAGGATGACCATCGGCTCTGGGTGGACAAATGGGATCCCTTCCTGCAGATGCTGTGGGACTAACCACCACTGAAGGGCATCCCACATCCAATGGGTCACAGTGACCAGCTGGACTAAGTGACCCTTGCGCTGAAACCACTGGCTGGCCAGCTCTCACTGCTGAAAGCGCATTATCCAGTGGGCTCATTGGACCAAGCTGGTGCAGGCAGCCATGTAACCCAGCAGGCACAGGAAGTCCCGGGCAGGGCACAATTGCCCAACCTGAAATAATTGGGAAAGGAGGAGAGAAGCTGCCAAGAGCTGGAGTTTGGCTCTGCAAGAGTCGAGCTCCGCCCAATGAAGTTGATCACCTGCCAAGGCACAAGTCTGAACTTGGCATCGATGACCAGGAGGTCTGGAGGGCCAGGTCCCTGGACTGCTCCATCTCCTGCCTGGAGGGATCTGCAGTCAGCTAGTCATCCAGATAGGGTAAACCTGGACCCCTTGGCACCTCAGGTAAACTGCCACTACTGCAGTGCACTTGGTGAAGACCCTGGGGGCCAAAGAGAGGATGAATAGCATGGCCTGGAATTCATAGAGGGTTCCCTCAGCTCAGAAGTGGAGGAACCTTCAGTGTGATGGATGGATTGTGACATGGAAGAACGCATCCCGAAGATCCAGGGAGCAAAACCACATGTTCTGATCTAGAGATGGTATGATCTCAGACAGTTACCATCGTGAAGGTGCGCAACTTGAGAAACTTGTTCAGGTCGTGTAGATCTAGAATGGGGCGCCAGCCCCCATTTTGGCACCAGGAAGTACCTGGAGACAAACCCTTGGTGTTTTGGAGGATCCGCAACAGGAAACATGACCTCCTTGTGGAGGAGCTGGGCTATGTCGTCTCTGAGAGCTGGCAGAATGTCTGTGGATATCAAGTCCTCCTGTGAGGCGTGGGCTCGGCATGGAGGGTACTGCACAAATTCCAGAGGCAGACCCTGACCTACCACTTTGAGAACCCACCTGTCTGTGGTAACAGTGAACCAGGTGGAAAGGAAGTGGTAGAGCAGGCCCCTCACAGCAGGACCCAGGGGAGGCATGAGGGAGGCACCTCTCATCCCATCACTGGGCAGGCTTGAAGGAGGAGGAGGGTATGTCTGAGGAGCCACCAGAGCATCTCCCCCCAGGCTTACAAATGACTGAGGCCACTGAATTCTGCCAAGGTTGCCAGGCCTGGGCCTGCTGACAAGCCTGAGGCTGGACTGGTTCAGCCACAGGAGTAGAGGTGGATTGAAAGGGCTTCGATTTCTGCTGCTGCTTGGAGCCCTTGGGGTCCTTCTGGGAAGATGTCACAGAGTCCAAGGTGGCATTGGACTTCTCAATGTGGGTGAGGTGGCCCTCAACTTGGGCCTGAACAAGCCAGTGCCCAGGAAAGGAACATATGCCAACTTGTGCTGAGTGTCTGCCGTGAAGGTCAAAATCCTCAGCCAAGCTCTATGGCACATGGCCACTGAGGTTGCCATGGAGTGGGCACAAGAGTCCCCAATGTCCATAGCAGTCTGGAGCTGTTGTTTTGCTGCAGCCTGGCCCTGGTCCCGGACCTATTTGGCTGTAGTCTGGAGGTCTGCCAGGAGATGAGGAAGCACCTCATCCAGGGTGCCCAGCAGGGCATGGGAGAAGTGGGCCATGAGAAGAGCCGAGCTTGCCTGGCGAAGACTAAGTGAGGAGGCAACGTAGACCTTCTAAGCCACGTGGGCCATTTTTTTGGACTCTGTCAGGCAGCTTATTGACATCCCCAGTATTGCCCGACTGTCTGAACACTGAATCTGCCACCAGACCCTCAGCCGAGGGGTGTTCACTGAATCCCAAGAGGGAACCGGTAGGTACCGCATACTTGTGGGCCATCCAGGAGGATGGCACAGGGCAGGAAGCTGGGTGCTGCTAGAGCTCCAGGTCAGGGCCAAGAATGGCCTCCGTTACTGGGAAGACCTCCATCAGAGAATCCCCCCAGTTGAGGGTCTCAGTCAGCGGGTAATGGACCTGTTTCTGGACAGGCTCCATCTTCATCCCCGTGGACTCAGAGATCAGTCGAAGAAGGCCCAGAAAGGAAGTAGGACCCTTCTTCGGTCAAGAGATCCCCCGCTGACTCCTCGTCGACCGGACAGGAGTGCAGAGAGGAATCCATGGACTCTCAAGAGTCATTGAAAAGTGGTCAACCACCAGAGTCTCTACTAACCCTCCGAGGACGGTCAGGGATGATGGTGAATGACAGCCGATGGGGAAGCTCCTTGACCAGCTGAGACTCCGTAGTTGGAGTGCCAGAGGTCGGCTGTTTAGGTGGTGGCTCCACCGGAATTGGTGGAGACGCTGGTGTCAGCCAAGCCGGGACTGTCTTGGTCGGCTCCTTAGGTGGAGAAGACATAGGCTGGTTGGTCAAAAGCCAGGTGATGGCTGCTGTTGGAGCCGGGGTTGGCTTCATACCAGTGAATACCAGCTATTGCCATATAAGTGCCTCATAGCATCAACAAAATATGCGCCAAAGCCTCTCCTCACTTGAGGAGGATGAGGACGAAGAGTAGCGGCGGTGCCACTTCCCATGGTGTCGAGAGTGAGAGCACCATCAGTGGGAGCCACTCGACCCACGGGAATGAGGCCGAGACCTCAACCTTGACCACTGGCAGCGGAGCTCAGAAGGAGCTGGTGAACACCGAGGCTCCTCTGGGTCTTGGTCATCAACCAGAAGTGGTGGATCAGTGGACTGATCCGTCCCTCCGATGGTCTGAGTCAGGACCGGAGTCCTAGACAAAGAAGTGTTGGCCTCTTCAGTCGATAACTGATCAGTCGGTTCAAGGAAAAATCTCATCCAGGACTTCATCCAGCATCTCGGCCAACTGGCCCGATGGGGTTACCATGGAGCTGGTGGCCTGGACCAAGGATTCAACTGAAGTCGAATCCAGAGAAGCGCAAGAATCTTAAGCTCTCAACCGAGAGCACTCCTGATCCTATGGACATTGGTGAGTCCTTTCTTTTTCTTTTTTGGATTCTTTTTTTAGATTTAGATTTGTGCCCAGAGGGCCTCTGGCTGAGGGTCAGCAGAGGCTGGCACAATTCCTTGAAGGACCCCGTAAAAGTCGAACCCAGTTGGAGTGGCTGAAGAGGAGAGGAATGCAGCCTGGGCTGCCTCCTCTTCAAACACTATGAACTGTTCAGCGGACCCTGCAGCCGCAGAGACCACCCAACAGGAGTCCTTGGATTTAACCGGCATGTTTCATTGGCCTGGGCAGCCCAGCTTAAGTCGGGCGAGATGGTCCTCAAGAACGGTTGGGTGAAATGAGCTACAAAAGTCGCAACCCTGGGGATCGTGCTCATGTCCAAGACAGCAGACGCATGTGGAGTGCGGGTCAGTTTGGGACGTCATTTGCCCGAAAGGGCATTGGCGGAACCCAGGAGTGGACTTGTCCATCGCAGTAGCAGTTGGAGATCGAGCTGAAGGCAACAAAACTTGTAGTTTTATAAATTTTTAAGTATATCCGAAGATTTAAGTGCGAGGGCCTACTCAACGCGGGAGCAGTAAGAGGGAACCTGCTTCTTCCAGTGGAAAGGAAGATCTGGCATCATGGGGTGGAGTTGAGGGAGTTACAACCCGGGTGCATGGGAGGAACCAGCTTGAAGACGTTTCTGGCAAGATTTAAAGGGGAAAGACAACTGCCAGAAGTGTGGATAGAACATCATATCCACGTCCCTAGAACTATAGATTCCCTTCAGGTAAAGGGTGGAGAAGGTGGGGGGAGGGAACAAAGGCTGGAACAACCCACTTGGTATAAAAAGGTTCTCTCTTTCTATTTACTCTCTCTGTTCTTTTCTTCTTTTTTTTTTTTTAAAAAAGGAAAAAAGGGGAAAAAGCAAGGACCCAGTACAAGTCCTTCTAGAAGCATTTTTTTTTTTTACAATAACAAAGGAAAAACTAAGGGAAGGGGTTGGGAAGTCCTGCTGGAGCTACTGTCAGTTCAGCTGGCGCTGACTGCATTCACTCCTCACATCCAGTGTTAGGTGGTTCAGGTCCAGGCAGACAACACCACAACCATGTACTACCTCTACAAACATGGCTGGACATACTCCCTGCCTCTGTGCAAGGAAGCTGTCCATGTGTGGACCCTCGTGTGCTGCCTGGAGGCCAATCTCCTTCCCATGCATGTGGCAGGAGCCTCCAACCAGCTGGCGGTTGACTTCAGATGTGTGGGCGAGGCATCTCACCAGTGGTCTCTCCACCCACAGGTAGTACACAGTCTGCTGTCCCAGTGGGGCACCCATCAGGTGAACCTGTTCACCTCCAGGGACAACGCAAAGCTGAGGCTGTTTTGTGCCCACCCCTCTCAGCAGAGGACGCTGCAGGGGGATGCCTTCTTGAGGCTCTGTACTCCAGGCCTCTTCTATGCCTTCTCTCCACTTCCCTTGATCCACAAGGTGCTCCTCTTGCATCTGAAGATGGTGGCCACGCTGGGTTGCCGTCTGTTCGGGCTTAATGCCTGAGCTGTAACTTTTGTTGATAAACGCTGTTTGGAGACTTTTTTAGCAAGCGTTTGAATGTGCTAAATGTTTTGCTAAACATTATAGCTACACCTGGGGAAGAGGTCCTGTATTTTGGCCTCATTAAGGTTTTTTAGCTAGTATTTAGGTTAGGGGAATGAGTGTTAGGCAGGACATGTAAAGTGAGGCAGCGTCGGAGTTAGTTTTATTATTTTTAGTTAGAGAAAACGTTTAGAAATATTGTTACAGTATATTGAATGGCTGGTGGCTGCATAGGGTTCTGGAGGAGCTAACTGAAGTTTTGGCACTCACCCAAGGGCAGCAGGAGGAGAGTTCTTGCTGTTGGAGGATTGGAGCATTGGCCATCTGGTTGTGGTTGTGGACTTTAGCCGTTTATGGCTGCAGGATCCTCGGCTGATGTCACGCGCAACAAAGGAGCCCTATGTAACCATTACAGATTCTGCCTCGTGGACTTAGGGGATCTGTGGTGCTGGAGCAGTGGTTGAGCAGTGGGGGTAACCAGTGTGGCAGGAGGTGGGAGCTCTGCTGCCTCCCAGGAGAACCTCGCCTGTCTTCCGCTGCCCAAAAGCAATCTTTGGTGCAGATCCTGGGTTGGAGAGAGGCAGTCCTCTTGTGTTCATGCGTTGTGTGTCCTTCTGTGGGGCTCCTTCTGGTGACTGGTGGATTGCGCCATCATTTGCATTTGGATTAATCTGCACTACAGGAATGAACTATATTGTATTAAGGAGCTAAATCAGGAATTTGAGGACTTAAGAGTTGTCATCGCTGGACTTTCCTGTTCTGAGTGAGTTCTGTGAATATTTGCTCCCCAAAAAGTACTGGTGAGAGTGGAACTTTTCTGTTTTAAGATCCTGATGGTCCTATGTGGATAACAGCCTGTTTGAAAAGACTGCTACCAGTCTTTCTGCCAGGATTGGATTGACTGTACTGCAGAAACTATATGATTGCTCAAACCAAAATTGGGCTGAAATCCCTTGGTGGATTGGATTGATTTGGATAGCACTTTGTACTTTCTTAGTTTTCCCATTGTTAGTTGTTTTAAATTTTGTGCAATGAGGTAAGGGGACAATAGAACTTGTTTTTTATTATTAGTGGGGGTTATTTTCTGTTTGTATTAATTTGGTTGGAGAGGAGGGCGTTGGACGTTAGTGTGTGTGTATGTGTGTGTATGAGTGGGCTGTATGGTTAAGGAGAAGAGTTAGTTTATGAGTGGTTGAGTAGGTGGGAAATATTTTGTGTTCAGGACTGATAAATATGTGTCAGGGGGTGTCTGGCAATTTAGGGCAGGCTAGAATCGTGTACGGGGTGTCCCAGCTTTATGACCTGCAGCCCTTCACTGCCCTCCTGGTATCTAGTATTACAGCTCATCGCTGCCAGGAGGTTGGAATTAAAAGAAGACTCTTGGGCAGAAGCTGGCAGAGCACCCTGTGCATGGTCAAGCGGAGCAGGATAGAAGTGGTTGGGTGAAGAAGGTGCCCTGGGATGCGACAGGGCTTGGAGAGATGCCAGTCGTGTTTAGCACCTATCCCTAGGGTTCCCATGAGACCAAGTGGGCAGGTAGCAAAAAGGTCTGCACTGTCCACCAATCTCCTGAGGGGGGTGCTGTGCAATGCCAGGTCAATCAATAGTAAGACTGCAGTTATTGCAACCCGGGTTCGGGAGCGGACTCGGGCAGCTGGAGGGCTGGCCGGGGGAGGAGGATTGAGCGCCGAAAGGCTGCTCTCCTCCTCCGGGTGGAGGAGGATTGAACGCCGAAAGGCTGCTCTCCTCCTCCAGGTTGGATGGGATGCAAGTCTCACTGCTATACCACCACCTGGGTGACCACAGGTGGAGGTGCAGTGAAGGTAGCTTGCAGACAAGGGTGGTGAGGTGCCTGTCGGAAGCTGGAGCACAAAGCGCGTCATGACGTGCTTGGCCCCTAGGCTTTCCTAGCACACGGATGCCTCGAGGGCTGGGACCAGAAAAACGGAAATACCCTGCCCCAGGTTCCTGTAGACAGGTTCCAGTCGTCCTGAGAAAATCTATAACTGGGCTCTGGAGATCGGGCCAGCTGACCTCCCGACACAGTCTTGAGGTGTGAGAGAGGGTAAGGGGTGGCCCTCTCCTCCCCGCCCGGGGGGGGTAAACCATGGCAGAATGGGGGTAGACAGCTGGTACCCAGAACAAGAGGTACCAAGGGCAGAACTACGGGAGCATGCACGACCTAGGAAACCCAGAAGAAAGGTTCCTGGAGCAGCGAAGAAGGGGGCAGAAAAACAGTAAGTTAAAAAAAAAAGACTGCAGTTATTGTGGATCTGATTTTGTTAGTCGACCTGGCTTGCATTACGGAAATCTGGTTGAGGGATGATGCTGGGCCAGTGTTAGAGGCCGCCGTCCCCCCTGGGTATTCCATTGTGCACTGCACCAGAGTGGAACATAGGGGCGGTGGAGTGGCTATTTGTTTTAGAGCTGAGCTAAGCTTCACCGTGCACCCAGTGAGAACACTGGGTTCTTTTGAATGTGTGGCCATTCATGGGGGTCCAGGCGCAGTTGCAGGATTCTCCTGATTTACCGTTCTCCTGGGATGGCTGGAGAGTTCCTGCAGGAAGTGGGTGACTTTGTGGCAGGTGAAACATTGGAGTCCTCCAGATGTTTGGTCTTGGGAGATTTCAATGTTTGGGGCTGACGACGAGTCATCTAGGTTGGGTTATCACTTCCTCCAGATGAAAAGCTCTGGGCCTGTCACAAGCAGTTACTACCATGACCCACCAGGGTGGCCACATGTTGGACCAGGTCTTCTCACTAGGGCTTGAGATTGAGAATCTCAGGACTGATCGGGTCATTTGGTTTGATTACTGCATGGTGAAGTTCTTGCTCAGGGCCCCCTCCAAGATCCCTGCCCCTGCAGAGATGGTGAGCTACCACCCATTGAGGGGTTTGAACCTGGAGGGTTTTTTGGTGGAGGTAAATCTATCTAGCGTGGACAGTGCATGCAGGGGAGATGTGGGTGAGGCAGTTGCTGCCTATAATAGGTCAATGACTGAAGTACTTGACTCCTTTGCACCGGTCCATGTACGACCCAGATCTTCTCACTTGAGGTCCCCATGGTTTGACGGGGAGCTCAAGGCATTGAAGATCAAGGGTCAGAGGTTGGAGTACTGCTGGCGGAGGACCGGGTTGGAGGCGGACACACTGGCCCTACATACACACTATAGTGTGTTCCAGGGGACAATCAACTGTAAGAAGGCAGTGTTCCTGTCCAGGGAGATTGCTGCTGGGAGAAACCGACCAGCTATGCTTTTTCAGACTGTGGACAGGCTATTACATCCAGCCTGTCTACAGCCGAAAAAAGCAGTTTCTGAGGCCTTGTGCAATGAGTTTGCTCAGTTTTTCTCAGACAGGATGTCCGCCATCAGGCAGGGAATTCCACCAGTGAGCCATGTTATAGCTAACAGTGGTAGCTTGGATTGTTGACAAAGCACTCCGCCTGGTTGGAGGGAGTTTAAACCAGTTGAGGTGGCTGATGTCATTGAGGTGGCCTCAAAACTGAAGCACACATATTGTGAGCTGGACCCAGTGCCAACATGGTTCTTACAGGGATGTGTCTACACTGTTGGCCTGGTGTTCGCCATGACTGTCCGGTGCTCCTTGTCAGAGGGGTCTTCCCAGATGCCTTGAAGGAGGCGCTGGTGAGGCCCCTTCTGACGAAGTCATCATTGGACCCTGACATCAAGGCGAATTATCGACCGGTCTCCAACCTTCTATTTTTGGGAAAGGTTGTAGAGAAGATTGTGGCGCAACAGTTGGGAAAACACCTTGTGGTATTTGATATCTATGAGTTGCTGCAGTCGGGTTTTCATGCAGGACATTCAACAGAAACCGCATTAGTTTGGGTGCAGAATGATCTCCTCAGGGCAAGGGATTGAGGTGAGGGGACAATTCTCATTCTACTCGATCTTTCCTCAGCTTTTGACACGGTGGACCATCATGTGTTACTCGACCACCTGAGGGACTACTGTGGACTCACCGGCACTGTCATCTGCTGGTTTGAGTCCTTTTTGACAAACAGAAGACAGAGGGTGGTGATGGGGAACTTTTCCTCATCCCCGAGCTTCCTGTCTTGTGGGGTACCTCAGGGTTCGGGCTTGCCACCGATACTGTTTGCTGTGTGTATGCTGCCCCTGGGTGAGATCATTAGGAAGTACAGCTTGGAATTTCATTGTTATGCCGATGATACTCAGCTGTACTTATCCTTTGCCCCGGGACATCCAATGCAGTGGGAGTATTAAACAACTATCTGGCAGCGATCAATGACTGGATGGCCTCTAGCTGGTTGCGACTGAACCCCGATAAGATGGAGGTATTTGTGGTGGAGTCAAACAGAAGGCATGAGATGAGATACTGGACTAGTTCTATGGTCTGTCCCATTGATGGCCTCCTCTAAGGTGCACAATCTTGGCATGGTGTTAGACAGCGGTTTGACGATGGAAAATCAAGTGTCATCCGTTGTCAGGATAAGTTTTTTCCATCTGAGAAACATTGCCAGGATTAAACACCTGATTCTGCCCCTGGACCTCCCCACCTTGGTGCATGCATTTGTAACATCTAGGCTTGACTACTGTAATGCTCTGTGCCTCGGGGTCTCTGGAGGCACCCTCTGTTGACTGCAGCTGGTGCAGAACACAGCTGCCAGGTTGTTGACTGGACAGTTGAAATACTGTCACATCACCCCGGTGCTGTGGGAATTGCAGTGGTTGCTGTTTCGATGGAGGGTGCTTTTTAGGATGGGCTTGCTGACCTATAAGGCCCTGCATGGAAGGGGCCTTTGCTACCTGGTGGACCTTCTTACACCCGCTGCCTCAGACCACCCCTTACGATCCTCCTTGAGGGGCCTCCTGGCGATTCCCAGGATGAGGCTGAGAACGGCCGGTGATAGAGCTTTTAGTATCGCTGGCCCCGTCTTGTGGAATTTGCTTCCACTATTGGTGAGGGAGACCCCATCGGTGGAGGCATTCAAAGCCTGCCTTAAGTGTTATCTGTTTAGCCAGGCTTTCTCAGGTACTGTATGAGAACATAGATTCTAGGGACATGGATATGTTGTTCATCCACACTGTCTGGCAGGTTCCTTGCTGCTTTAAATCTTGCCGGAAGGTCTTCAAGCTGGCTCCTCCTACTCACCCGGGTGGTAAAACTCTCAGCTCCGCCCCATGACGCCAGATCTTCCTTACCGCTTGGAAGCTCAGGTTCCCTCCTTAATGCTCTGCGTCTAGACTGGATCCTAATTCTTCGGTTCGCCCGAAACTTATTTTAACATTTTCAAGACTTCGGTCAAGTTTCTCCCTCGCAACTGCGATGGACAAATCGACTCCCGGATTTTGGAGGTGCCCTTGTGGGCAGAAAATGTCCAGGATGGACCCGCACTCCACATGCGTCTACTGCCTCGGCCTAGAACATGACCCGCAGGCATGCGCGTTATGCCATTCTTTTTCGGCCAACGTCCTGGAAGACCGTGCTGCCCGGTTACAGCTTGGTCACCCCGAGAAGCGCTACCCGCTGGTTAAGTCGAAGGAGACCCATTGGGTGGTTACCGCAGTGGCTGGCTCAGCTGAGCAACTCAAGCAGATGATCGCCCTCGAGGAGGAGGCGGCACAGGCCACATCGTCCTCTTCCTCGGTCGCGGCATTTATCCCACTCTCTCTGGGTACCTCGTATTCAGCTTCTTTTAAGAAGCTTTGCTAATCCCTTTCCATGAAGGGAGAGGGGCCATCAGGACATTCCTCTCGGTCCAGAAAGAAGGACCCAAAACGTAAGTCCCAGCTTTGGCGTTCGTGGGAGCGGGAGAGGTCCCCCTCCCAGGGACAGTCGACATTCAACTTCAGTCGAGGTTGCGGCTAAGGCCGCTGGCTTCACGGCGTCCCTGTCAGGCCAGCCGGCCGAGACACCCGTCGACGTGGTCGAGATTTTTCTCGGCCCGTCGGACGGGCTGTCAACTGGTGAAGCCGACAACCCTTCTTCACCAATTCCCTCGGTGAAGACCGAGGACTTGCCCATGCCTCCGGTGCCGCAGTCCCCGGTTAAGGCTTCCGAGCCAAGAGAAGAGTGGGTGTCCCCGGCCCCTTCCCAGACCCATCCTCAGAAACACCAAGGGTCTCGGTCTCTGTCTCGGACATCATCTCGGTCCAGCCGATCCCACCGACATTGGCGGTCTCAGTCTCGGCACCAAAGTAAGCGGCGCCGCCGTTCATCCTTGTCTTCCTCCTTGGAAGAGGAGAGGCTTCGGCGCAAGTTGTGTCGATGCTATGAGGACCTGATGTGGCAGCAGTTACTTCTGTCTGGGAACAAGCCGACGCCGTCGCCTTCCCTGGCCATCAAGTGGCTGTCACCCAAGCGGCCGAAACAACCCCTCGCTGTTGCCGAGGTGCCCAAGCCTGGGCCGGTTGTTTGGCCGAAACCAGCTGCCCCACCAATTGTGGTGTAATCTCTGCCTCCACAACCGAAATCAGGGGCGCCGACCAAGGACTCTCGGTCGAGTCAGGGCCTGCCCCACAGGTTGTCGGTCACCCTCACTCCCGACCTTCCTCGGCAGGTGAAGGGTGGCTCAGGCCCCAGGCAGCTCTTCGCAGACTCCTCAGAGTCCGACAATGACTCCTCCCTGTTCTCCAGGCCCATTGACCTGGAGTCCTCCGGGGGCCGGTCGATGGACGAAAGCCCATCGTCCTTCATCGGTTTGCTTCAGCTCATCTCGGAGTCCACTGGGATGCAGCTCCAGCCTGTATCCAAGTGGGCCAAGTATCCCCTGACGGAGATACTGGACCGAGGAGATTCACCCATGGAGGCCTTTCTGGTGGCTGAAGCCATTGTTGGCCCAGTCTTGGAACTCTGGCAGTGGCCTGCTTCCTTTCCTGCACCTTCGGCCAGGATGGCCAGGAAGTATGCGGTCCCTACCGGCTCTTTGCCCGGTTTTTCGGAACACCCCTCTCCCGAGGGGTTGGTCACCGACAGCGTTTTCCGGTGTTCTGGGAATGCTAGGGATGTGGACAAGCTCCCCGACAAGGAATCCAAAAAGCTGGACTATGCCAGGCGCAAGGTGTACGCTGCATCCTCCCTTGGCCTCTGCCAGGCCAGCTCGGCCGTGCTGATGGCACACTTCTCCCACACCCTCATGGGCTCCCTAGATGAGGTGATCCCTCATCTCCCGGCCGACCTGCAGACCACGGTTTGGCAGGTATGGGACCAGGGTAGGGCAGTGGCTTAGCAGCAGCTCCAAACGGCTCTGGACATTGGAGACTCCTGTGCCAGATCGGTTGCGGCCGCAGTGGCCATGCGCTGCAGAGCATGGCTGAGGATATCCACCTTCACGGCGGATACCCAGCACAAACTGGCGGATGTCCCCTTCTTGGGGACTGTCCTCTTCATCCCTGGAGTGGAAGGTCACCTCCAGCGGATCAAAAAGTCCAATGCCACTCTGGACTCAGTCACCTCCACCCAGAAGGACAAAGGCCGCCGGCAACAGCAGCACAAGTCCTTTTGTCCTTCTGCGCCTGCGGCACGTCCGGCCCAACAGCACCAGCACCAGAGCCAGCAGGCTCGTGCTTGGCATCCCAAACCCAAGCCCGCAGCTTCCTCCAACAGGAAGCAGGGAGGTAAAGGCCCAGAAGGTCCCTCGGCCGGTCCTTCCTCTAAGCCTGCCCAGTGACGGGTTGAGGGGTGTCACCCCAACCTCATCACTCCCTCCTGGGTTTCCCAGTGGAGACAGCTCCATTCCTTCCGCACCTTGGTCCATTATCACCATGGACCGTTGGGTTTGGAGGTGGTAGGAAAGGGCCTGCCCCTGGAGTTCGAGCAGGCCCCGCCCTTCTGAGCCATCGCCCCTTGGGGGGGCTACGAGGTCCGCAGCCTCTTTGTCGGCTCACCTGCTCCTCGAAAAAGAGGTGATCAGGAAGGTAGCGGATCCTCCTCCAGACCCAGGGTTTGTATCCAGGTACTTCCTGGTCCCAAAATGGATGGGGGGGCTGGTGCCCCATTCTCGACCTGCATGACCTGAACAGGTTCCTAATCTCAGACCTTCAGGATGGTCACTCTGGCTCAGATAATCCCATCCTTGGAATGAGGCGTGTGGTTCTGTTCTCTGGACCTTCAGGACGCGTTCTTTCACATCCCAATCCATCCGTCCCACCAGAGATTCCTCCACTTCAGAGTGGAGGGATCCCTTTACGAGTTCTGGGCCATGCCCTTCGGCCTTTTCCTAGCTCCCAGGGTCTTCACCAAATGCATGGCAGTGGTGACAGCATTCCTGTGGCACCAAAGGGTCTGGGTGTACCCCCTACCTGGACAACTGGCTGATTGCAGCCCCCTCCAGAGCGGAGGTGGAGCGGTCCAGGGATCTGACCCTCCAGGTTTGCTCTCAGGTTGGCCTCCTCATCAATGAGGCCAAGTTGGAACTCGTGCCAAAGCAGGTGATACAATTCAACGGGGCAGAGCTCGACTCTCTACGAGCCAGAGCATGGCTCCCAGCGGACAGGGCCGAGGTTCTTTCCTCCTTTGCCCAATCATTTCAGGTTGGGCAATTGTGCCCTGCCCCGGGACTTCCTGCACCTCCTGGGCCTCATGGTGGCCTGCACCAGCATGGTCCATTGGATCTGCTGGTACATGCGTCCCCTTCAATGGGGGCTGGCCAGCCAATGGTCACAGCACTTTGATCCACTGGATCAGCTAGTGACAGTGACCCAGGGGATGTGGAATGCTCTCCAGTGGTGGACCATTCCAGCACATCTGCAGGAGGGCATCCCGTTTGTCTGCCCCAAGCCGATGGTCTCTCTATCGACCGATGCCTCTCTGATGGGTTGGGGTGCCCATCTGGGGGAGCACAGAGCGCATGGCCTCTGGTCTCCTCATGTGTCCCGATGCCACATCCACCTGCTGGAGCTTCGAGTGGTTCATCTAGCCCTCACCGCCTGCGCTCCGCTTCTACAGGGTCAAGTGGTTCAGGTCCAGACGGACAATACCATGACCATGTACTACCTAAACCGCCAGGGCAGGACGCGCTCCATGCCTCTGTGCAGGGAAGCTCTCCGCATTTGGTCACTCGTGCACAGCCTGAAGGCGGATCTCCTTGCCATCCATGTGGCAGGAGCCTCCAACACCCTGGCCGATGCCCTAAGCCGGATAGGGGCTGCATCCCACGAGTGGTCTCTCCTGCCAGAGGTAGTACAAGATCTGTTCTCCCACTGGGACACGCCTCAGGCAGACCTGTTTGCCTCAAGGGAGAATGCAAAGCTGAGACTGTTTCATGCCGGCCCCCCTCAGCAGGGCTCGTTGCAGGGGGGATGCCTTCTCGAGGCCGTGGACCCCAGGCCTCTTCAACGCCTTTCCCCCATTTCCCTTGATCCAAGTAATTTAAACCTCACAGCTATCAAGTCCTTTCAATCACCTGAGATTTACACCTAGATAACTGTTCAAATAACCATTCAGTTCAGTTAACTCAAACACACACTTTTTTTGTTTTGTTTTTTTTTTTTTTTTTACCTTAAATTAAAGGTCCAAGTACAAGAGTTCTACTTCTTTAGTCTCAGTACAGAAGTCCAGTCACACAGCAGTCCTTTCTCCTGGTGTCTTCTGCCAAGCTATAACAGAATCTTTCTAAGGCAGTCTTTAAATGTAGCTTCCTTCTAGCTAAGCCACTCCCCCTACTTACTAGATCTTTCTATAAGTAATTTAAACCTCACAGCTATCATGTCCTTTCAATCACCTGAGATTTACACCTAGATAACTGTTCGGATAACCATTCAGTTGAGTTAACTCAGACAAACACACACTTTTTTTTTTGTTTTGTTAGTTTTTTTTTTTACCCTAAATTAAAGGTCCAAGTACAAGAGTTCTACTTCTTTAGTCCCAGTAGAGAAGTCCAGTCACACAGCAGTCCTTTCTCCTGGTGTCTTCTACAACAGCAAAAACAAAAGAATAGCATAAATGAAATATGAAATGGAAAACTCGTGTAATAAGTGATTTATCTGCACTTGAGCAGTTTGACCTCGGACACCACACTCGTGGCTTACGCCACTCATGAGGTTACCCGAGGTCACACTGCTCTTGTGCAGATAAATCATTTATTACACTTGCTTCCATTGCATATCTCATACATATATATATATATAAATTTAAATTTAAATTTGTGTGTGTTTGTATGGCGCCCAGAGCCTCTGGGATTGGGTGCCAGAAAAATAATATTTGCTTTGCCTTGCCTCATGGTCAGGAGGAACAAGGCATAGGTGATCCTGGTGGTTCCGAACTGGTCATGCCAGTTTTGGTACCCTCATCTCCTCAGCCTCAGCAGCAGGCTCCCAATGCATCTTCCTCTATGCCCAGACCTGCTCTCCATCAATCAGGGGAATGTTCTCCATCCGGACTTTCAGTCCCTGCACTTGGCAGCCTGGTTCCTGAGAGGCTAGAGTTTTTTGGGGTCTCTCTGAAGATGTTCTCACTGTTGGGGAGGCATCTCGGAAGGAGTCAACCTGGAAACGCTGTGCCTTCAAGTGGAAGAGATTCTCCATTTGGTGTCGGGGCAAGGGGTTGGACCCTTTGTCCTGTCCAGTGGCTAGCATCCTTGATTAACTATGGTCCCTCTCTAAGTCGGGCCTTCAGTCAATGACCATCAGGGTGCACCTGGCAGCCATCTCTACTTACCGGGTGTGGGATGATCAGCAGTCGGTGGTGCAGGAGAAGGTGGTCTGAGCATTTTTAAAGGCCTTGACCATATTTCCCCTCCTGTGTGTGAACCACCACCTCAGGATTTGCTGCTGGTTTTGGCAAAGCTCATAGGCATCCCATCTGAACTTATGCACAGGTGTGAAATGTCTCACCTGTTGTGGAAGACCACCTTCTTAGTGTCTATCACGTCAGCCAGAAGGATCAGTACACTTCAGGCGCTTTCAGTGGAGTCTCCTTACCTGGTCTTCCACAGGGACAAGGTTGTCCTGTGCCCCAACCCGAAGTTCCTTCCGAAGGTTGTGTCAGATTTTCACCTTAACCAGGTGATTAATCTGCCAGTGTATTTTACCAACCACACCGCTGAGGCCAAGCACAGGCTCCATACTCTGGACCTGAGGTGAGTGCTCGCTTATTACAAAGAGCGCACGGCTGGAGTTCAGGGAGATTTTCACCAGCTATTTGTCACCTACACTGAAGTTGCACCTGGCAGACCCCCTGATGACGCACTAGTTGTGAAACCTTCGGGGTTTTGTTGGCTGCCACAGATGGTATGTTGCAGGCATTGTGCCTTCTGTAAAGACTTTTTTTTGTAAATAAAAGCCTTTTTTGGCTCACAAGTCTGGAATAGTGCTGGTTTTGTTGATCATTTTGCCTAATATATAACCTGGGCACACTCCTCTACAGCTAGAGCTGTTTTTGCTTCAATTTATACCTGGCAGACCTGCAGCCAAGTGGACAATTGACAGGTGGATTGTATCCTGCATTGATCTCTGCTATAGGTTGGCAGGTAGGGAGTCTCCCATAGGGCTAACTGCTCGTTCCACCCGTCATACCGCTGTGTCGGAGGCTGCTTCCAGGGACGTCCCTATCCAGGAAATCTGCAGTGCTGCTACCTGGAGGTCAGCACACACCTTCATTTCCCACTACCACATTGACCTTGACTCACGTCGAGATTCTGATTTTGGGGTCTCAGTTCTCCAGGCTCTGTTCCCTAAGTAGGGGGTGTGCCCCTTCCTTCCCTCCTCTTGGAGAACTGTTAGGAGTTTGCCAGAAGTGTGGCTAGAACATCATATCCACATCCTTAGAAAAACAGGTTACTCACCTATAACAGTAGATCTTCCACTGAATGTTTTTTTGCAGTAGGTAATTACTTCTGGGAGGTTCCAGCAGAGGTTGCTGTCACACGGCAGCTTCTTCTAGCAGTTTTCACCAGGGACCGCCCACACATGACATCATGTCCTGCTTCCTATATAAATGTGGGTGGTCCCTGGTATCCTCAGTTCATTTTTCCATCTTCAGCTCGCATAGCAGGTAGTTCAACTTCTGTGTAGCAGTCATCAACGAGAAATTGGATTATAAAATGAATGTCTAAAGATTCTTCAACAAAGCAAGCTCTATTTTGTTCCTGCCATTGTGGTAGGAAGATATACCACTTTGACAACCACACAATTTGTGTAAGGTGTCTGGGACCCACACACGACACCAAATCCTGCAGCTCCTGTCAGGTGTTCAACAGAGCAACCCATCGACGACGGCTGCTCCAAATACAACATTTACTTACAGAGCAGAGAATGTCCCTGTTAGAGAACCAGGGGGCTTGTACCAAGGGCTTCCCCAGTTCTGGTTCTCATTCCCAGCTGGGCAAAGAAAGGGATAAAATGCCCTCTCACTCCTGGCCACGTTGCCCATCGATGGCCACTGTTTCTGTGGCTCCTCCATCGATGGAGCATCTTTCTACAGCATCCTCATCGATGGGGGCTCACACCCTCTCGTTGACGGCACTTCCTTATGCTTTAAATGCTGTGCAGGCTCTGCCTGCTTCGTTGATGGGGGCTCTGCTCCCGTCGACGACGTCTGACATTTTTCATGATAATCGTTCCATGGGCTAGTCGATGACGTTCCGTGTTTCTCAAGGCAAAACTATGGCTTTTGCCTTACAGCATGCCCCTCTGCCCTCACAGGTGCCATCTTACCAGGGTCAAATGGACAGAGACTGAGACTGAGACCCAGGTTTGTTTTTGTCGGGGGGTGAGACCTGCTTACTCTACCCATCCCATTCCCTCTGTTGCCCCTATTGTTTCTCAAGCCCCGCTTCTCCCCCCCCCACTTCCAGGAACGGGACATCACCAAGATAGTGACACAGGTCTTACACAACATGAGGTATACCCAGCCCTCCGACTCGGGAGTGCTTAGGGATCCTTTCCGGTCTCCCTCTCCTCTGCCTAAAAGGTTTCACGGTGACAGGGATCCACTGCCACCCTGGTCCCCTCCTCCTAACATGGAAGATTTTTTGTCAGATAAACCTGAGCTACCGGTGAATATCCCTGGTGATATTGATGAAGACTTCCAAGACTTGGATTTCCTGAATCTGGAGCCCCCCCTACTCGGACGTCTCTTCCCTGAATGAGGACATGCCTATACCGGCTACCACCTCTCCTCCTGATGATCCATCCTTCAGTGAGATGATGGTCCAAATACAAAAGGTCATGGGGTTCTTTATCACAGAACATGACAAACAACTTAAGGATATGGCAGAATATCTTGAATTGTCAGAGCAGCCAGCTTTAGTGGTGCCCCCACTGATTCTGACCTACCAGAATGCCAGGCTGGCTACATGGCATCAGCCATCAGCTATTACAGCTGTTCCCCAAAAAGCAGATTGCTTATATCAGGCTCCCCTGGATCATCCCTTCTTGTCCACCATCCAAGAAGAGGATTCAGTGGTTATTACTGCCACTCATGATCGTACCAAAAGACCTAAGCACATGAGTTCCTTACCTTCCGATAAAGAATCCCAAAGGATTGACTACCTGGGGAAAAAGGTTTTTGCTTCAGGCACCATGAATAGTCGAATCTTGAATTATGTGGCCCACATGGTTAAATACCAGTGTACCCTTGGTACTTCAACCATCGAACTTATCAATAAGCCTCCTCCCTCCCAGGAGAAGGACACGTTATTAGCCATGGTATCTACTAGCAATTCTATATCTTGCCACCTGTTCCAGTCAGGATATGATGCCATTGATACCTCAGCCTGACTCTCAGCTACTCAGCTCAGTCTCTCTGTGTCACCATGCTTGACTTCGCGTTTCAGGTTTCGCTCCTGGCATACAACATAAGGTGGCTAATGCTCCCCTTTAGTGTGTCCAAACTGTTTGGGCCAGGTACTCAAACATTATTAGACAATTTTCAGGCATCAGGCAGAACCCTTCGTACAGTGCACGGCATGTATCATACTCTGCAGCCAACCTACCATACACATTATTCTTCCTATTCCAAAAGAGGTAGAAAATATAAGGCCTCTAATAGAGGTGGCTCCCATGGTTGTGCCCAGCCCACAAGAGGTGCCGCCTCCGCCACCCGTGATCCCTGTGCCTGTCCCTCGGGAGGGGCCAGATAATCCACTGCCCAGTGACCTATCGGGGCTTTCCCCTCGCCTTCTTGACCAGGCCTCGGAGGCGGTGGGGTGTCATTTTGCCCTCCATTTGGAGGCCTGGCAAATGATCACTTTGGATAAATGGGTACTTCAGATAATTCAAAAGGGACACACTTTGGAATTTCTTTCCGCTCCACCCCTGCACCCCCCTCCCCGGTCGATCCATTATCCACTGGATTATGTCCCTTCTCGCCAAACAAGCTGTTTTACCAGTGCCCCTCCCAGATCATCAGACAGGATTTTACTCCCACTTTTTTCTAGTACCCAAGCGAACCAGAGATCTCAGACCTATATTAGACCTGCGACATCTGAATCGATATATTCGGTACAAACATTTTTGCATGATAACTCTATCCTCCATCATGCCTATTCTAAAATAAGGAGACTGGCTGTGTGCCCTGGACATGAAGGACGCCTACCTACATATCCCCATTCATCCTGCCCATCAAAAATTTCTGCGCTTCCACCTTCTGGGTCAAAACTATCAGTTTCGGGTACTCTCTTTCAGCCTCTCATTGGCCCCAAGAGTGTTCACCAAATGCCTAGTGGTGGTAGCAGCAGCCTTACAGAAAAAAAGGCACTTTGTCTTCTCATATCTAGACAATTGGCTAATAAAAGCAGAATCCAGAGAAGCTCTGCTTGCCTTCCTAGCCACTACTCTGAGCGTGTTCAATGATCTAGGGATAACAGTCAACTGGCCAAAGTCCAGTCCACTCCCAATACAGTCTCTCCAATACGTCAGAGCTGTTCTAGATACAGTCACAGCCAGAGCTTACCTTCTGCCTGCTCATCAGGACACTCTTATATCTCTGGCGTCGAGGATACAGATCCAGAAAACAGTCATGACCAGACAAATGCTGAGTCTTCTAGGTCACATGTACACTGCCATCTCTATGGTGGCATTCGCCCACCTTCACAGGAGACCTGTCCAGTGGACTGTCAAGAATCAATAGTCTCAAAGAACTGGACAGTTCGACAATAAAATCAGGGTCACTCCTTCGCTGAAGTCATCCCTGAAGTGGTGGACAATCAAAACCAATTTATGCCAAGGGATGCCTTTCTGCCTCCCTCCCATGCAAACGCTAACCACATATGCTTCCCTGACCGGATGGTACGTGCAGTTAGGTCCTTATCAGACCCAAGGCCAGTGGACCACCTCTTCCCATCATTCTCATATCAATCTCCTAGAGATGGCAGAAGTCTGACTCGCCCTTCAGGCATTCCAGCCCTACCTCAAGCCAGGACCGTTGCTTATTCAATCAGACAACACTGCAGTGGGGTTCTACCTCAACAAACAAGGGGCCACAAAATCATGCACCCTCTGCATGGAGACCCTTGCAGTATGGCAGGAAGCCATCTGACAAGACCTGGCCCTCACAGCCATCCACCTACCGGGACGGTGCAATCAGTTAGCAGACTGGCTCAGTCGCCAGTCATCCGCTCATGAATGGACACTTCACAAAGAAGTACTCCAAAAAATCTTCGACCTCTGGGGAACTCCACAACTGGATATGTTTGCCTCCCCTGTCAACCACCGGCTCCCCAGTTACTTCTCCATTATCCCAAGCAACGAGGGAAGGTCATAGATGCCCTCTCCCAACCTTGGACAAGACTCTACTTATATGCCTCCCCCCATCCCTCTCTTACAAGACTGTATTGAAACTCCACATAGAGCCGGCCTCCATGATTCTTATAGCACCAATGTGGCCTCGCCAACCATGGTACCCTCTACTACAACAACTGTCAGTCAGGGACTCCATTCAGCTGCCAATCAGACCAGATCTCCTGACTCAGTGTCAGGGATCCCTGCTGCATCCCAGCCTGAAGACCCTTCATCTTCACACTTGGCTCCTGAGGATGCATTCATAAACATACTTCAAGTGTCCTCTCCTTTCGCTAACATTCTCCTGGCTTCTCATAAGCCAACAACTAGAGAAACATATTCCAAATGGAAACACTTTTCCATATGGTCGGCCTTTCACTCCCTGGACCCGTACTTATGTCTACTGATGAAGGTCTTCGACTACCTGGCCTCATTATCAGAATCAGGCTTAAGTTACTCCTCCATCAAAGTCCACCTGGCTGCCATCTCAGCCTTCTATGAACCCTTCGATGGCAAATTGCTGTACCAACATCATCTAGCCAAGATGTTCTTAAGAGGAATGCTACATATTAAGCCTCCTATTATACATTCCACTTCTCCGTGGGATCTCAGTTTAATCATAGAAAAACTGACCCACGAACCTTTCGAGCCAGTGGCCACCTGTGATCTCCGCTTCCTTTCATGGAAGACATTATTCCTAGTGGCTATTACTTCAGCTCACCATATTTCCGAGCTTCATGCCCTCATATGTAAGGAACCTTACTTGATTTTCCACAAGGACAGGGCAGTTCTTCGTACCAAGCCTACCTTCCTTCCTAAAGTAGTCTCTGAACATACTCTAAATCAATCTTTAGAGCTCCTGGTGTACTACCCCGAACGCTCCAATCCTGGTGAACATGTTACATTTTATTTATTTAGTTAGTTTTTGTTGACCGGGTATGTGCACTAGACAAATTCTGCCTATTTTCAGGCACGACCTGGGAAGGGGGATACAGATGAATGTCAGCTGACCTTGAACCAGATTAAACTGCTGGTGGTATTTTTAGTGAATGGGGGGAAATTTGGCCAGGGCACCAGGGAAATTCCCCTACTCTTTTTGAGGAGTGTCATGGGATCTTTAACAACCACCTGAACTACCACCAGAACAGGCAGATGGGACCTCGGTTTAACGTCTCATCCGAAAGACTGCACCTCAGGAGTGCAGCACCCCCCTCATGCTGCACTACAGTGTCAATGTTGGAATATTAACCCAGGTGCCTGGTGTGGGGATAGAACCCACAGCCTTCTGATCTCCCGGCTTCAGAGGCGAGTGTGCTACTTGCTGAACCACTGACACTGACATACCTTAGATATCCATCGTATCCCACGCTGTTACACTAATCATACTCAGTCGATTGGGAAAACTTCTCCGTTGTTCATCACCTTTGCCTCTGGCAGACAAGGGCTTCCTGTCACTAAGTGAACCCTGTCATCATGGTTGGCGAACTGTATTTTCTTTTGTTACAAAAAGTACAACAAGACTTTACCAGGACCTGTCCAGGCTCACTCTACTGGAGCTATGGCCACAACTGCGGCCTGCTTCAAAGGTGCCTCCATTTCAGAAATCTGCAATGTGGCTACCTGGTCCACAATCCATACTTTCACAAGGCATTACAGTTTTGCTATTGCCTTGAGATCTCCTATCATAATGGTCCTCCCATATGGACGTAACTGCTGAGGAATCTCCCAGAAGTAATTACCTACTGCAAGAGACCATTCCGTGGAAGATAGTACAGTTACGTAAAATCTCACCATAACAGTAGATCTTCGAGGAATGACTCTTGCAGTAGGTGCAATCCCACCGTCCATCCCCCTCCTTCTCTAACAGGGTAAATTCTGGTCCAGTGTCTTAGGGTTGGGACTCCTTAGTACCTCGGTTTCCCCTCAGTCCTCACTTTTGCAAGCTGAATCCGGTGGGGGGAACTGAAAATACCAGGGACCGCCCACACTTATATAGGACACAGGACATGATGTCATGTGTGGGCGGTCCCTAGTGAAAACTGCTAGAAGAAGCTGCCGTGCAACAGCTACCTTTGCTGGAACCTCCCAGAAGTAATTACCTGCTGCAAGAGATATTCCTCGAAGATCTACTGTTACGGTAAGATTTTACCTAACTGTACTTTCTAGGAATGGTATATGATGTTCATCCACACGGACCCACCTGGCCTCGGGGCACAACTCTGCTTCCAACGGGCGAGATCTGGCATCAAAGGGTGGAGACAAGGGAGTTACCACCCAGATAGGTTGGTGAGCCAGCTTGAAGATGTTTCCGGCAAGATTTAAAGGAGAAAGGCAACTGCCAGAAGTGTGGATGAACATCATATGCCACTCCTAGTACTACTGTTATAGGTGAGTAACCTGTTTTTTTGCTGTTGGATAGCCTTTTCTCATCCTTCTTTAGGGAAAAAGCCTTTCAGGGGGAGCTGGCGCTCTAGGTGCTAAGAGTTTTGAAATTGTAGCCACTTCCATAGCCAGTTCAGCTTCTTCCCCCTTGCAGTCCACCTCCACAATTGTTTCAGTGGCCTGTTATATCTTTCTTTCTTTCTCTTAATCCCCTATTATTGGGATGCTTTTTCAACAGTCAGAGATTAAGGAGGAAGGGAATCTTTCATTTTTTGTGGATCCCTAATTCCTGTCTGTTGTCCTTGGCAGGGACCCCCTTTTCTCGGTCATTTTCCCTCTCAGGGGTTGCATTTTTCTCTCTAAGCACCTTATATCTCCTTGGCTTAGCAACTAAACATTTTAGAGCACTGTTGAGCCCTGGGTCAGCTCTTTCAGACCTTCAAAATCTGAGGCTTTCCTTCTCCCATATTACGTTTTGATCATATGGAACTCCTAATCCTTAACCTACTATGGTTCTTTTTACCTCAGATGAACAACTATGGCTGGCTGTTTTTCCCAGGGCTCATGGGGTTTTCCTTCCATTTCTGAGCTTTCAAGGAGGTACTTTTTTCTTTGCAGTCCACTCCTCTAGCTGATCCTTGACATTTTTGTGGACCATGCTCTCTGTTTAGGAGTCAACTAGCCTCAGAGGGCATCAGCCATGTTTTACTATGGCTGAAAGCAAGCCAGCTCTTCTGACACTCTTGTTTGTCGACTCAGAATTAGTTGTCCCTGCTCTTCGTTTTCTCTCTCTCTCTCTCTTGCCCTCTCTCCTGCCTAGTTGCCCCAGTCATCCATGGCTACTTTAAACACCCTCCTCCCCAAATCATCATCTTCTGTTTGTAGTTTTTATTCCTTTTATATAATATATCCTTTTGCCTGTTCCTTGAGATCCCTTGCCCCAACCCATCTATTTTTCTTACCCTTTCTTCCTCTCTGAGGTGAACAGAACTGAGGAGGCAAGGGGGTCAGTGTCGGTTACTGGCCAGTCTACGAGCACCACATCATATATCTGCCTCATGGGCGGTGCTGTCTCCTACATCAGCCCCTTGCCTCTAAAGCTTTTAAAGGCATATGCTTCTGTGGGGTCCTGGTGCCTCCAGCACAGACCCACCAGTGATGAATGATGAAGATACTCTGGAAGATCAAGAATTACAGTGAGTACATAATTTTCATTTCTCTGCACACATCCTAAGTTCCTAATGAAAGTTGTGTCCAAGTTCCATCTTAACCAGCCACTCTTGCTGCCTACCTACTTTGCCAACTTCCAGAATGAAGGATAGTGCACTATACATTCTCTGAATGTTAAGGGTCCTAACATCTTGCCTGGATAGACCTAAGAAATTTAGGCAGTCCAAACAGCTGGAGGCACCAGGACCCCACAGAAGCATATGCCTTTAAAAGCTTTAGAGGCAAGGGGCTGATGTAGGAGACAGCACCGCCCATGAGGCAGATATATGATGTGGTGCTCGCAGACTGGCCAGTAACCGACACTGACCCCCTTGCCTCCTCAGTTCTCTTTCAATCCTAATCAGAAAGGCAGCCTGTTACAGTCAAGTGCATTTCTGCCAGGATTGTAAGCTGCTTGCTCCACTGCTATGCCATGGCTCAGGTCAAGCTGAAGGGCCAGTGTCGGAGGGAAGTGGTCAAGGATGGACACAGAGTCAAAAGGTATCAGGTTGGACCAAGCAATTGCTAGGCAAATTTATTTTAAGCCAGCATGATAAGCAAAGCAAACAAACAAAAGATGAACTGAATACGACAAAAATAAACAAGCAAATAAAAAAATATATATCAAAATACAGTTCTCTAGAAATGGCTAGAGCATAACAGCAGGTCAGTGTACTACCAACCTCTCCACTCACTATCTATCTGAGGAGATGCATAAAAGCTGCTCCTTTTGTCTCAGTGGGGGGGCAGGTGATTTACTTGAAGCTCCACCCACTTACTTCCAAAATCCTTCATTTTAAAACAAACCATTATTTTCACATTTTAAACACAGGACAGCTTCAATTCAGCACAAGAATATGTAATATAGCTTTTAATATCAATAAATATGATTTATTTCTTTTATTGTAATGCTGTTCCTGGTAGCAGACTCCTCCTCTGAATGACCCACGGTATAAGTATGGAGAAGAGAGGGCTGGCTGACTCCTAAGGATCCATTCATAATGATCCCTGCAAGGAGAAAACCTCTTCTAGAAGATTCCCCCTGCTTATACCTCGGTAAGACCTTCCATTCTTAAGTAACAAATAAACTAACATTGGAATTTTATACATTCTTTGAACCAAAAGCTGAAAGTTATCTAGAATTCTGTACATTTAAGAACAGAAGTTTCCTTTTATATTTACAAACATGCTGCCTCACAGGGAAACACAGAGCTCTTATTGTAGAAACATTGTGTTGCTTTTGTATGGCCATTATCATTCTTACTTTATGTTTATTCAACTATAATACTTCTGGAGATTCTGCTGAAAACATAAACATTAAAACTATGTTTTCTGGAATTAATTTCACCGGGTTACTAACAACAGAGAGAACTTCATATCATTCAGTGTTATGCTTGGATGCCTAGGCCTGAAGAAAACAAACAGAAAACTGTGTTTGTTTCAGTTTAGGTTTAACATACAGCTTCTACCGAGGCAAACTCAACAGTTTAACAAATACCTCCACATGGAGGTCTCTTAGGACATCTCACAAGGGAAAAAAGGAAAAGGGTTTTCACCTCACAAGTGCGGGGGTTCACTTCTTGGCAGCTTTAAATCGCTCCTTTGCTGAGCATACTGTGTGCAGGTTTCTAAATGAGGCTAACGGGGCAAATGCCCATACGGCTAAAATCTCTCTGCAGAATGCACTGTGCGTAGAAGTTCTAGCACTGTCAAAGTGCCATAATGTTGCAATAATGGGTCACAAGTGAAGATATTAGCTACATTAGCTACCTGGTTTGGGGGCATGAAGAAATTTTTCTTCCTGAAACCATAAAGAATCACAGGGCTAGTACAAAGAGCTTTCCCAGGTGGCCTGTCGGGGAAAGGGGAAATAAAGCAAAGTCAATAGAGACAGGATAGATACAGAAGGTGCTGCTGCAGCAGACTTGAAGCAGGAGAAAGAGAAGGTTCCAGAAATACAAACGGTCTTACAGCACCCTGTGACAGTCAGGTATATGCCCACTCCACCAGAGTGGTTGCCATATCCCTAGCAGAGATTTGCTGTGTGCCTATTGGAGATATTTGCTGAGCTGTAACTTGGAGCACAGTGCACACTTTTGTAAAGCACTATGTCTTGGATGTCCAAGCCAGGCAGCATGCCATCTTTGACAGGACAATTCTGAATGGATTATTATCCTAAATCAGCCTTTGGCTCCTACCGCCCTAGTCTGGGGAATTGTTTGTCTGAGCTTGGTACTCTGACCCACTAATGGGAATCAGTGGTGAAGACTGATTCCTGGAAGATATACTACAAGGATCTATCCTGGGTCCCCTTCCTCTTCACTATCTTTATAAATGACCTCTCCCTAAATGCTGTATCCTGCTCCTCTTTGCTCTGTGCTGATGACTTAGTGCTCTGCACTATCTCTAAATACGTGGCTGACCTAAACTCCAGCCTTACTTCTGATTTCCACCATCTTCACTCCTGGCTCTCCCAAAACAAGCTAATACTCAGTGCTAGCAAAACTCACTGTTATGTGGCTCTGCCCCTAGACTTAGAAAGTGTGCTGGGTGTCTGTCCAGCTGCAGTAATGATGGCTCCATCCTTGTAAATGTTGAATCTGATACCTTGATATTAACCTTGATCTTTCTCTGGACTTTGCCCAGCACATCTCCAATACTTGTAAAGCTGTCAACACCAAGCTTGGCCTGGCTTTTAAAACCAGATATGCCATCACACCCTCAGCCAGAATTGCCATTGCACGGGGCATCCTTCTTCCTACCATTAACTATGGCTGTATTACTTTCTCACCCACTGCCAAAACAAAGCCACACTCACAATAACATACACAGGTAACCAACCATGCATGGGATAATCAGAGCAGTACTGCCGGTTCCGCCAAGTGAGCAAGGAGATGTATTCTACTTGATCTGTTTTGCAGTTAAAAAAAAAATCAGGGGGTTTCAGGCCTATTCTGGATCTGAAGCATCTAAACAAGTTTGTGTGCCGCACAACATTCAAGATGGAGTCCCTGAGGTCAGTCATCTGAGCTGTTCAGCCGGGGGATTTCCTAGCTTCAATAGATCTGATGGATGTGTACCTTCACATCCCCATCTCAGGTTCTCGATATTGGGCCGACATTTCCAGTACAGGGCACTTCCCTTCAGCCTTGCAACAGCCCCCAGGGTCTTCTTGATGGTTCTGATAGTCCTGATGGCTCTACTTCGACAAGAGGGACATCATGTCTGTCTTCATCTAGAGGGCCTTTTTATTTGAGCACCAACTTTGTCCTTGGCAAGGAGGTTGGAGCTCAGGACTCTGGAGATGCTCGAGTCCCACGGCAGAGTGGTGAACCATGAGAAAAGCTTTCTCGAACCCACTCAGACCTTGGAATACCTGGGAGCAGTCTTCAACATAGACCAAGGGAAGGTTTTCCTCTCGTCCTCCCAAAAAGAGACTCTACTGAAGGAAGTTCAGTAGCTCAGAGCTCAGTCATCGGCCTCAGCCCTCAGCCTGCTACACATCCTGGGCCTCATGGTGGCAGATCTAGTTTAGTGTGCTCATTTTCACATGCAATCCCTACAAAATGGGATTGCTGTCGGCCTGGGATCCGACATCGGAAGATTATCAAGCCAGGATTCCCCTCTCCTCAGCTGCGGCACTCCCTGAGTTGGTGGGTAAGTATGCAGAATCTGAGCAAAGAGGTTTCCTTAGAACTTCCTCCAGAGTCTTTTTTTTTGTTTGTTTGTTTGTTTCAGATCCCCCCTCCCCCCCCCGTCCTCGAGAATCAATTCTGACAACAGATGCCAGTCTGCACAGTTGTGGGGCAGTCCTGAACCAACTAGCCACTCAGGGAGCTTGGTCAGTGCAGGAACAGCATCGCCACATAAATGTTCTGGAGATAAGGGCGGTTCACCTAGCTCTTCTTCAATTTCAAAGTGTGCTGCAGACAAAAAAAATACCACCAACAGCTTAATCTGGTTTAAGGTCAGTTGACATTCATCTGTATCCTCCACCCCCAGGTTGTGCCTGAAAATAGGCAGAATTTGTCTAGTGCACTTCCCCAGTCAACAAAAAAACTAAATAAATAAAAGCAGTAAAGATAAGGTCAGACAACGCCATTGCAGTGGCGTACATAAACAATCAAGCTGGCAGGGAGATGCTACAAGAAGCCTCCGATCTCCTCATGTGGACAGAGGAGAATCTTCTCTCCTTGTCAGCAGTACACTTGGCAGGGGAGTTGAACATTCAGGCAGACTGGCTAAGCCATGAAAATGTTCACCCCAGGGAATGGATGTTGAACCCGGAGGTGTTCGACCTTCTGTGCAGAATGTTCGGTCAGCCCCAGATCGATCTGTTCACCTCCAGCTACAATGCTCAGACTCCTTGATATATGAGCAAGTGTAAATAGAAGATGAACTAGATATAATATCTGTTTATTGAAAAAAAAAAATTTAATTTGACTTTTCGCAATACAGTGACCTCCCTTAACAGTAATAAGAAATGTTGTAGATGGCATGTTGCACTCCGATCTGGCGTTATTTGTCTTTCTTCCCAATCCCCGGTCTTTCTTTTGTATGTCAGCCCTAAGACTTAGAGTACAGTTTATAAAATCATTATATGACTTAAATAAATTTATTAGGGAATTATTCTGTTTAACTCTCTGTTCCTCATTAGAGTGTATCTTACGTGAATAAGATGCTATAAAAAGCATTAAAGCATCAATTAAAGCATACAAGGTTAATATGCATTAAAGTAAAATGTACAGCTATTCTAGAGGATTTTAAATGTTGGTGTCTTTAGACACAGCTTACACTGGTTGTGTTTAAATATGGTTGCACTGCACTTTAAGATGTATTCACACTTGTTGCACTAGTTGAATCAATCAGGGGAATTAAATGATGCACACCTGTTTTTACTAATATAAATGTGTGTGGTGCACCAGGGGGAATCATTCGTTTGATAAAGCCTACTTGGTGAAATGTTAAGATTTTCCGGTACCACTGCATTGGTATTTACTCTACAAGACTGGAATAAAACTTCAAAATTGTAAGCCTGGCTACCTTGATTTTGTTCACAACTGTTATATAGTGATAATAGGGGATTTTGAGTGCCATGACTTTTTCCTCACACTTCTGTGTAGAATGTTCGGTCAGCCTCAGATCAATCTGTTCACCTCCAGCTACAATGCTCAGACTCCAAGGTTTTTCAGCCATTATTGGTGTCCACAGGTGGACGCAGTGGATGCTCTGACTCAAGAGTATACCTTCAGCAGAGCATATGCATTTCCTCCCCTGCCTCTTCTCCCCACGGTCATACAAAAAACATGATGCTCAAGAGGAAGCTTCCTTCTAATAGCTCCGAAGTGGCCCAGAAGACTGTGGTTCTCAGACTTAATGAACCTAGCTCAACAAGCACCATTTCACCTTCCAGTACAAGGAGACCTTCTGTTTCGGGGTCCCATTCTGCACCCAAATCCAGGGGCGATGCAGCTCATGGCCTGGCTCCTGAACTCCTAAAATCAGGTTTCTCTAAGACAGTAGTAGATACTCTGATGGCTGCCAGAAAATCTTCTGCTTCCGCAGCTTACTCCCATGTATGGACCACCTTTTCAGCTTGTGCTAGGGAAGGATCTACAGCCTTCCAAGGCCTCAGTTCCACAGGTCTTGGACTTCCTGCAGGAAGGCGTGGAGAAGGGTTTGTCATTGAACACTCTGAGAGGCCAGGTTTCTGCCCTTGGAGCATCCTTGGGCATTTCTCTAGGGACTAATAGGTTATTTGTTTTCTGCATGCGGTTAGCAGAAGTCGACCTGTGTTCCAATCCCCAGTTCTTCCATGGGATCTAAATCTGGTTCTGAATGCTCTTTGTAAGGAGCCTTTCGAACTACTGTCATCCATTCCACTGGATGTGCTGTCTTACAAGGTGTGTTTTCTAACTGCTATGTGCTCAGCCAGGAGAATTGCAAGTTCCAGGCTTCATCCCACAAGGAACTATACGTTGTCACGCATAAGGACAAGGCGGTGCTCAGAACAGTCCCGTCTTTCATCCCAAAAGTACCCATGGCTTTCCATGTGAACCAAGAAATATGTCTTCCATCTTTCTGTTAGCAACCATCTCATCCAGAAGAGAAGGAGTTGCACAAGTTGGATTTGCGATGAGCCATTAGGATATACCTTAAACGGATGTCTGAGTTCCAGAAATCAGATAGCCTGTCTGTCCTTTTCGGAGCAGCCAAGCAAGGTCAAAAAGCCTCCATGGCCACCCTAGCTAGGTGGGTGAGGGCCTGCGTTACCAAGGCTTCTGTCGTGGAAAAGAAGAGACCTTCGGCACTCATCAAGGCTCACTCCACCAGGGCTACGACCGCTTCCTGGGTGGAGAGAGGTGAAACATTTGTTTTAGTGTTATGCAAGGCAGCTACATGGTCTTCTGTCCAAACTTTCACTAAACACTACAAATTGGATGTCCAGAGTTCTGCTGATGCAACTTTTGGTTGCAGATTGTTGCAGGCAGCAGTTCACATGTAATCTCATTACAGTTCTTGTTTTTTGACATATGGGATAGTATTCTCCACCCTCCCACCTGTTCTGGGTACCACTTCTTAGAACTCAGTTGTTATGACTTCCCATTGACGATGTGGAGCGCTACAGAAAGAAGTTTCTTCATACTTACCATGTAACTTCCTTTTCTGTTAGCTCCAATATAGAAACATAGACTTTGACAGCAGATAAGGACTGCTTGGCCCACCTAGTCTGCCCATTTCTCTACCTATTGGATAAGCTGCAGATCCTAGTTGACCAACAGCCTATTTCTTCCTACCCCCACAAGAATTGCCTTATGTCCTTCCCATGTATTCTTGAATTCTCCCACAGTTTTAGATCCCACAACCTCCTCAGGAAGGCGGTTCCATGTGTCCACCACCCTCTCTGTGAAAAAATACTTCCTCACACTACCCCTGAGCCATCCTCCATCTACAGTGGCGTGAAAAAGTATTTGCCCCCTTCCTGATTTTCTCTATTATTGCATATTTGTCACACTGGATGTTTTCAGGTCTTTAGAGAAAATGTAATATTAGATAAAGGGAACCTGAGTGAACAAATAACACTTGTTTTTTTTTTAATTTCACTTATTTAATGAAAAAAAGTTAACCAACACCAACTGGCACTGTGTGAAAAAGTAATTGCCCCCTTACACTTAATAACTGGTTATGCCACATTTAGCTGCAATGACTGCAACCAAACACTTCCTATAATTCAATATCAGTCTTTCACATCGCTGTGGAGGAATTTTAACCCACTCTTCCTCGCAGAACTGCTTTAATTCAGTAACATTTGGTAGGTTTTCGAGCATGAACTGCTCAGTTCAGGTCCTGCCACAGCATCTCTATTGGGTTTAAGTCTGGACTTTGACTAGGCCACTCCAAAACTTTAATTTTACTTCTTTTAGCCATTCTGATGTGGACTTGCTTTTGTGTTTTGGATCATTGTCTTGCTGCATGACCCAACTACGCTTCAGCTTCAGTGCGGAAGGATGACTGGACATTCTCCTTAAGAATTTTCCGTACAGAGCAGAATTCATGGTTCCTTTAATTATGGCAAGTCATCCAGGTCCTTAGGCAGCAAAGCATCCCCACACCATCACACTACCACCACCATGTTTGACTGTTGGTATGGTGTTCTTACTGTGGAATGCTGTGTTTGCTTTACAGAGACATTATGGGATCCATGTCCAAAAGTTCCACTTTGGACTCATCTGTCCATAGAACATTTTCCCAAAAGGCTTGTGGATCATCCAGGTGCTTCTTGGCAAATGAGAGATGAGCATTTATGTTCTTCTTGGTTAGCAGTGGTTTCCGCCTTTACTCTCACATGAAGCCCATTTTGCCCAGTCTCTTTCTGATTGTGGAGTCATGAACACTGACCTTAGCTGAGGCAAGAGAAGCCTGCAGTTCTTTGGATGTTGTTTTAGGATCCTTTGAGACTTCTTGGATGATTTTACACTGAGCCCTTGGAGTAATTTTGGCAGGGCGCCCACTCCTGGGAAGGTTCACTACTGTTCCAAGTGTTCTCCATTTGGAGATTATGGCTCTCACTGTGGTTTGATGGCGTCCCAGAGCCTTAGAAATAGCTTTGTAACCCTTTCCAGACTGATAGAGGGCAACAAATTTTTCTGATCTTTTCAGGAACTTCCTTTGATCATGGCATAATGTGCTTGTTGAATCTTTGTGCTGGCAACGTGACTTGATGGTAGGGCCAAAATAAGTGAGGTTTATATTGAGCAGGGCTGGCTGTAATCAAGCCTGGCTGTGTTCAATCAGCTGACTCTAATTATCCCTTTAATTGGGTTGATTTAACTAGGGGCAATTACTTTTCACACAGTGCCAGTTGGTGTTGGTTAACTTTTTCATTAAATAAATGAAATAAGTAAAAAAAAAAGTGTTATTTGTTCACTTAGGTTCCCTTTATCTAATATTATATTTTGTCTAAAGACCTGAAAACATCCAGTGTGACAAATATGCAATAATAGAGAAAATCAGGAAGGGGGCAAATACTTTTTCACGCCACTGTATCTTCAAATTGTGTCCCCTTCTTCTTGCACACCTCTTTTTCTGAAAGATGCTACCCTCTTGGACTTTGTTGATTTCCTTAAGGTACTTAAAAGTTTCTATCATGTCCCCCCCTCTCCCTCCTTTCCTCAAGGGTATACATATTAATCTCCTTTAGTCTCTCCTCATATGGCTTTTATTGCAGACCCTGCACCATTTTAGTTGCCCTCCTCTGGACTGCCTCTATCCTGTCTATGTCCTTGCTGAGATGGGGTCTCCAGAACTGGACGCAGTACTCCAGATAGGGTCTCACCAACTATCTGTACTGAGGGATAACAACTTCTTGTTTTCTGCTGGTATTGCCTCTACCTATGCATCCTAGTATCCCTCCAGCCCTACCTACTGCCTTCTCACATTGCTTGCTAACCTTAAGGTCATCTGGTATGATTATCCCCAGGTTCCTTTCCATTTTTGTTGTTATTACTACCTCCCCCCCCCACTGCGTACTCTTCCCCTGGGTTTTTGTTTCCCAGGTGCATTATTTTGCACTTCCTTGTATTGAATCCAAGCTGCCATACTTCTGACCATTCCTCCAACCTTGCCAAGTCCCTTCTCACCTTTCCGCCCCCCCTTGTGTATCAACCATGTTGCAGATCTTTGTGTCCTCTGCAAAGAGGCATACTTTTCCTTCCAGACCCTCTGCACTGTCACTAATAAAGACATTAAAAAGGACTGGACCCAGTACTGAACCCTGCGGTACCCACTAGTAACCCCCCCTTTCTTGAGAGTGGACTCCGTTTACTATTACCTTCTGCGTCCTGTTGTCCAGCCAATGTTTTGCCCAGGTTACCACCCTGGGACCCACTCCCAGGCTGGCTAATTTGTTTATTAACCTTTTGTGTGGGACTGTGTCAAATGCCTTGCTAAAGTCTAGGTAGACCATGTCCACAGCCCCTCCCTGGTCTACTACTTTGGTCACCGAGTCAAAGAAATCTATTAAATTCGTCTGACATGACCTTCCCGCTGTGAATCCATGCTGCCTTGGGTCCTGTGCCCCACTGGCCTCTATGTACTCAACAATTCTTTCCTTCAGAAGTGTTTACATCATTTTCCCTACCTCAGAGGTCAAACTGGCAGATCTATAGTTTTCTGCCTCTGTCTTGCTCCCACTTTTGTGAAGGGGAATTACAGCCGCCCTCCTCCAGTCCTCAGGTACCACACCATCCACCCATAATTTGTTAAAAAGGGTAGTCAGTGGTGTCACTAGTTCTCATAGAAACATAGAAGCTGACAGCAGAAAAGGACTGCAAGGCACATCCAGTCTGCCCATTTCTTTTTCTACCTTATGAATGTGCCATAGGCCTTTGCTCTGTCAATGGCCTGTCTATTCATACTCATCTGTATTGCTCCCTTCTGCCTATCCCATGCCTGTTTGAAGCCCTGCACTGTATTCATATCCACCACTTCCTGAGGTAGGCCTTTCCATGCATCCACCACCCTTTCTGTGAAAAAGAACTTCCTCACATTACCCCTTAATCGGTCTCCCTCCAATCTCATGATGTGTCCTCTTGTCCTGCTGTTTTTCCTTACATTGAAACATGTTAGACTCTTTCACCTTGTTAATGCCCTTAAGGTGTTTGTTTCAATCATATCACCTCTCTCCCTCCTTTGCTCTAGGATATAGATATTGAGTTCAGTTAATCTGTCCTCATATGTTTTCTGATGCAGTCCCTGCACAATTTTGGTTGCCCTTCTCTGGACTGCCTCAATTTGGTTAATGTCCTTGTGAAGGTGTGGCCTCCAGTACTTCACACAGTACTCCAGATAGGGCCTGACAGTGTCTTGTAAAGAGGGATTATTACCTCCCTCTTACGACTTGTGATACCCCTATTAATACACCCCAACATCCCTCTAGCCTTACCTACTGCTTTAGAGGCCTGCTTGGATGATTCAGTCTCTTTTTTCCCTTGTGACTGCCAGCAACTCCCCTCCCAGCCTATAGGTGGCTTCTGGGTTTCTCTGCCCTACGTGCATGATCTTGCACTTCTTTGCGTTAAACCCCAGTTGCCACTCTTCTGACCATTTTGCTAGTTTATCTAGATCTCTTCTCATTCTGCCCACACCATCTGGATCATTTACTGTGTTGCAGATCTTGGTGTCATCTGCAAACAGACAAACCTTACCCTCCAGTCCATCTGCAATGTCACTGATGAAGATATTGAAGAGGACTTGCCCCAGGACTAATCCCTGAGGTACCCCACTTGTGACTTGCATGCCTTCTGACTGTATACTGTTTACCACCACTCTCTGTTTTCTGCCCGTCAACCAGTTTGCCACCCAGTTGACCAACCTCTGACCCACCCCGAGCCTACCCAGCTTATTAATCAATCTTCTATGTGGAACAGTATTGAAAGCTTTGCTGAAGTCAAGGTAGGCAACATCAGCTGCTCCCCCTTGGTCCACTACTCTGGTCACCCAGTCAAAGAAATCTATGAGATTAGTTTGACAGGACCTTCTTTTTGTAAACCTATGCTGTCTTGGATCTTGTGCTCCCATGGATTCCAGGTGTTGCACTATCCTTTCCTTAAGGAGTGTCTCCATAATCTTGCCCACTACTGAGGTAAGACTGACTGGTCTGTAGTTCCCTGCCTCCTCCCTGCTACCACTCTTGTGGCACGGGATCACGAGCCCTTCTCCATTCTTCTGGGACCTCTCCTGTGCTCAGAGACTCACAGTTCTGATAATGGCTCTGCTAGTTCCACCCTTAGCTCCGTTAGTACCTTGGGATGTATGCCATCAGGTCCCATTGCCTTGTCCACCCTACGTTTATCGAGCTCTTGTAGGACCTTTTCTTTTGTGAAGGGACTAGTGCACCCCCCCCCGTGTCCATGGTGCAGAGCTGTGAGCCCTGCCCTACCTTCTCTTCAGTAAATACTGAGCAGAAGTATCTATTTAGGATAGATGCTTTTACTTAATTATTTTAGAATTCTGGGATGAATCCCGTCAGGCCCCATTGCTTTGTCCACCTTCAGTTTTAGGATTTTTTTCAGAACCCTTTCTTTTGTGACTGGGATCGACCCCCTATCCAGAGTGTTTCTGTTAGATGGATTAGGTACCTCCCCCTCCTCATCCTCTTTTGTGCATACTGAGCAAAAGTATTCATTCAGTATCCCTGCTTTTTCACTGTCCGTCTCTGCCCACCCACCATCCATTCTATTCAGCCTCACTATCCCTCCCGTTGTCTTTCTATGCTCCCTAATGTACCTATAAAAGGTTTTATCCCCTACTTAACCGAGTTGGCTATCTTTTCCTCAGTTTGGGCCTTTGCTATTCTGACTGCCTTCCCTGCTTCATTCTGCCTTAACTGGTACAGTTCTCTGTCCTGCTCCTTCTGTGTTTCCTTATACTTCCTAAATGCTATCTTTTTCTCTCTAACCTTCTCTGCCACTTCTTTTGAGAACCATTGTGGCATTTTCTTTCATTTTGATTTGTTTATTTGCTTCACATGAAGGCTTGTTGCCTCTGTGATGACAGTTTTGATGTTTTCCCATTGTTGCTCCACCTCTCCTTCTTGCCTGTTTGCTAGTGCTTTTCTAAGGCATTCTCCCATTTTGACAAAGTCAGCCCTCCTGAAGCTCAGTACCTTCACTTTTGTATGGCTTGACTCTGCAGCTGAGTTTATCGTGAACCACACTGTTGTTTGGTGGTCACTTGTTTTCAGATGGCTACCCACTTCTAGATCTGAGATCCTCTCACTGTCTCCATTTGTGAGTACGAGGCCTAAGATTGCTCCCTCCCAAGTGGGTTCCAATATTAGCTGTCTGAGGCATGCCCTGCTCTTGGATGTGGCTGCAGCAAAGGTGCTCCAGTTAACATCTGGCGTATTCTGGTCCCCCATCAACAATATCTCCCTTTTCTCTGCCATCCTAAGGATGCCTTCTGTCATATCCTTGTCCATTCCCTCCCCCTGAGATGGGAGTCTGTATACAACCCATGTGCGGATTGTGGTGCCATTTCCAGTCTCTAAGGTGACCCACAGTGCCTCCTCTCCTCCCTGTTTACTCTTTTATTCCATTGCTTTTATCCCTTCTCTTACATAGATAGCTACTCCTCCCCCTCTTCTACCCTCCCTGTCTCTCCTGTAGGTTGTGTACCCTGGTATGTTAACATCCCAGTCATGGTTCTCTGTGAACCATGTTTCTGTGACTGCCATGATATCCAGGCATCCCTGTTCCATCAAGGCCACCAGTTCAGGGAGCTTGTTGCCCAGACTATGGGCATTGGTACTCATTACCCTCCATTTCTTGATGGCCTTACCCCTTTTTGCCCCATCCCTGCCCTTACTGCCTTTGTCGTTTTCTCCATTTTCCCCTGCCCTTCTCCCTATCAATATCTCTATCTTGGTGTTTACCTCACTAACTACCCTGATATTTTTTTGGGAGCTAGGATCTTATTTATTTATTTATTTAGTTTTTGTTGACTGGGTAAGTGCAGTAGACAAATCCTGCCTATTTTCAGGCACCACCCGGGGGAGGGGGATACAGATGAATGCCAACTGACCTTGAACCAGATTAAGCTGTTGGTAGTATGTTCCCTGCTCCTTTCCAGTGCCTCCCCCCTTGGCTAGTTTAAATGCTTGCCAATGAAGCATTTAAACCCATCACCTAGGATCCTTGTTCCCCTCCTGGATATATGCAGACCATCTCGCCAGTATAGGCCTGCATCACTCCAGGTGGACCTCCAGTCCCCAATGAAGCCAAACCCCTGAGGTCTGCACCAGTTTTTCAACCACTGATTGAATCCCATGGTGTGGAGCACCCTAACGTCACCCATGTCATAGACAAGCAGCACATCCGAGAAGGTTACCGTGCATGCTACTTGTCTAAGGGCCCCTCCCCAACCTCCTCCTCCTCCTCCTGCACTATTCTGATCCCTTTCCCAGCCAGATTATTTGTCCCTAGGTGGACAGTGACATTCAGCTCCCTCCCCCATTCAGCTGCTCCCACGATCCTGAGGATTCACTCCCTGTCCCTCCCAGCCATGGTGCCTGGCAGGCATCTTACCTCCCTCTCCCCTCCCTCCCCCAGTTCTACCCTCCTAACAATGGAGTCTCCCACCAGGAGTCATTTCCTTCCCCTGTGAGGTCCCATGCCACCCTCCAGTGGGTCTCTTTTGTGGAGGTTCCCAACATCCTCCTTGGTCTCCACTGCAGGTGCTTCTATAGAGGAACCACACTCTGCCAGAATGGCATACAAATTGTGGAGAGATGCGCCTCTGTTCCACCACCCTCACCCTCTCTGAGCCCACTGTGGTCCATCCGCTCTTCTTTCTTGGCAACCTCTGAGGCAGCGGCAGTGGCCCTGGTGGTCCCTGGGTTGGAGAGGAGGTCCCCCAAATCCTGGCCAACTCAGCCTGGAGATGAGCAACCTCCTCCCTCAGCCCAGAGAGATGCCTGCAGATGGGACAACACCGCATCCTCCAGAATGTCTCCTGGAAAACTGCTGCCCCACAGCCACTGCACTGCACCACTCCAATCATGTCTTATTTCTGGCCCCTTAACTGTTGTTTTGAATACTTCTCTTTTCTCTGTTTATTTATTAATTTTATATATATATATATTTTCCCCCTACTTACCTACTGTCTCTGTGCCCTTAAAGCTCCTGATCTCCTTGTTTAGGAGGAAGATTATGCTCAAGTAATTAGCTAATTGTGTTTCTCTTATCAAATAGACAGTATGGCAGTTCTGCTTGGAATCCTCATGTGCCCAGCATTCTGAAGCTTTGGTCTGTGCCATTTCCTGTGGTAGGGGTGCACAATACCCAGTTGTTATGACTTACTATTGACAATGTTGGAGCTTGCAGAAAAAGGAATTACAATAAGTATGAAGACATTTCTTCTTCTGTATGCTTTGCAAGCCTTCCTGACGCATCTGTCTCCAGGTCATCTGCTGGTGCAGAGGGACAATATCAGTATTGTTCACCACATAAACAAGCAAGGGTGGAACCACTCATAACCCTCCTATGCTGGGAAGCGATGAGGATCTGGTACTGGGCTCTGGAACATGGTCTAGAACCATCGGCCATCCATGTTCCAAGAGTCCAAAATGTCCTGATGGACAGGCTAAGCCAGTCACAGTCTCAGATGCACAAGTGGGAGCTGCTGACCTCAGTTGTAGAAGACCTGTTCAGCAAGTGGGATCATCCAGAGTTCGACCTTTTTGCATCCTCACTTAATGCAAAACTGCCACTTTTGTGCTCGCTCGCTCCATGGCCTAGAGTTTTCTAGGAAGACACATTGTCCCTCTCTTGGGAAGGGAGGTTCCTTTATGCCTTCCCTCCCGTTCCTCTGGTTTAGAGGATCCTAATCGAGCTTCAGATAGAGGGTGCCACCCATATTCTGGTGGCCCCCTTCTGGCCTGGTCAGATATGGTTTTCCCTGCTGCAGCAGCTGGCAGTGGAACCCCCTGTGTGTCCCTGCCTCTGTGCAAAGTCTTGCTTACCCAGGATCAGGGCACTCTGGCTCATCCGGACCTCAAGTCACCATCTCCATGCCTAACTCCTGAAGACATAGCCATTGCAAGATTTGGAGCATCTCCCCAGGTGGCCACTACAAACCCTCCACCAGGGCCATCTGCTATATGATCTGGAAGCAGTTCGCTTCATGAGCTGCTTCTCATCTGCTGGACCCCTTCACTTGCCCAGTGAACCAGATTCCAGAGTATTTATTGTCCTTGTCTGATGCAGGACTCTAATACTCTTCCGTTAAACTGCACTTAGTGGCAAAAACAGGAAACAGAGGTATTAGTGCTGGTTATTGATACATAGATACTGTCGGCAGATAAGGGCCACCAGGCCCATCCAGTCTGCCCGTTTATGCTACCTGACAAAGTGGCCAGTGACTCTTTCTGGTCACTGGCTTTAGCTTTTTCTTCCCATCTCTAATATTCCTTTATTCCTGTCCCATGCATGTTTGAAGCCTGCCACCATAAAGGTGGCCACCACTTCCCGGGGCAGGCTATAATAATAATTGTAGATTCCATGCATCCACCACCCTCTCTGTAAAAAAGAACTTCCTGATATTACCCCTTTTGTGGCCACCCATCAGTCTCATATCATGCCCTCTTGTTCTGGCACTACTTTTAAACTGGAATATGTTGTCCCCTTCCACCTTGTTCATGCTCTTGAGGTATTTGAACATTTCTGTCATGTCACCTTTCTCCCTCCTTTGCTCCAGCATGTACAAATTGAGGTATCTGACTCTTTCCTCATAAGGCTTGTGATGTAGACCCTTCACCATTTTGGTCACCCTCCTCTGCACTGTCTCTGTTTTGTCAATGTCCTTACAAAGGTGTGGCCTCCAGAACTGGACACAGTACTCAAGGTGAGGCCTCACCAGGGTCCTGTACAGTGGAACTATCGCCTCCCTCCTTTGGCTTTTGATTCTCCTTCCAATACACCCCAACATCCCAGTGGCCTTTCTCACCACCTTGGCCATCTGCCCTGTGGACTTCTGGTCATCTGTGATTATGACCCCCAAGTCCCTCTCTTCCTTAGTAACTGCCAACAGCTCTCCCCCCAACCTGTAGCTTGCTCCAGGGTTCCTGCTCTCCATGTGCATGATTTTGCAATTCTTTGTGTTAAACCTTAGCTGCCACCCATCTGACCATCTCTCTAACTGTTCCAGGTCCTTTCTCATCCTTTCCACCCCCTCTGGGGTATCCACCCTGTTGCAGATCTAGGTGTCATCTGCAAACAGGCAAACCTTTCCCTCCAGCCCATATGCAATGTCACTAATGAAGACATTGAAGAGGACTGGCCCCAGAGCAACTGATGCTTGAGGTACCCCACTGGTCACCTCCCTTTCCTCTGATTGGGTTCTGTTTACCACTACCCTCTGTTTTCAGTCTTTTAACCAATTTTCAGTCCAGTTTACCACCTTGTGTCCCATCCCCAGGCTTCCTAGCTTGTTGACCAGTCTTCTATGTGGGACGGTATCAAAGGCTTTGCCGAAATCTAGGTAGGCAATGTCTATGCCCCCCATCTACTACCTTTGTCACCCAGTCAAAGAAATCTATTAGATTAGTTTGACAGGACCATCCTGCAGTGAACCCATGTTGCCCGGGATCCAACATTCCCATGACTTCTAGGTGCTCCACTATTCTTTCCTTGAGGCGTGTATTCATTGTCTTTCCTACTATAGAGGTTAGACTAACTGGTCTGTAGTTCCCTGCATCTTCATTACTACCGCGCTTGTGAAGATGGACAACATTTGCCCTTCTCCAGTTCTCTGGGACCATGCCAGTGTCTAGGGACTCACTGAACAGGGCTGCCAGAGGAGCTGCCAGTTCAGTGCTCAGTTCCCGTAAGACCCTGGGATGTATGCCATCTGAACCTATGACTTTGTCTACCTTCAGCTTTGCAAGCTCTTCTAGGACCCTCTCCTCTGTGAATGGACTAGTGTTTACCTCCTTTTCCTCTGTTCCTTTAAATTGTAGCTGTGGGCCCTGCCCATGCGCTTCCACAGTGAATACTGAACAGAAAATTTGTTATGAATTGAAAATGAAGGAGGTTTATAAAAATTGTTTTTTGACTAGTGGTAGTCCTCATTCTAGGTACAGAAAATTGACAAAGCATGGATGACTAGGCTGAAACAGAAGCAGTATGATTTTTGAAGATGGAATGAAATGAGGTGGAAGCACATCCCACAATCACCTTCCTAGAGAGAATCCCTATCTGTAGTAGGTATCTCTTGTCCAACGGGAGTCAGCTTATTTGATTGTAAAGTACACAATGGTGGGTACGATATGGCAGTTGTGTTGCAAATCTTGTCACCTGATTGTAAAAGGTCTTCAATCAGGACAATAATCACTCTCCAGCTGAATAATAAAAACAAAATGCCATAATCAGTTACCAGTAGGAGAAAACTGTGTAAAAGAAACATCCTTGTAGAAGGTGTGAATAACGAATTTTATCTGTATAAAGCTCCCAATCTTTGATTAATTATTTTTACCATAGAAGTTATATGCAATTCGTAGGAGAGGGAGCTGTCCAGGGTGAGTCTGAGATATTTAAATTCCCTCACTTGCTCAAATTCTACTCCCTTAAGAGTACATAAAGAAAGAACTGAGTCAACAGACAGCTTCTTTCTTTGGTTATAAATTTTTTTTTTTTTAGTATTCAAAACCAGTTTGTTTGGAAGACACCAGTTTTGCAGATTTGCAAAGTGAGATGATCATAGTTCCCTCAAGTTGAGTTTCTTCCGTGTTCGTCTACAAAGGTAATTCTGATGCCAGCTCACCACATCCCCAGACATATCTAGTTTATTAAGGGCAGCCAATAACAAACTGTGGTTCACTGGATCGAAGGCCTTGGAGTGAGATCCACAAAGATGGCCATTGAAAATGGCCCTTATCTAGGACCTTGTGAACCACTTGTGTGAACCCCACCAAGGCCATCACCCTGCTGTATCCAGGCCGGAATCCATACAGAGCTGGTGTCAGACCCTCATGTCTGAGCCAAACTTCCGGAAATTAACTGGAACAGAGTGACAAATTAAAAATTTTTGTTAAAGGAAAACAAATGATGTCTGCAGTGATCCTCATGAGCCTAAAGTCCACCTCATCTACACCAACTGAAGGCAGTGGATATAATTTCACAAGATAAGACAAAACCTCCCAAGGGGTCAGTATCTAAAAATAAAGCTTTGGGTGTGTGTACATTAAGGGTATGTGGGATCTTTGAAACTACCCTTTGAAAATCCATCATGATCATTGGGAATGTAATTTGTTAAATTGTTAAAAATTATTAAATTCCATAGCTATAGTTTGGGGCTCATTTAGTATCCCAGTTGGTGTGTTTAACATTTGTTTGTATTTTTTACCTAGCAACTCATATATTAGGTCCCAGTTGGCCGCAGCATTTTTTTTCAGCAAACTGTTTTGTTTTCCAGTAACTTTACTTTTCCTTAATTACACTGTAGTTACAGTGTAACTGCATTGCAGTGCAGTTACATGCAACAAACGTACAACTACAGTGTAATTACCCCTCTTGCATGTAATTAATGATTACCTACCCCGCAGCTACATTGAAGCTGACACTTAAAATAAAGTGTGGCCCAGTTTTCAACTAAAAACTGTTGTTTTGATTTTCTAATCAAAGATTTGCAGTTCTTGCGAGCTTGTTTGTGTGCCACAAGAGTTGCCTCATCCTGGGTCCTTCTAAATGCCTTCCATTTTTTTCCTGTGTCTCTCATTAGCTCTCACAACTCTGGGTCACCCACTGCTGTTTGCTTCCCCTGATCCTTAACTCTTTTATAGGAGCAAATCTATTGCAAATTGTATTAAAGCAAAAGCAAAATGAGTGTAATGCTTCATTCACATCTGTTAGATGGTTCTGGAAGGACCAGTTGACTGAGGAAAGGGTCTCACAAAGTTTTTTGAAATGCCATTTTTTCTTGTTTCTACAATTGATATAAACTGGTGGAACAGATTTCTTTCTGGTGCTCCAACAATACTGTACACTGGGCTGTGGTCACTGATACTGTCAGGTAAAACACCTGACTTTATAATTTTTGAGGTATCAGAGACAAGACCTGGTCTATTGTTGTTGAGGACTATGTCTTGTAGTGAATCCTAGGAAGGCCATCAATTACCTGAGTAAGCCTGTAGTTAACCAATTCATCTTTATACTTTGAGATGTTCTTTCCAGACCAATTTAGGTTCATGTGTCTTATAATAATTAACTAACATTTAATGGGACTAGTTTTCCTATGTATTCCGATTAAATCTAGTCCTTCCTCCTTGTGTCCAGGGGAAGCATAAATAACTGCTAGCGATAAGAATTTCTTTTGACCCAGGACCAAGGTTAATGACAGACATTCACAGGACTTAGAGCAAATGTGTAGCTCACCCTGGATCACTGAAAAATTGTTAACATAAAACACCCCCCCCCCGCACCCAACTCAGTCTCACCAAAAGATGAAAAGATGTTATATCCCTCAAGGTTAATCATCGAATTTGGAATTTTCTTCATCAGCTGTGTCTCAGTAAGTGCAATAAAATCAAACTGATGATGGTGTGTCCAGGCCACAAAACCACCCAATTTGGCCAGTAAGCTCTGCACATTTCAATGTGCAAAGCTTATTGAATGCCTTGGAATCTGACCTGGGGACCCAGAGTTACAGACAGGGCTAGGGTTAGGGTGTGCAGACCCAGAGGTGAGCAGTAATAGAATGAGCAAGGTTCTCTTTAGTATGGAAGGACATGGTGAAACTTGCAAATTATTTTATGTGAGAACCCATAGAACTTCTAAGTGATCAGGAACATTTTATGAGGGTTTGCTAAATTATTACTTTCCCATTTTATATGGCTGTACAGGAGAAGTTAAACTCAATGTAAGTTAAAGTGCAAAACCCTCAAATATTAGTTAGCTGGCCCACAGTCTAGACTTGTAAATGGTCCTGTAATGTTTATACTGTTTTTTTACCAACATTAGAGTTTCATTTCCCACCAAAAAAAATTTGCTTTAACAGTGAATTTGGCCCCACCATGCAAATAAACACAATAAAACCCCTAAATAAAACATTCTCAAATAATGTAAGAACAGTAGCACAATCCAAAAAGAGATTAAGAGAACCAATTAAACCACTGCTAGAGCACTGCATCTGGCATGGTCACAGTTAAGCAAGGCTAATACCTCTTATCCTCGGGCTGCCACCTCAGTGGACCAAATCAATACTCAATGGGGAAAGTTATTAAAATGTTGATGAGTTGATATGTAACAAGAAAAGTATACAAGTAAATCTACAGTGGGGACAGCCACTCACCCACTGTACTTACTCAAGCTGGACCAGCCACTATTCCAGTGACAGATGCTTTTCTTCTATAGTGGCCCTGCTGCAGCAGCTAAATAAGAGAAAAATATGGAAAAAGATTTCAGAAACTGTCACTGGTAACCACTTTGTCAGAGAAAACTATTACATTAAAAATTGATATTGAACCAATCATACAGCTACTACCACTAGTTGAAATGGTTAAGAAATGCATACATTTGACCAGGAATGAGGACTGGGATCCTGGCCTCAAGCACAATTAAAAATACCGTATCTAGTTCTATACCGATTCTGTTATGGGGAAATCAGTACAGTTGATTTAATTAAAAATAATAAGAGACTATTAGTTTTAAACTGCAGTACTATTCAATCCAGAATCAGATTAACATGGAAACTCTTCCAACTTCTGACAAAGTATACCTGCATTCATGGAGATCTAAAAACAAGGTGGCTGCATATAATTTAACAGAGCATTTATCTCTCAGTGAGTCATCACAGTTACATAACAGAGCATACAACAAACTGCCCCAGCGCTTTAACAAAACTGGTTTTCTTCAGGTGGTGTTTGTGTGGGGGGGGGACTGTTTCATTTTCTCCCCTCTACCTGCTTTTAAAGTGTACCGTTACCAATATAGTAACACATTTATAACAATCCATTATACAAAAATTTTAATATTCAATACCATGTATGCACAAAATACAATAAAAAAGCACACAGAAACAGTGAAAATAAATGGGAGGTTAGAAAAATGGGAGTAAATAGAAAAAAGGTTATTTCTGGAGCACTGTGCAGTTCTTTCTATAAATATTACTAGAACGTATCAAAGCACATTTGAAATATGAACACAATGGTCCTACTGTTTTAGTAAAGGATTCAGTTATTTTTAAATTACTATATTTAAATGCGGGTCAAGAGGTCATCACAAGAGTAAGTACGTTTTTACAAAAAGCAAATCTTGAAAAATAACTGAAAAGCTAGGAGGTAAGAGTTAATTGGCTAATTATTAACGTGCACTATGAATACATAAATAAATAGCTGTAATATAACTGATACAAAACATGCTTATTATCTATTAGCTTTCTGAATGAGGTTAGATATTTATGGTAACAGAGACAAGGCTTTGGATCCTATGACCGGAACATTTTCATTATCCTTGTACCTTTGAAGAAAAGTATATGATAAAAGCAGCGAAGTGGGTGAAGTCACTTATCTAAAAAATAAAAGACATACTAATATCGATAAGTTGCCTGATAATATCACAAACCAACCATAGAGTGGCAAACCCCATTCATTTTAAAAAAACTAAAAGGTTCACTATATTGTTAAAGCCTGTTGGCTGTACTGAGTTCATTCTTAATGTCCATATGGTTTCTTTTTGCAATAGCATATTTAATCTGTCTGTGTGTGCACGTGTTCTAAGCCTAAGAAATTAAAACTCTGACGATCTGCATTCATGTTTGACTTTGAAGTGCCAAGCTAACGCACTTCATCTGCTTTTATTAACTATATCTCTTGTGTGTTCTTGGATTCTTTCTTTTAATTTTATTGTGTACCCTACATAGTAGAAACCACAAGTGTGCCCAGTTATGTCTATTACAACATTTGTGGTACAAGTAGTGAATGACTTAATTTCTACAAAGATTTTAACGTAAAGATTTTACTCTGTACGGTGTACTGGCATATGGAACAAGGATCACATTTGTAAAAGCCGCTGGGCTTAGGAGAAAGCCAGTTACATTGTCTTGTGTCCAAGTCTAATCTTATGTAATGACGTGAGGTAAGAATGTCTTTCAAATTTTTGCTTTTTACAAATGATACCCTGGGTGTGGTTGTTAGTATTTCTGTCATATTCTGATCTTGTATAAGTAATGGCCAAATCTGTGTACTAGATTCCCTATTTTGCCTGCTAAAGGACTGTGTTCTGTAATAAAGGTTATGGGAGATATGCTATCTTTTTGAAAAGTCTTGTTCAGTTTGGGTACTAACAGCTCATCCCTGTCTTGGTCCGATACCCTTTCTAACGTGTTCTGCAATACTAGTTCTGTATAGCCTCTCTTTCTGAATGGTTCAATCATTTCCTTTTACTGCCTATTGAATGATTCCGTGCCAGAAGAGTTTTGTCTCACCCATAGGAGTTGCCCATATGGGATTGATTCCACTAATTTTCTAGGGTAGGAACTTGAGTAGTAGAGCACTATGTTTGTGGATGTGGGCTTTCTAATACCTACAGTCTGGATAATTTTACATAGGGTACCTATGAGGGTGATGTCCAGAAAGTCCATGCTATGGTTTTCCACCCTATGGGTGAAAGTTATTTTTTTTTCATTTGACTTGAAGTACTCAGTGAATTGCTAGGCATCACCCTCACCTTTCCAAACACATAAAATGGTGTCAATAAAGCGCAGCCAGAGAACAACATTCTGAAAAAATGGATTGTTAGCCTATTTAAGTACATGTTCTTCTTGAGTTCTGAGTAGTCTTTGTTAGTATAGTGGTGAGTATCCCTGCTTGTCACGCAGAAGACTGGGGTTCGATTCCCCAATGGGGAGTTGTGGTTTTGGAGGCAGTATAGCACAGTGGTTTAAGGCTTTGAGCTGGAGACCTGGGTTTGAATCCCACAGCCCCTACTTGCATACTGTGTGACCCTGAGCAAGTCACTTAACTTCCTTGTGCTCCCAGGTCACACCTGGAATCAAGCTTCGGCTTAGTGTGCCTCTCCTTGCTAAACAATTTCCCCTTTCTTCCCACAGACTCATTTATTTAAATATATATGTATATATATGTTAGCATGTGAGGGAGCAACAGCTGACCCCATTGCAGTACCACATTGCTGCAAATAAAACTTGCTATTGAACACACAGTAATTTCTGTGCAAGATTAATTCATTGGCCTGTAGTTTAGTTTAGTCTGGTTTTTATTTTGCATACAACCCTTTAGGTAAGAGCCTATTTTCTTTTTTTTTTATTAATTTTTACACAAAGAAAATCATTCATCTCAACATTAAATAACATTAAGGGGTACCAAAATAAATATATCATTTTACATATGGTTAGCAATACCAATAGTTTTTCATTTAATCCAGAACAGAAAACACATGCTAAATTAATCAAACTTATAGATTCTCCGTTAGGTAGACTATCTGGGATGTATGCTAGACTCCTCCATCTATTCCAGCCCACTACCCCTTCCCCCACAGCTTCCCTCATGGGACAAAAGAGGGGTCTCGCTCAGAAATAAAAAAACAAGGGCGACATCTAAGTTCAAATTGTGTTAATCTATTATTACACCTAGCTATTAACTGTTCCATGTAATACAAATCTATAATTATTTTAAACCATTCTTGAGTTGTAGGAGGATTACTCTTTCTCCAAAGGTGAGTAATTGCTTTCTTAGCAGCCAACACGTAAGTGAATAGGAGAGAACCCCTTTGGATACGAAGACCCTTTGGTGGGACTGAGAGGAGAACCAATTCTGGGGTAAGAACTGCCTCCTTGCCGATCAAATCATTCAAGAAATCTGCAATTTCCTGCCAAAATGGCCTCAATAGTGGACAAGACTAGAAAATATGTACCTGATTGGCCATCTGTTCTCCACAGTTTCCCCAGCAACAACCTATAGGAGCGGGAAGAAATTCTGCAAATTTTGCCGGTGTATTAAAAAAGTGAGAACACGCCTTCCAGGCAAATTCTTGCCAAAATGGGCTAAAGATACTCCCAAGGAATTGCAAGCATACTTTATCCAGCTATCATAGGGAACCGGGTCTGGTAATTCCCTGTTCCAGGCCACCAGCATTCTTCTAATTGAGTCTATCAAATATTCCCCAAGTCCCTTGTATAAAAGCCCAATTACATGTTGCCACATAAATCCATGTAAAGTTGTCATGAACATATTTAACAGGAGTGGTATGGGTTCTGGGAGGTGGTTCCTCCCGGGGCCTTTGTGTATCAAGAAGGTTTGAACCTGAAGATACCTAAAATATTCTCTATTGGTCAAGCCATGTGCTGCCTGTAGCTGTGAGAATGGAACAATTCCCTTTGGAGTCTAAAAATTTAAAAATAAAAGAGACCTCTCTGATGCCACCACTGGAAATTGTAATCAATTTGGTCGGATAAAAATTTGGTTTCTGACCTGAGTAACCATAAAAAATATAAAACTGGGGCTAAGGCAGGGAAAGCTCTAATTTTATGCCAGGTCTGTAAAGTGTGTTGAGCCCCTGTATAAAAACCTCCTAATCTGGGTAAAGATATCAAAAGTGCAAAAACCCCCAATGACACATCCTGAAAATCATTGAGTGCACACTCTATTTCTTTCCATATTGCATTACAAGTTGGGTTCAGCCAGCTTAAAATCACTCCAAGAACAGCCACATAGGTGTAATGGAGTATATTGGGGAGGTTTAAACCTCCTTTATCTTTAGGGAGCTAGAGAATGGACTATCTAATACAAGGCTTTACGGCCTGCCCAGACAAATCTTGCTAACATTCTATTCCAGGAGGTAAAATATGAAGTCAGGGGAAATATGAGGATTGTCTGAACAGGTATAACAATCTAAGTAAAATATTAGTCCTAGTTGTGTCTGTTCTAGCATAAAAGGGGAGATGTAATTGTGCCCATCTGTGAAGATCTGCCTCTAAATTTTGTGTTAGGGGCTCGAAGTTTATGAGATTTAAGTTCTGGAGATTTGGGGGTAAATTTACTCCTAGATACTTAATTTTTGTGCTTCTCCATCTAAACTAGATTAGTTTCTTAAGGGTCTGGGATGGAGTGAAGTTCAGAGTCAAAACCTCCATCTTGGTTGAATTAATCTCATAATCCGAAACCTTGGCAGATTGTCCCAGTAACCTTCACGCAGCTGGGACTGAATGTTCTGGCTCTAAAAGGGTAAGCAGGATATCATCTGCATATAAAGATAACTTATAGTCTCCCTCACCCACCCAGATACCTCATACATCTCTGGATCTTCTAAAAGCTATCATCAGAGGCTCAATATATAGAGCAAAAGAAGGGGGGAGAGGAGACAGCCCTGCCCAGTGCCCCTCTCCAATACCAGTGGGGTTGGAATGGTCCCATTTATCTTAATATATGCTGCAGGGGTGGTATATATATTACCCAGCCAGGCGATCATCCCATCCGGGAAGCCAAATGAGGTCAGCACTCTCCATAAAAACCTTCAAACTATTCTATCAAAGGCCTTAAAAGCATCAAGGCCCATGTAGGTAGCTAGTAAAGACTCTTTATTAACATAATCTATAAGGTGAATAATTCTACGGGTGTTGTCAGAGGTCTATCCAAATTTCAGAAAGCCCGCTTTTCCATACGAATCACCTCTGTGAGAATATGCTCCAAGCAGTGAGCCTAAATTGCCATATAGAGTTTATAATCACAATTTAAGATTGAAATAGGTCTGTATGAATCAACCGATTGGGGATATTTCCCTGGTTTCAAAACTGCCAACAATACAGCATAGGACCATGAGGCTGGGAGAGGGGTACCCTCTTGTACCTCTATAAACGCTTCTCTCAGGAGGGGCAATAAATGAGGTAGAAAGGCCTTGTACCATTCAACTGGGATCCTGTCTGGTCCTGGGCATATCAAAGTTTTGGCTTTGGATAACACCATTTTTATCTCATCTTCCGTTACAGGGCGTAATAAAGAATCCTGCCGCGGTTGGGACAGCTTCGGAATGGGGGGCCAAAAAAGCCTGTATCTAGTCTTCTGACAGGGGGTGATGGGTCAGCATACAGTGTTTGATAAAACTGCCAGGAAACCTCCAATATATTGGAGGTTGACCAGGCAAATCCTCCTATCTGTGGATTTTTAATTTTTGGCATACAAGCCACCTGCCGAAACCCCCCTAAGGCGCTTGGCTAAATTACGAGTACACCTTGGACCACCTTTGTAATAAAATTTCTTCAGATACATACAGGCAGACTGGATCTTCTGATCCAGAATGTCCTGTAACTCCAACTTCAAGGAACGAATCTCATCCATTATGTCAGCCCTTCCACCCTGTCTCTCCTGCTGCTGCAATTCCCTTAATCTATTTTGCAATTGTTGAAATCTAGCTTCCCTCTGCTTTTGCTTCCGAGAGGCATAAGCTATAATTTCCCCTTGAACTACTGCTTTCAAAGTATCCCAAATTAATACTGAAGGCGTATCTGGGGACAGGCTGTCTTATATAATTTGAGGTATGAGCTGCGGCATCTTATTATAAAACTCCTGGACTTTAAGTAAAGAAAGATTTAGGCGCCATAAAGTTGGTTTCTGGGGCTTCTCTATGTCTATCTTTAACAGGAGGGGGTTATGATCAGACAAAAAATGGGCATTTAAAGATAGATCCCTCAACTGGTCTGCATGTTCAATGGAGTCAAAAAAATAATCTATTCGGGAGGAGGATGTCTGGAATCTAGATGAATGATACATAAAGCCCCCTGCCGAAGTATAAAAGTGCCGCCATACATCCACCAGCCCAAGAGCCAGTAGCGGGGCACTGAGTAACTTCTGGGTAGCCATGACTCTATGTCTCTGGGGGTGAAATGTATCCAGCATGAGAGATAATGTTACATTAAAATCTCCTCCTAATTTTAAAATCCCCTTTTGTATTTCCACCAACTTATTAAAGAAATGTCTCATCCTGGAGGGAGGTGAAGCAGGAGGAAAATACACATTTGCCAGGGTCACCTCCATTCCAAACATCCTCCCCTGTGTGATCACAAAGCATCTATTGGGATCTATAGATTCCTGTTCTACTACATAGGGCATTGAGGATGACCATAATTGCCACCCCTCTTCTTTTTCCATTGTTACATGAAGAGGAGATTACGGAGTACCAGCCCCTGGAGGACAACTTTAAATGTTCCCCCAGGGACAGGTGGGTCTCCTACAGATAAACCAAGTCCATCCCCTGCCTCTGTATATATTGGAGGAGTCTTGCCCTCTTTACTGGATTATCCCATTGATGTTTAAGAATAGTACTTTAACTGGTGTTATCGTCATTTTTGATTTCTAATCAGTATATCAAATTGACAGACCCCCTTTATTTCTGCCTCCAGTCTCCCATCAAACTCATAATCTGCCCCAAGTTACCTCCGCTTTTTTCTGCCAATGAGTATGGCAACGGACAACCTCTGGAGTCTGGTCCTGATTGGAAATAGAAGAGAAAAACCCTTCCAAATTCTCCCAACTAAATATATCTTCCCAAAAGAAAAGCATGTTTTGACATCTGATTAGAAATATCTGGTATTCAGAAAATAGTATCCCCTTATTAACCAAACCATTTAACCACATAATACTGTAAAACCAGAAAGTTATTAACTAAACCATTTAACCACATAACACTGTAAAACCAGAAACGTAACTGTGCCCTTTCAAAACAAAATTTAGACAACAATATTACATCATATTGTATCCAGTGAAGCACATTCTTATCAGACTTGCTATAACAAAATTTATTATAACCTGAGACTTCCAATGTGGGGGAGGTTAATAGCACACTCCCTATACCCCCCAAGGGGACCCCACTATAAGTAATAGTCCATCCAGGAGAGGAGGTAGTTCCCGAGTTAAATCCACTCAGGGCATCCTGGGAGCCTAAATAGCCCCAAATGAAAAAAAGTGTTGTACTGGGGAAAGCATAAAAAAGTAGGAATAGGAAAATCACCCTCATTAGTAGGTTCCCAAACCTGGCACTCACTAGTGCCGACCCCTGTATTATAAAATAAAAAAACTGTTTAAGTTTCCATAAGGGCTGGCCCCATAATGCCCTAAATTAAATTTCCCTGCAACTCATTGAAAGTGATCCTCCCATAGTTTCTTATGTGTATCAGGAGGACTTATGTAGTCAGGTAACCAGTTTTTCTAACTCAGAAAGAATTATCATTTTGTAGTAATCCTTAATTTTCCACCTGGATGTCCTAATAAAGAAATTATGTCCATACAGATGATGTCCACTTGATACATGAAGATCATAAAGTTAGCCCGAAAGTCAAGAAGGGCCATAGAAATCTGAGTCCCAAACAAATTAAAAAAAAAATCTATAGCTGGGAGCCATAACCTCTATCCCTTTATTTGTTAAACTGAAACTTATCCCCAAGTCTGAGGGTGCCACGTCGCTCCCTCAGTAGTAAGGAGGTATGCCAGGGGAAGGGGAAAGGCCCATGTCTCCACTCTACCCTGACCAGACAAATGGCTATACCATGCCCAGTATAGTAGAGAGCTTTCAACAGTATATTTTTATTGCCTAGAGTCAAGGCCAGGGGAGCAGGAAAACAAAATGAATTAATCCCCTACCCCCCTCAGTAAATGCACTTGAATGCCTGCCGAGATTTCAGCAGAATGACTCTGCACAGTCAGAAACCAGCCTTCCTCAGTTTTCAGCAAGGAGCCAGTACATCGGTAAGCTGCCAGTACCTGCTTTGGGTCTCAGGAAGCACTTGATCTGTCCTGGGACTTTTTAGAGTTCACTTTGCCATCTCGGAGGTCATTGGGAATCACCCTCCGAGGCCTGGGGTGATCTTGAAAGTGTAGGCCCATCTTGGTCAATTCAGTTCTGGTCTCCTGTACAGTTTGGAACTCCTTCTTTCCTTCCAGCAAATTAACCACCAGACAAGCTGGATAGGGAGTAGAAAATTTGTACCCTACAGCTTTGATTACAGGTAGCAATGGGAGATATGCTCTTCTGAGACGCATTGTATTGGAGCATAGTCGTGATCAAGATAAAATCTCATTTGACCATAAAAAACTTCATTTTCTGCCAGGTCATCAGGAGGATTTGCTTTTTGGTTGCATAATTATTGAACCAGGCTATGATGGAGCGAAGTGGACGATTAGGGGTCACAGGCATCGGGGTAAGAGCTCTGTAGACCCACTCCAGCTGCAGTTGTAATGTGTCTGGTAGTTCCAGAGCCGTTCTCAATAGTACTGCAATAAATTCTCTAGCACTGAGCCCTCCGGAATACCATATATACGTATATTCTTCCAACGGGCCCTGTTCACAGATTCTTCCTGTCTGGCTTCCATCTGCTCCTGTTGTTCTCTGAGCAATTGCACTGTGTTTTCCAAGTCATCTACCCGTTCTTGGTGGCCATACCCTACCACTCCATATCATTCACTCCTCTGCTCCAATTGCATGACATCATGGCGCAATTCTCCATAGAGCTCCTTGATTTTGGCACGGAAAGACGCCAGTTTCTGGTATATGGTGTCTAACTTTACTCGTTTGTTTATAACCTTGGTCAATTTTGCTAAACTTTTTGTGGAGCCACGCCGGGAGTCTGCAGTCACCATTACATGCTGGGAACATGGCTCAGAGGCCTTCGAGTCAGAGCGGTCCTCTATCTCCTCCATCCACCTCTTCTTCAGGCTGGGACCAGTTTTTACTATTTGTTTCCTCTCTGGCTCAATGGTAGGGCTAATTTTGTTTAAAATCTAAATAACTACGGTATAAAGTAGTTTAGATCCAGACAGAGGGGAAATTACATGGAGGTCGGGCGGACCACGTTCCTTAGGCTGCCGTTCCCTCAAGGGTGGAACCAGAAGTCGTAAGAGCCTATTTTCAAAGGGTTTAGAGTCAAGTACAACACGAACAGCAAGTACAGAGTTAGATACAGATAACAGTACAGCAGAAGTTGCTGTAGAAACCCAGTTATGCACCTTTATGCAAAGTTAAGACAATGATCATATTGGTTTGAGCTTTTATATAGCAGCCAGTACAGGAGAAGCATGTCAACAAGTTACAGTGAGTCAAGCACAGTGTATATAGTTCCACTGTGTACCAGTTGTGTTCAAGTTTAGAGGGTTAGCAGTGGCAATTGCAAGAACCAGGTGGAGCAAGCAAGGAGCAGAGCTGGGATTTGAAATGTTCAGTGGAGCAATCAGTTTTTAAGGAGTCAGGTAGGTCATTCCATTGCCTTGCCAAATGATAAGAGAAGCAAGACTGGCCAAGAGAGGTGTTTCTACATGGGAGCAGCAGGGAGTGTCACACTACACCCTGGGCTGAGTACTTGTTTTCCACAAAGGTGAACTTGGACTGAAGCCCTGGAGACAGCAGACCTTAAATGGCTTTGTATCTGGTGACCAAGGTGTGATAGAGCAGCCTGGAGTCTAGGTTCATCCAGTCCATTCTGCTGTATAGTAGGCAGGTATGTGTATTAGGGCTTAGTCCAAGCAAAAAAATGGCAGGTCCTGTTTAGGAGACCCCTGACTCTGGTCAACACACTGTCAGTTGCATAGCCATAAATCACAATTCCATAATCAACTAATTTTGCAATGAAGCACTGTACCAGTATTTTCTTCACTTCTGGTAGGAAGTTGTTTCTGTGTCTGCAGAGTAATCCTAATCTTGAGTGGACTGCCTTAACCAGGAGGTCTACATGAGCACTGAAGGTCAGCATGCTGTTAAGGGAGACCCTGACATATTTCAAGATTTTTACGTGCTCAAGGGGGGTTCCCAGCTGAATAATAGTTAGGGCTGGGTGGGTGTGTGGGTCTTCTTTTGAGTGATAAAAAATTAAACATTTGGTTTTCTTGGTGTTCTTTTCAAGCATATTGGTGGTGAACCTTTCCTGGAGGGCAGTAAGGTCAGTCTGAAGCCTCTGCCTCGGCTTATCCAGGCATTTGACACAGGAGAAAATGACAGCATCATCTGCATAAAGTATTATGTTAGTTCCCTTGCATATGGCAAGTATTTTATTTGTGAATAAAATGAAGAGAAGGAGCCCTAGGATTGACCCCCGAGGAACACCTACAGAGACTTGCCTATTATCTGAGAGTGTGGTGTGGCATTTTACAGCCTGTGTTCTACCAGCCAAGTAGCCTTCAAACCAGTTGATCGAGTCTTCTGAGAGTCACAGAATAATTCGTTTCTGGCAGAGGAGGGCATGATTTACAAGGTCAAAGGCTTTGGTAAGGTTGATGAAAATGAACCTGGTCATTTCCCCTCTGTCCAGGGCACAATGAATTGAGTCTGTGAACTCATGAAGTGCAGTCATTGTGCTGAAGTTTTTTTCTAAACCCATGCTGTTTATCTGCCAGGAGTTTGTGCTGACTCAGGTATTGAACAAGCTGGTCATTCACAACCCTCTCTAGGGTTTTAGATGAGGGAGGAAAGATGGAAATAGGGTGGTAGTTAGAGGGCAGGTCATTAATGCCACCTTTGAATATAGGGGGTCAAGTGTGCTGTTTTCCAAAGCTCAGGTACCTGCACAGTGGAGAGGGATAGATTGAAGATAATTTGCAGGGGGTAGGTGACTTCCCTAATCACTAGTTTGAGCAGTTTCATGCCTATACCATCTGGTCCAAGTCTAGATTTGATTTCAGTCTTAGCTAAGTAGGCATACACATCAGTCTAAGTTAACCTTTTGAAACAGAACTTGGTTCTGGTTAGGTGGTCAGGTGCACCAACTTGGCTGCTCTCCAGAGACCTCTCTGTGGTTTAGGAGCTTTCTCTCTCGACAGTCACAGTCTGTATGTATTGGCCCTGCTATCTCCCCTGCCCTCCCTCTCCATATGGGTGTCCCTCAGGGCTCCATCCATGGCCCGCTACTGTTGTCCATTTTTATAAACTCCCTCCCCTCCAACTGCCTCTCCTATGAAGCCCTTCTGTAATACTGATGATCTTGTACAACGACAAGTCACTGGCAAAAATATCCTTTATCCTGTCCCATAACTGTGACTCGGCACACAACTGGTTCCTGTCACATAGGCTACTAGTCAATGCTAAAAATAAATGAAGGCAATTTTTTTGGGATCCAAACCTTACCTAGCAGGTATCGTCAAGTCTGACTCCTCCCTCTCAGTGTTTACACCAGATGTCCCAGCACTAGAAAATGTTCCCAGTTTCAAGTACCAGGGCATAACCCTCGACCCCGCCCTCTCCTACACGGAGTACGTAAACTCTGTTGTACGTCGGGTTAACCAAAAACTCAGGGCTGCATATTGGCTCAAACATTTCTTGACCAGCGAGGACCACTTAGCTATTGCCCAAGGCAATCTGCTATCATTGACTACTTCTCCCCATATATTCCAAAGTATCTTCGACCCTACTCATGCGTCTAAGCTCCATCTACAATAATGTATGTCGATTTGTGCTTGTGGCACCCTACTCTATGCACCACTGTAGCCTTTACCAGGTGCTAGGGTGGCTCCCTCTCTCCAGCCATAGTGAATATGCACTGAGCTGTATCATTGACAACACCCTTTGAGATGGTGGTGTTTCACCTTATGCATCCTTCCTGAAGGCTAGAGCTGCTCCTAAAAGCATATTTGTATTGTCAGTTCCCCCTATGGAAGTCTCTAAAGTCTCCATGGTAATGGGTGGCAAAGCTATGTCAGTTGCTGCGCCCTCTCTCTGGAACAGACTCCCTGCCCCACTCCGGTCTGCAGACGCACTGTTTCAGAGCCTGGCTACTGAAAGAGGTAAAATGCCTGTGCTCTCCTGGGTAAGCTTCTTCAACTTACTACCTATCCCACCTACCTTAGCTGCCAACCCAGCTCTTATAGTTGCCTTGCCTAACATAGCACTCTGTGACTATCTTCTTTTTTGCTAGTCCAGTTGTTATTGTCTGTTGCCTTTGACTGTGACTCCAATGACTTGGTCTTTGAATTTTTGCTCAAAATGTAATTGTATACTGTATACTGTCACCCTTTCCCCCAATTCTTTGTAATACACAGTGTATTATGTTAATTTCCCCCCAACACTTTGTACACTGTGCTGTTTATACTGTTCTGTTTGCATTCTGTATAATTTTGTTTTCTGGTATGTATTTTATTGTGCCATACTCTTGGCCCAGGTCGTACCTGAAAAACGGTCCCCTGGATCAGTGCACCTATCCAGTAATCAAAGACTTAAATAAATAAATAAATCTACTCCTTGGGATGGGTGGGTATTAGGGTCTGGTATGTATGATGTTAGGTCACTGAAAGTATTATTGAAGGTGTCAGCAATATCCTTGTCCCCTTCAACTGTGGTACCACCACCTACAATGGAATGAGGAAGGGATTTTTTGGTGCTGCCTATGATTTCATTGATGCCATTCCATAGTTACTTAGAAAGGTTTATGAGCTGTTGTTTTTGTGCTGTGTCCTGTAAGAAGTCATCCTTGGATTCCTTGATGCAGACCTTTAAAATGTTCTGCAGTTCCTTATATTTTTGGAGCTATTTGTGTTGGCCAAGTTCTTTGTACAGGGCTCAAGATCTTCAATGGAGGTATCACAGTCATCAGGTCACACATATGGAACTTCACCGATGGCAAGATCCACATGGAAGATTTTCGGGCAGTACCACTGGGGTGGCCTATGCCAATGTCATCTACTGACGTCCCCAAACATACAAAGGCATAAGCGGCCCTGATCCCACCTCAGTTCTTTCCTGCCATCGACTCTTTTCATGTGGGCCACCGCGGAAACTCCAATGCAGTTTTATACCATTTTAGTCTACGACTTTTATTTTACCTAGTTTTTAGAATCTTTTTTTATTTCTTTATGTCTTCCCACCACCGACTGGCCCCCTTCCACTGGCCCCCCAGCCCCATCACACCAGTGTCCACTGGTACTTATCTCTGGTGTTGAGGTGCCACCTGGCCAGGTGCAGTGCCTGCGGGGGACCGGCATCATCCCATTGATCATGGAATTTTTGCCTCTGTTTTCTCCCCTCCCCAAATGTGGAGCCACAGCGTGCAATGACGCCAATGGCCAAGCTGCACACGTTTCCCCATGTGGCACACCAGGCATCTGCCTGAACTCCGGCCCCCTGTTTTGAAGCCTGTGTGTCAGCCTCCAGCCACCACTAGGGGCCAGGCATGCACCCGTCTCCAAACCCACCCGTCCCTGGGAGAGGAGAGCTGTCCTCCAGTTGCTCAATCCTCTCCTCCCCGGCTGACCCCTGGTGACCCACTTGCACCATGAACATGGGTCACCAATGTGGCAGGAGGTAAGGCAGTGATGCCTCTGCCCTCCACGCCACTGGGCCGGCTAGAATCTTTTTTTATAATTGATTCCTTTACCTTGTTATCTTGTTTATGTTGAGCGTTAATCCTTCCACTTCTTTCTTCTGTCACTGCAGCTGTGGAAAGAAGATTGCTTCTTCAGATGACCTCTGTGTCTGCTGTCTTGGACCTAACCACGACATCTTGGTGTGTGAGCTTTGCCAGAAATGTAATCAATCCACCCTCAGGTGATGAGAAAGGCTCTCAAAATATTCCTAATGGAACAACAGGTAGCCAGTTCTGGCCAGGGGTCCTCTGGGGTCCCTCCTTCCCAGTCGCTGGCAGGTTCATTGAGCTCCCAGGCCGCAAAGGCCTGAGACAAGTCCTCGGGAGTCACAAGAAAGACCAAGATCGGGATTGCTCCCTCCAGTGGTGGTTCCACTCCCCGACAGCCTCTTCTTCTTCCTCACGGGGTACTTCTTTCGGCTGTGACTGCACCTATGCCTGTAGCTATTCAGGTCTCTGTTCCTTCCAGACCCATAATGACAGTGCCTCTGCCTGCTTCTCAAGGTGGCCAGTCATCGACCCTCGAGTAGTTGGCCCCTAGTTCATAGATGCCTGTTTCATCAATGACAGCCCCTCTGTCGTGGCCTGATATTTCTCTAGGCCCATGGCCATCGGGCTCTTTGGGCTCCCAGGCACCAATGAACAGGTTGTCACGCCGTGTGCCGATGACCCCTCCTCTGCTGGTGTAGCCATCTACTGTTGTCGACTGCAATGAAAGTCTGATGAAGTTTATAACAGCCCTGGTCCACCAGTTGGGTGCTTATAGGTCTGGGATCCCCTGTACCGTCGATGGCACCATTTTGATGAAACTTCAGCCTCCTTGGGCGATCCCCCATGTGCCGTCGTCAATTTCTCATTCATCAGACCTTGAGTTGGAGTAGGTCGATGTCAAGGAGGAGTACCATCCTGACCTCATCCTGCCTGAGGAAGAGGAGGAAAAGGAGGAACCTCTTTCCTCTGACAGGTCCACTGCCTCTTCGGTGAGTGAGGACTCTGTCAAGCATACACCCAGGTCTCCTCCAGAGGACCCTATTTTTTTTTAATGTTATGAAGCAGTTGTCCACAGCCATGGGCTTCCATACTGAGGAAGACGATGCCACCAGATGGGAGATGGTAGACTTTCTGGAAATCCCAAAATCTTCTCCTAAGGTCATTCCTCCTATCCTCCCAGCCCTGAGGAATGCCACTACTGCCACCTGGCATAGACCTGACATGGTCCCTGCCATGCCCCGCAGGGCAGACAAATTGTATCATACCCCCCAGGGCCCACCTCACTGTGCTGCCCAACCTGAGACCGATTCAGTGGTCATTAAAACAGCTCATGACAGCCGGCCTGTCGGCGCAGTGGTGGGATTTCTGCTTGCGACGCCGGCGACCGGGTTCAGGAACGGATCCGGGTCATCGGAGGGCTGGCCGGGGGGAGTAGGATCGAGCGTCCGATGGACAGCTCTCCTACTCCGGGGGGAGGGCGCGGGCAGCACTCAGTGCGCTGGGGACACCTGGTGGAGACCGGGAGTTCCACGCAACCGACGCTCAACGTGGGGGGGAGGGGCTGGGCGGACGCTGGCGTCATTGCACGTCCCCGCCTCCTCTGGGGAGAAAAATCAGGTGGAAAAAGATGGCGGGCAGGACCACCGATCAATGAAGCCCTCCCTGGAGAGCCTCACATTGCCGCCGCCGCCATGGGAACCTCAACCAGTCACAGTTCTGGGGTCACGGTAGGGTCTACGGCCCCACCTTCTGGGGGGCAAGCTGGGGGTGACCAAGGGTCCTCAGCAGCAATTGACGGCGGTAGAGGTCTCTGGGGGCCGTGACCAGGGTGGATGGATGCCGGTGGTCCTGCCAGGAAAAAGGGCAATTAAAAAAAACAGCTCATGACAGGTCTGCAGAGCTGCAACTTGGAGCACAGTGCTCACTTTCACAAAGCACTATGCCCTGGAAGTCCATGCCAGACAACATGCCACCTTTGGCAGGACAATCTTGAATGGATTTCTTTTCTGAGTGAGCCCTCAGCTCCTACCACCCTAGTCCAAAGGTCTGACCTTGGTACTCTGACCCATTAACGGGAATCAATGGTGAAGTCTGATTCTCAGAAAATATTAAAATTATGTGTCTAAACAATTCTTTATTTTCTAAGAATATCTTCACCATTGAGACACACGTCCACCCACCATCTCCCGGACTCACTTCAGAATGTTTTTGTTGGTCTTGACCCTGTTATGCTTGGTTTGGGTTTTGAGGACACTGTGTTACTGGGTTTGGTGGCCCTTCCTACACAGGCCACCAGGGCTATTGTATGCCTTTAGGTTAAGTGCATAGGTACTTGTTAGGTTATGCTGCACCTCCTCGGTAAAAAAAAGTAATGAGGCAGTTGGAGGAGTGGTGCTGACATAAACAGGCAGCCATGTGCGCTCACTCACAGAGCCACGCATGTGAGCTGCTTACCTTGCTGCCAGTCCTCTGAAAAGTTCTGGCTGTGTGCCTCTGGCTCAAACCCACTAGTGTGAATCAGTGGTGAAGATATTCACAGAAGATAAATAATTACGGTGAGTATGTAATTTTAAAGGGGCACTGTCAGCTTTGCCCCTTGTTTTTTTTCAAAATCTCAGCAGTGTGCCTCATGCACAGATTTGTCATAATATTCTCTAGAATATCCTTTGTATGCCTTAATTAATACCTACCTCTTTTCTATTTCGCCATTACTGTCCTTCCCAGTGGTTCCACTGAAATGAGCTGGCTGCTGCGAAGCGTATTCTATTCCGAGAACGCCAAGATTCAATAGAGGTTAGGCATGAAGTGTAACGTTATTTGGCAATACTTAACGTTGCTCTGACGGGTTCGTTTATTACGCAGAATTAAATGTGTTATTTTGAATAAAACCGAGCACTGATCGCATCAGTAAACACATTTTAACACCAGCAATCAAATCCGCGTATGCGAACAGTAGCCAGAGCATTGATCCCGCGTGATAAGCGCAGAAGCATCCCGCTGTTGTGCATGCACGGGATTTGGTCATCGGTTTTAAAATGTATTTACTAACGCTATCAGCGCTCGGTTTTGATTCAAAGACAACACATTTAATTCTGCATGAACAAATGGACCGTACAGGCAGCCTTTTAGTATTGCCAAGTGAAAAGTTGCACTTCGTGCCTGCGCTCGGTTTGAGACGTGTGCTCTCAGAATGGATACACTTCCTGTGGTCGGCTCATTTTCAGTCGGATGGCTGGAAAGAAAAATAATGGCAAAATAAGAAAAAGGGGTAAGACTTACTAATTTTGGCATACACAGGGGTCTTTTAGAGAATATACTGTATATGACAAATCTGTGTATGGTGGCACACTGCTGAGATTTTGGAAAAAAACGAGGGGCAAAGTTGCAGTGCTCCTTTAATATACCCCCCCTTCAGGAGAGGGCCTAACCTGGACTGCTCCTGCTGTCCTCCCAAATGCGCTCCAGCTGCTGTAAGCTTTGATAAGGTTCTCAGCTTGACTGCCTGTGTGTGGTGGTGAGAGAGAGAGAGAGAGAGAGAGAGAGCGAGCTGTGCTGCCCTTGATCTTCTGCACTTCCTGTGCCCTCCATCTTTGTGACTTTGGCCGCTGTTCAGATCCCGGTCCCGCAATACTGACAGAGGGGAGAGGGAGCTGCAAGGACACAAGCTCTACATTTTGGTGCCTCAATGTGCCATGCCACAAACTCCCACCATGTCCTGAGCTGGACTGTAAGTACAGGGGCTCCTCCCCAGCAGCTTCCAGCTCTGCTACCCTGCCGGTCAACTGACTCACTTGTCCAGCACTCTAAGCCACCAAGGAAGGAACCAGGTGGCAGCCCAGAAGGGCTGCTACACACCATGAGGGCCAGCATACTGATGGGGGGCGGGGGCAAATAAATAAATAAAATGCACATGTTTGGAGCCAAGGCTTTTTCCAGACATGGCAGCGACCATCCTGGTAACCCCTGACCCACAGCTCAACCATTCAGAGGGCTAGGAAGTCTTAGCAACAGTAGCAAAGGATTACCCTCCCCAACTGTAATGGCAGCCTAAAAGGGCCAATCAGAGTTTAGGACAGGGCAGAAGGACTGACGAACAGCCCTGCCTGATAAATCAAACCATGAATGAAAAAAGAAGTTTCTGGGTCTTTGAGAAGCTTGGGGCAGTCTGAAAGGGGCACTGATGTGTTTAGACCTGCTCCTGGTGAGACCAAATGAGAGGCCTAGCCAGGCCAACCATCCTGCAAGCCCTCACCAGGGTTTATTCAGAAAACTGGCCCAGTGGCACTAAGGATTGAGGCACTGTATGCCACACCTCACGCAGCGCCAGGGTGACCCGGGTTCGAGAACGGAACGAGTCATTGGGGGTTGGAAGGGGGGAGGGAGGAGTTGGATTGAGCTGCTATATGGCAGCTGTCCTCTCCTGGGGAGGGTTGGCACCAATCCAACTAGTGGATTGTGTCGGGAGGGGAGAGTGCTGTTAGGCACTTGGTGGAAGCCGTGTTTCCACACGGCTTCCTGCCTGGACTTTGGTCCTTCGTGTCGGTGCCCTCGGGGGGGGGGTTACGGATCATGGCAGTCACACACAGTAACCAACTAAAAAATCCCAACACCACCGATAAGCAGCATGATCCCCATAACAGGAGGGATTGGCACTGTGGACCGGCAAGTATGCCATCAGTAAGCCCAGGCCTGTAGCTGGGCAAAAATTATGATTAAAAAAAAAAGTACTTGACAGACTGGAAGCGTATGACCATAATCTGTCCATTAACAAGTGCCAGTTCAGACTGGCCCAGTGGCGTGGTGAGCTGAGGTGCTGGCGTCTTACCTCCTGCCACACTGGCAATTCGTGTTCAGTGATGAGTGCCAGGGGCTGGGGGTCAGTCAAGGAGGGAAAGGATTGAGTGCTTGATGGCTGCTCTCTGTTCCTGGGGGGGGAGGGAACCTACATGCTCTGCCGAACGACTGCCACCTGGCAGAGGCCAGGTGGTAGCGCAAGTCTAAAAGGGCAGTAGAAGGGAGGGCTGCAGGACTCCAGTGCATGCGTGTGCCTCCACACACATACCCCAGCATGGGGAACAGGGAGAAAATTGAGGAAAAGCCCATGTCTCCCCACTGCCATATGTGACCCGTGACAGGAGAAGATGGCGGGTGGGTGGGCAAAAGCTATACACAAAAAAAAGCCAGTTCTTCAGGACCTCAGTTGAGTATGTTGGTCACATCGTGTCCCATGAGGGCATTCATACCAATCCTGACTATGTCCAGGCTGTTAGCACCATGCCAAAACCCACCTGGCTGAGAAAATTGCAGAGTTTCTTGGGATTCTTTGATTCGGTTGTTACCGCAAGTTAATAAAGAGTACACCAAGATTTCAAGCCTCTGCAAGACCCTACCCAAGGGTATCCTCCTGCCATCTAGAAAAACAAGTGGGCACTGCAGTCCACTCCTGAAAACATTTACTGCAGAGTGCATGAACCATCTGGCCCCAGATGGACCCAAGCTTGTGATGAAGTTTTTTTTTTTTTTTTACTTGCCCGACTCATGGCCTGTCCTCAGAAAAGGCATCATACCCCCTCCTGACTCCTTTTCCACCAGATCCCAATGTACCAGGATCCTTGGCTTCATCCTGCTCGTTGACCAGGGGTGTTTATATTTTCCCCCATTTTCTCCACATCCCCTGAGGGCGCTGGTGCAAAGGACATACATCCAGACATACAGTGTGCAGATGCACACCACTGTCAAGCACCCAACATAGTCCTCCCTCCCCGGCTCCGTAGAGTTGTATGCCCATCACCCATGCTTCCACCAGTGGTAGAGCTACAGGTGCATTCCCTACCTGGTAACCCACACCATCTGGAGAAGGAGAGCATCCACTGGGATGCTCTATCCTGCTCCACCATCCAACCCCCGATGACCCAGGTCCATTCCTGAACCTGGGTTGCCGGCAGGTTGCACAAGGTGTGGCATCCAGTGCCTCAACCCTCAGCACCACCGAGTCGGCACTGTGATTAATTATTTGAAGAGCTAATCTGATAGTTGACCAACACCACTGTGTTGGCTTATGCAGACCCCAGAAAGTCAAATGTGTTGCACAAAGATGCCAGTCTCAGTGAGTTGGGAGCAGTGTTATGTCAAGAACATCCACAAGGACTCCAGCCAATAGCTTATGCCAGTCACTGTTTGTTGCCATCAGAAAGAAATTATCCTGTCCATAAGTTGGAATTTTTAGCACTCAAATGAGCAGCTGTCAATCAGTTCCACGAGTGTCGGTATGGGGCCCACGCCACAGTCCGCACTGGTAACTCCCTCATCTGTGTGCAGATGACAGCAAAACTGGATGCTGCATGCCATCGTTGATTGTCAGCCCTCTTAACATATGATTACTGTGTGGAGTATCACTCCAGAAAAAGCGATATTGACTCTCATGTGCTATCCAGAAGACCCCACCTGCTTGGGCCAGAATGCATCAAATCCCAACGACTGCCATTCAAGCTTTGTGCAAAAGACTTTACCTGGAAGAATTGCCAAACTCCAGTGAACCACCTCACCTGGTGGACAGTCTGAGCACCTCCTTTGACTACATTCCTGTGGTCTGTTGCAATATTATGTCTCTCAGTAATCCCACTCTGCAACAAATGAGTCCACAAGACTGGAGAAAAGAGCAAATGGAGGACCCTTCAATCTGAGATATAGTTAAATTCTCCATTGAGGGGCAATCCCCGAATTTGTCAAAATGAATCATCCTGATACCTCCCTGATACTGAGAGAGTGGAGCAAGTTAAATAAGCATGAAGACATGGCGTATAGAGAGAGCCACAGAGCAATGAAGGGCCAAGCCTAAAACAGTTGTTACTGCCAGTTAAGTTCAGAAAACTGACCGTCAAAGCCCTGCATGATGAGTTGGGAAACTTGGGCATTGACAGAATGTCAGACCAAGTTAGAAGAAGGTTCTATTGGCCCAGGAAGAGCATGGAGGTGGAGTACTATTGTTAACAGTGTATGAGATACATCTAGTGGAAAACGCTGCCCACCTAAGCAGCCCCTTTGGTGAACATTACCATAAGTGCTCCAATGGACTTGGTTTGCATTTATTTTTTGAGCTTGGAACCAGACAAAAAGAGCATTGCCAGCATCCTGGTGGTACATCTCTATGCAAACTCCAGTGTGGCCCAGCATTTGCAAAGATAGAAAAATTTTGGGAGAAATCTGCTGCAGACACAAGCCTGTCAAAGAGCTAGCAGTTCCTGGAGAAAATCAAACTTACTCACCAGGAAGTGCTTACTTTTTATTATATATGCCCATGAGGTTACAGTACTGCATAAAATCAACAAAAGTTCTGAGGCAAGACCCTCTTCTTCAAAACTATACAGATACAACAAATTAAAATCAAACAATAAAAATATATCTCTCTGTGCTCCTGGTTATATTTCTCTCCTATTTTACCTTTTGTAATATTTGTTCTTATACTCAACAGAAGTATATCAACATTCATTATGCATCAGACCAACCATATAATATATATTAAATCAATGAACACTGTACACATTTTTAATGCTAACATTTTTTTTCTTTTCTTAATATTCTATTCTTCTGTATGCTTATTGTCCCTTGTGAAAGGTTATGCATTTTATGCAAACGCCCATCTTTACCCAGTGTGTGTGTTTAAGGCACCTATTCATGAATTAATACTTTGCGCTTTATATCTTCTGTAAACAGAAAAAAAAAATTTCATTCAGTGATCCATTAACTACTCTAATATTCATGAGTTCAATACTTTTGTTACATAACAATTCGTCTTATAATCATGTATACTTTCTTACACTTAAAAAAAAAAGTGTGATTGACCAAAACCTCTAAAATGGAATTATTATGTCTGTACCTTAAGTTTATATGGCCTTATGCCTTGTTGGCATGTCCTGGGAGAAACTGTATTTTACACTCTGGAGCATTAGCCTGCAAATATATGAATACAGTCTTAATCTTAGTGCTTTCCTTTGTGCAAAATAGGTATCTGTTTCATATTAGTTTATTGAGAGTATTGCAAAGGTACAGACCCCAACTATGCAGGGTTCCCACATGATCCTTACCTGCCAACTGACAAGGAACACTGGCATGGTTTTAACAGTGAATTTATACATTCCCCATACCTCCAGAGCAGGCCATTGTGCCGACGTTTTATTTATTTATTTATTTATTTATTTCGGCATTCGGACATAACCTTTGAGCAAAATGCTCTTTTTCAAAGGTACTGACAGGAGGACAACACAGAAAGGTAGTTACAGAGTATGGGTGCACAGGTACAGAGATGAAAAAATACAAGAAACAACAGCAATTGGTCTGACTATTTACAATTGTTGGATATCTCATATAGAGGTACAGCATATTGCAGTTAGTACAGCCCAAGGTACATGGTGAGTGCTGTGGGTTTAGGAAACTAATTTAGCAGGAGGTAAAGTAGCCTGGGTGGCATTGTCATTATTTCATGTAAAGTCTGGGGGGGAGGGAGAGATTCAACATAAGCTTTCACACCCTGTATGTTAAGGCAGCCAAGAAGAGGCTTTGTCATTAATTCTAGTCAAGGGGGGGGGGTAATTTTCTGTGCAGGACTGACCTAGTAGGAACATACTAGAGAGCAATGTGAGGGAGGACCATACACAGAATAAGCTAGGGGGAAGACAAGTGCTTTCAGACAATCACATTTGTGTAGGGTCAGTGGCAGGGGAGGGACTTAAAACAGACTGCAGAGTTAAGGACAGTAGGAAGAAGGTAACGTTGGAATCATGATGTCATCAAGGCACAGATCCCCACAGCTCAGCACAGCAATGACCACACTGCTGGACTCTCTGATAGCAATTCACTGACATCCGTACAAAATGTGTCCTGAGAAGGATGTCATGATAACGTTTTCTTTTTGTAACATTCTTGTTCTTACACTGCAGTGAAACCCGATAAGGTACATTTACATCTGTAGATGAGTTGGCCTATAAGAGACACTCTGTATTTGAAAGCTACTTATTAGTGATTCATTGATGACATGAAAAAATGATGACAGGGATATCAGAGGGTAGGGGGACCTGTGGAGCTCAATGAAGGGGACTGGGTGAGGAAAACATTTATGTGGAATGAACTGCTGCTGTTAAAAACACAATAACAGGAAGTACATATCAGTAACATGAACTACATGTGGAATGGGGGGGCTAGGAGAAGAGGATGGCGGAGGAGTAGCTGAGCGGTGTGAGTTGTGGCTCAGGCTGCCATCCCTGTTTGATTCCCTCGTACTTAAATAACAATTAAAAAATGTTATAATGGCTTAAAAGATAAGGAAGAACATAGGTTTAACAAGAATTATTATAAAATATGCTTTGGTCTGAGAACAAAAGACAGAATGTTGCACTTTCGAATTAAGGAATGCCTTGTCGGAACAAACCGCCAGTGAGCACATAAAAATGGAGGCCAGAAAGAGTTGATAAACTTCTCCAGCTAGAGGTGCAAAGCTTCAAAGGCCACTCCCTTAACCCATGTATCAGTCTATGAAAAAAAACTGAATCCTTTATATAATAAACAATATAGTAAATACCTTTATTTGGCAACAATTCGGTCTTTGAACTAAGGAGCCATGATCTCCGGGTCTGTAGTGAAGAAGTAGCCAGTCTTTGGGATCTAGCTCTGAAACACTTCACTTTGGTGTTGGTGAAAAAATTTGGTTCCGTATCAAACTTTTGGTTTTTCCCCTTTTGACTTTTGGCCTGCAAGTAGAGACCCTGCAACAGAATTACTTTGAATCACTTAGGAAATGGGCCTAGAAGTTATGGCCTTACTGAAATCCAGGAAGGAAGCACCAAGCTATTGGGCACTATTCAGAGAAGCTCTTTCAGTTGACTAGCATGGAAGAATGCTGTACTTAACATTGGACTACCACTAGATCTTCCTGCACTAATCTGAAACATCTAAGTATGCCCTTACTTCATATTCAATAAGAGATAATATTTCCAAGTTCATATTAAGAGACTGGAAAGCCAGAAGAGTTTATTTACCTTAGGGGAGACACGAGAAAACTGTACATGGCTACAGAGAAAGACTTGAGAGGCAAAGATAAGTATAAACAATATTTTTTCCTTTGGTTTCTCTATTTATTTATGTTAATTTTATTTTAGTCTTTGGTAACCGGTAAGGCCCACTAGGCACAAGTGCCTGTTTTCAGGGGTGACCTGGGAGCATTGGGTGGTTAAGTGACTTGCTCAGAGTCACACAGTATGCAAGCAGAGGTTGTGAGAATCAAACTCAGGTCTAGTCTGCTGGATGTACCAAGCTTGTTCACACCTCATTCCTCTACCCTCTAGGCTATACTGCCAGCCCAATTTATTATTGGTTCTACGCTTAAATGTGATATATACTTGAAAAATACTTCAGCTTTGCAAGTTTTTCATTTGATAATTAAGCACTTGAAATTACAATTGAAAGCTCAGCACTGTTTGAGGGTTTATACTTATGTCTGAGAGAAGAGTGAGACCACGTGCAACCAACAGAAACTTTTTATTGAATATCACCCCTAAAAGCACTAAAACAATCAAAAAAACTGACAAGAAAACTTAAATAGAAAAAGACAGTCTTCCATCATTACTCTTTTCTACAACTCTTCCAATGCTTTTGAGCCCATACAGATACCACACACAAGCACTGAAAACACTGCAAAAACAAAACAAATGGAGCAAAAACAGGAAGTGATAGTTAAACATATGGAAAACATAATAGAACAACAAATTGAAGACCCACAAAACCAAGAAGTAGAAGAAATAATCGAGCCGGGAAAAGAAATAAGTGTAGCCACAAATTTGGATTTAAAACACAATGCACCTTTCTTTAACATCTTTAATACAACTAAAGGTGACACTGCTAAAGGACAGGCACCAGAAGAAAAAACTAAAACACTAAAAAAAATGGAAATCCAAGCCCAATAAAAAAAACCTATATTAAAAACAAGGGACCAGCCATGGACAATAAAAACAGAAAAATAAATTTCCATGGGGACAACACCACAAAGTGCAGATCTTGTTGAAAAAAACAATGCACAGAAACAACAAAATATAAACAGACAAGACTTAAACTCAAATCTGGACTCTAATATAGGCAGTAATAACTTTAAAAGACAAAGGACCTCTGTGCGCAAACACTGAGGCAAGGGTTACCTCAAAGGGCATTTGGCTGGGAAGCCAAGTTTCAAGAAAATACAAAATCACACATGCCCACACAATGCAAAGCATCATGGGCTGCACATGCAAATCACCACAGAATGTTATGCTGGTCCAACTGTATACCCACTATAAAGATATCTAATGAGAAGAATGGAAAGGAAGAACAGTCAAGTAAAGACTCAAGAGACTTCACAAATGGAATGAGCCAGGGTTGTCAGGGAGCCAGCTGGGGGAGGACGGAGGGATGAAGCAGGATTGAGCAGCCATAACAGCAGCTGTTCTCTCCTGGGGAGGATCTGTGTTGCCCCCCCGTATTTCCGCTGCCATCAGGTGGAGGTCCAACAGGCAGTGTAGGCAGCTGGGTGTGGCAAACTAGCAGGGAGGGTGCCTCGGTGCCGCAGCGTGCATGTGAGACCGGGCAAGGGGAAAACAAAATGGCAAAAACTGGGCCATAAAATATAAAAAAAAAAAGAGAAACTTCACAAAAATAAATAAGGAACAAAAACAAGAAGAGCAGATGCCATCTTGGGTGACTTTCATGTTAAAAGAAATTCAGGCTATTAAACAGAAATTGAAAAATATAGAGCACCCACTCTGGATGGCTAAATTAACACTTTGTATTAAACATCCAATCATGCATAATATTTTGTAAAAAAAAAATATTTCATTTTAATACAATACAATACAATACAAAAAAAGCATGATATTTATCAAAGGGACAAAAACAGTACAAAATGTAAGTGCAAGTACTTGGCAAGACTATTTTAGCAATCAAAGTAGCAGAAGAGCTTTTGTTGTTACATGACTAAATCAGTATACAAAGAGACAGATAAAAAGAGCATAAAGGGAAGGCAATTCATAATGCTACAGCAACACCCGAAGGGTGGAAAGATGTTACATTTCGTTCCGTCTTGGCGGAGATTCTTCAGAGGTTAAAGAGCTATCATATCATTCCTTATTTTATAGCCCAACCAATTAAATAATTTAACAACAAAATCAAAAGTGCTTAATTCTCATGCTAATTTTAAATATACATATACTCCACTCCTATTGATTACTGTGACTAAACATGAAGGAATCTTAACAATCCGCATTACTTAACCCATCCCTATCAACTTAGAACAAAGAGTCCATAAAGATTAACTAATCTAACTAAGCAATGGGTTAAAACATATAACAAATACAGCACTTTGTTAAAGTCAATTTAAATGGCTTGTAATTATTCGGATTAACTTCTAATAAATCCATACAGACCCTAATAACATGGGAAAATCTGACTACTGAATTAAATATATGTAACTTATACAATGTTTAAAATGTTTCTCTACATACTTTTTTAAGAATAAACATAAAAAAAAACAATAAACAATACACAATAAATACTCCCAATGCAAACATTCAAATCCATTCCTGTATCATTTCTACGTTCATAAATCTATTTAACAAAACCTTTTACAGTTCCAAATATTTTACATTGTATTGCACACAGTACTTGAACACAGTTCTTAAACATGTTTCATTTTTCAAAATGTTATTTTTCTTTTTTCGATTTGTGTCTTGTTTCTCATTCATTCGTTTCTATAATTAGTCCACAATACAATTGCTGAAACATATAAAAAAAAGAAAGAATCTAAGTCATTTGCCCATTACACATAATTTCTCAACAGTTCTTATTAAATCCATATATATGTGCATGTATGAACATGGAAACATACATTTATTTCATAATTTTTATCAATACAGTAACTAGCACAAATTTCTACTATAATATTTATTTATCCATAAATGGCACCTTTTGCACATATCATATATAATGTACAAGTTCGACTGAATCATTAAGACCTGGTGAATGGCATGCCCAGGTCTTAAATATCCATCTTGTTTCCATTCGGCTAACTAGTGCCTCCCAATCTCCACCTCGAGGGTTTTTTGAACTTTTTGTAGACCAAAAAAGCTAATTTTATGCAGATTTCTATTGTTTCCTTGTACATGTCTACCTATGGCATATTTCAAGTTTTCATCCCTCCAGGCTCTGACATGCTCACCAATACATATTTTAAAACTCCGAATGGTTCAACCTATATAAAATGCCTTACACTGACACATCAAAATATAAACAATTCCTTCTGTGTTACAATTAATGAGTGCATTACAATGAATGTACCCCTTCCCCCTTGGATGAACTACAGAACTACCTTGTACTAAGTAACTGCAGTACATACAATGTCCATATTTTTTATTTACATTAAGGACAACCCATTGTATTTTTTGTTGTCATTCCAGTTAGAATAATGCTGAAACCACCTTATCGCCAATATTGTTTGCTCGTCTATAAACAGAATTAGGCTCTTTCTCAGAAATGTACAGTAGTCTAGAATCAGTAGACAAAATTGACCAATGTTTAAGTATAATTTCTCTCATTCTATGGACTCCCATAGTATAGGTCGTAATAAATCTAGGACTGTCTGTTCCCTCTCATTGATTATCTTTAACTTTAGGAATCAACAATTAAGAACGATCAAGATTTTGGACTGCTTCTGTTGCTGCAGTCAATATATCTTCAGAATAGCCTCTCTGTTTAAACCTATCAATTCATTCCCCCTCTCTTTTTTTGTACACTTCCACATCAGTGCAATTTCATTTCACACGAATAAGCTGCCCCTTAGGCACAGCTTTGATTACATGCTTCGGATGAAAACTTGAGGCATGAATTATGATCTGTACTTTTAGAAAACAGATCAGATAAAATATTCCCATTATTATCCCTATATAGTCTAACATCCAAAAAACAAATTTCATGCTTTCCCATAGTTAATACAAATTTGAGAGCCAAGCTACTATAATTAAGGAATTGAACAAATTCCCAAAGCTTGTTTTGTTCCCCTTTCCAAATAATTAAAATATCATCAATAAAACGCCTCTACAAATCCAACTCAGGAAGAAAAAGATTTGTGGAGGCATTTCTGACAACAGTGTACTCCCATTTGGCCAAAAACAGATTTGCATAACTTGGTGCAAATGACGCACCTATTGCAGTCCCCCTTACTTGCAAGTAGTATCCACCTTTAAACATGAACATATTGAATTTAAGAAAAAATCATGATAAGTCCAATAATAGTTCTGTAGGTGGACTATTTACATCTTTTCTTTGATGTAGAAACATTTTTTAATGCTTCCAACCCCCCGTCATGAGGAATGCATGTGTAAAGGGACTGCACATCTATAGTTGCAAAACTCAAATCCTTGTCCATATAAATATCATCTACCACATTTAACAAATCAGCTGTGTCCCTAATATAGGAAGGTATTTGTTGTACAAGTGGTTTCAAATGTTTCAAACAAAAATAGCTAGTGGCTCAGTTAACCAACCAATGCCCGAGATAATAGGGCATCCAGGCAGTTTATCTAAACTTTTGAGCATTTTAGGAAGAACATATATAGTAGGTGTTACTGGTTTATCAACAGTTAAAAAATGGAAACAAGATGGATATTTAAGACCTAGGTATGCCATCCACCAGGTCTTAATGATTCAGTCGAACTTGTACATTATATATGATATGTGCAAAAGGTGCCATTTATGGATAAAGAAATATTATAGTAGAAATTTGTGCTAGTTACTGTATTGATAAAAATCATGAAATGAATGCATGTTCCATGTTCATACATGCACATATATATGGATTTAATAAGAACTGTTGAGAAATTATGTGCAATGGGCAAATGACTTAGGTTCCTTCCCTTTTTTGATATGTTTCAGCATTCGTATTGTGGAATAAATTATAGAAACGAATGAATGAGAAACAAGACACAAATCAAAAAGAAAAATAAGAAGAAAATTTTGAAAAACGAAACATGTTTAAGAACTGTGTTCAAGTACTGTGTACAATACAATGTAACATATCTGGGACTGTAAAAGGTTTTGTTAAATAGATTTATGAACGTAGAAATGATACAGGAATAGATTTGAATGTTTGCATTGGGAGTATTTATTGTGTATGGTTTATTGTTTGTTTTTTATGTTTATTCTTAAAAAAAGTACATAGAGAAACATTTTAAACATTGTATAAGTTACATATATTTCATTCAGTAGTCAGATTTTCCCATATTATTAGGGTCTGTATAGATTCATTAGAAGTTAATTTGAATAATTACAAGCCATTTAAATTGACTTTAACAAAGTGCTGTATTTGTTATATGTTTTAACTCATTGCTTAGTTAGATTAGTTAATCTTTATGGACTGTTTGTTCTAAGTTGATAGGGATGGGTTAAATAATGTGGGTAGTTAAGATTCCTTCATGTTTAGTCACAGTAATCAATAGGAGTGGAGTATATGTATATTTAAAATTAGCACGAGAATTAAGCACTTTTGATTTTGTTGTTAAATTATTTAATTGGTTGGGCTATAAAATAAGGCATGACATGATAACTCTTTAACCTCTGAAGAAGTTCCGCCCAGACGGAGCGAAACGTAAGGTCTTTCCACCCTTCAGGTGTTGCTGTAGCATTATGAATTGCCTTCCCTTTATGCTCTTTTTTATCTGTCTCTTTGTATAATGATTCAGTCATGTAGCAACAAAAGTTCTTCTGCTACTTTGATTGCTATAATAGTCTTGCTGAGTACTTGCACTCACATATTGTACTGATTTTGTCACTCTGATAAATACCATGCTTTTTTGTATTGTATCGTATTGTATTAAAATAAAAGATTTTTTACAAAATATTATTCATGATTGGATGTTTAATATAAAGTGTTGATTTAGCCATCCAGAGTGGGTGCTCTAAATTTTTAAATTTTTATTTTAGTAGGTGGTTTGTGAGCACCATTCTATGTGGATGGCTCCCTGGAGTGCCTTTTCCTGATAGTAGGCTATTAAACAGGAAGTGGTCCCAATTAATGACAAACAGACACAATTGACTACATTAAAACAAGAAATACAGGAAAATACAAGATGTTTTCAGGAACCAACAACCAGAACAATGGCAATGGAACAGAGAATTTTGGTAATAGAAGATGAGGCTTTATTAACCAGGATCCGGTCAGGAACATCATGCCCAAAAACATCGTGGCACAAAACAAAGCCAGGAAAACATCGTAGCCGACAATGTCACCTTGCAAAAATATCATCACTTGGAATCACACAGGCAGGCAGCAGGCAGTATGATGTATGGACCCCTGGTAGCCTGTGAGTCCCCCAGCCCACCCACCAAGTCCCTGTCCCAGCAACAGGAGACCCATTAGTGAACCCCAGTGCTATATCCCCGCCTTCACTGATCGCTGATCTGCCACCCACCAGCACCACTGTCATAGTAGGCAGTACAGTGTGAGATATCCCTGGTGTCTAGGGGATCTCCACAGGTAGTCCCCCATGACCCCACTCTCACCCCAACCCCTAGCAGGTGACCAGCACAGCCCTCCACTCTCTGCCATGGCTGGCTGCCTGACTAAGCTGTAATGAATAAGCACATACCCTGAGCGTGGGTAGGCACTCATTCATCACAATTCAGTCAGGCAGCCAGCCATGGTTGAGAGTTGGAGGGCACGTGCTGGTTGCCTGCTCAAGGGTTGGGGTGGGTGGGAGCTGGGGTGGGGTGGGGACTATCTTGGGGATCCACTAGACACCAGGGATATTTCACACAGTACTGCCTACTGTGACAGTGGTGCTGGTGGGTGGCAGATCAGCGATGGCGGGGGGGTAGCACTGGGGTTCACTAATGGATCTACTGTTACTGGGACTTGGTGGGTGGGCTAGGGGACCCACAGGCTACCAGGGGTCTGTACCTCATATTGCCTGCTGCCTGCCTGCGTGATTCTGAGTGACGATATTTTTGCAAGCCGACATTGTCGGCTGCAATGTTTTACCGGCTTTGTTTTGTGCTGCAATGTTTTTGGGCATGATGTTCCTGGCCGAATCCATTAACCAACAGGACAGTGACACAATGCGAAAAAGACCTTCAACAGATAAAAACAAAACTTATTGATTTTTAATCCAGAGCTGTAGGAAGGATATACAAATTGTAGGAATTCCAGAACACTTGGATAATGAAACTCCCATAGTAGCAACATTACATCTTACATTTGCTACCTATTTGGATGTTCCAGTAGAACAAAGTAAATTTGAAATGGACAAAGCTCACAGAGCATTAAGACCTCATCCAGAAGAAGGAGCCCCGCCCTGAACAATAATAGCCAAGTTTGTAAAATCAGGGGACAAAGACTTGTTAATGTCAGCTGTGTACAAAAAGAAAAGATTACACTCAGAGGGTCCTTTATTACTATTTTTCATGATCTGCCATATGACATTGTATGGGATAGGAAAAAAATTAATGAACTAAGAACCTTGCTTTGGAAAAATCAATACAAGTCATCTTTTCCTCACACTGCTAAATTGAGAATAATTTTAAATGGGCAAAAACTGATATATGAGACTGTGGATGATGCTTACAGGGATCTATGCCTTAGGCTTCCACAGACCTTTTGATAAAAAACTGTACTAAACAAGCATTTGTCAATGCCGAATGTTTGCTTGCTGGCATTGGCATTGGTAGTGTAGAAGTTACAGAGCTGCATAATAGAAATGGCAGTGAAGTATTGAACTGAAGCCAACCCCACCACCACCCTGCAGAGAGTGACAGGCATTGGGGTGTGCCTTTGGGTCATCAAGCATAACAGCCACGCCATTTCACCACATCCTACCCTGCAGACACTGACAAGTGTCACGGTGTGCCTTGGGGTCTTTGGCCCTTATGCGCGCATCGCAGTCCATCAGGAAATATGGTGAGATGGGTGCGGTATAGGAGAATGAGGTGAACTTTGGGGCCAAAGAGTCCGAGGCATACCTCAATGCCTCTCACTGGCTGCAGGGTGTGGAATGGTATGAGCATTACAGGCAAGAATCCCAAGTCACACCCCTGATGCCTGTCATTCTCTACAGGGGGGCATAATGGTTGGAAACCCTAACGCCTCAGGCATTCGTTGGTATTTTCACTCCAAATTTTCAACATAGTTTTTTGTGACCCCCCACCTCATGAACAGTGGCAATATCAGTTTGTTAGCCAAAAGCTGCTGATGCACAGCTACTATGGCATTTAGCACCATAGGTGCAAAAACACATTCCGAACAGGATGTGAAAAATGACAGCTGTACTGTTCATGGGGAGGTGTAAAATATGGCAATGTTGCAAATCTGCAGTAAAAATATTAAAAAAACTGGTGAAGTCACAAGGTGTGCATAGAAACTGTGCAATGCACACCCATAATGTAATTAGTTTGGGGATTTTTTACAGCAGATTGTCAACACAGGCATTTTGGGACCTCCGATGTCCCACAGCGACCACGAATCTCTGCGCTGAAAGTGTGAAAACACATTTCCATGTTGTGAAAAATGACAGCTGTACTGTTCATAAGGAAGTGTGGAAAAATGCCACTGGTGAAAATCTGGGCTGAAAATATTACAAAGTCATGAACTTACGAGGGTGAATGGAAATTGCGCAATGCTCACTCATAACACAGTCATTTTATGGACTTTTGTCACCAAATTTTCAACATAGCCATTTTAAGACCTCTGCTCATGAACAGTGTCACTGTGATTTTCTTATTTTACCCCATACATTGATTTCGCACACCGACTGCGCCATTGTGCGCTACATAGGCGGAAACACATTTTGGGCAAGATGTGAAAAATGACAGCTATACTGCTCATGAGGAAGTGTAATAAAATGGCAATGTTGAAAATCTGGAGTGAAAATATTGAAAATTCACAAACTTATGAGCATGCGTAGGAACTGCGCAACGCGTGCTCAGTAAAACAATTATTTTTAGAGATTTTTCCACCAAATTTTCAACATAGCCATTTTAAGACCTCTACTCATGAACAGTGTCACTGTGATTTTCTTAATGTGTCCCACACATTGATTTCGCACACCGACTGCGCCATTGTGCATTACATGGGCGGAAACATGTTTTGGGCAAGATGTGAAAAATGACAGCTGTACTGCTCATAAGGAGGTGTGGTAAAATGGCAATGTTGAAAATCTGGAGTAAAAATATTGAAATTTCATGAACTTACACGTGTGTGTAGGAACTGCGCAACGCACATTCGTAAAACAGTCGTTTTTAGGAATTTTTCCACCAAATTTTCAACATAGGCTTTTTGAGAGCCCACCTTATGGACAGTGGCAGTGTCATTTTGTTACTCAGTCCCAAAAGGTGATTTCGCACAGTGACTGTGAAATCACCCTTTGGGCCCGATTAACGCCATGACAGTGAGAACATTCATGATTAGGGGTCCCAAAAACCCCATGTTGTAAATTTGGTGCAAAAATTCCAAAAAATGCCTGAGATATGCAGCAAAGTTGAAAAAACCCTATCTATCCTTTTATACAGCTTTACGGGATTTCCTCAGTTCGCGGTCGGCTTTGAAGAGTGCAGACGTGTTCCCAGTCCACCAAAGATCATCACGCTGGAGTCCAGAGGTAAGTATGGGATGAGGGGGGTGTGCGGAGGTGGGGTGCACAGTGGGTGGGCGCGGTGGGGGCAGAGACAGCGAGGACCATTTTCAGTTTCAGGTGTTTGTTTTTTAAATGACGACGCGGGATGTTTGCCTCGCTGGGGTGGGCTCCCAGCATGGCACAAGGACAGCTGTTGGGGGGGCATGGAGCCGACAGGGGATTGGGCACCCCCGTCTGTGATAGCATCTGTTGCCACGCTGGGGTGGGCTCCCAGCGTGGCACCCTGCACTCTGAGGGGGTGGACCAGTAGAGCCGACGGGGGATTGGGCACCCCCATTGGCTATACGATGTGTAGCCACGCTGGGGTGGGCATCCAGCATGGCATATGGAACTCTGTTTTGGGGGCGCAGCACAGCCGACATGGGGATTGGGCACCCCATCGGCCACACAGTGTGCTAAAGCACTGAGTATGCGTATGTGTATGTGTGTAGGGAGGTTACGAGCAGGCAATATCTTATCGCTGCTCACTGAAGCGTAGCTCCCCTTTCAACTGTACTCCACTGCATTTTGGACTGCTGTCATAGACAGCAGGCATTGGAGAACTGTGGCTGTGCCTGCAAACACACTGACTGAATTAGAGGAGGGCTGCCACACCTCCGAAAACTCTGATGATGGCACTTTGTTTCTTGCACATGCGTGCAAGCAAACATAAAAACAAAAGGGACAGTCCCTCATTATTAAGATGTGGTTTTCAACAATATAAGATGCAAAGGGGGGACTTGGAAATGCAACAACCTAATGTGTAACTCTACTCCAAAAGGTTAGTCCTCCCTTATGGGAGAGTCAGCTGTAAAGAGGATTTTTGGGAAGGGGGGTGCTTATTTCAAAGAAACTACACATGGTTAAAGGGGAAATATCACATAACTGAAAAATGTTTCGCTTTGTAAACAGATGGTTTGTTAAAAAGAGGGAACAAAATAGGAACTACAGAGAAATGGTGGAATCTGACATTTATATTATGGATAGATCATGGTTGTAACACAAATATCACAAGTGACCCAGATAGCCCTAGCAAGCTGGAATGTTCATGGTATAAACTCACCTAAAAAAGGAAGAGAATACTCACATATGCAATAAAACACAACATCAACATATTAATGTTACAAGAAACACATTTAAATGAAAAGGAAATTCTAAAATTAAAAAAATTGGGTTAAACATATATATTTCTCTACAGGCACAAGTAAAAGCAGAGTCATAGCAATATTAATTAGGAAAAACTTAGATTTCAGATTTGAAATGCAATATGTGGATGAAGAGGGTAGAATAGTTTTAATAAAATGCTATATCATGGGTAAACAATATATTATAGGATCAATCTATGCCCCTTTTATAAACTATCAGGACTTCTTAGCCAAAATAATTTTAGGTTTAGTTACATTAGGACAGGCAGATATAATAATAGTAGGGGACTTCAATGCCTTCCTAGACACCCATCTAGGTAAATTGATACGAACTTCAAATACAGACAGGAAAACCTCTAGACAACTAAAATAATTTTTACAAGCCATGAATTTAATTGATATTTAGAGATTAAAGAACCCTAAAATAAAACAATTTACTTTTTACTCTAATCCAACTGGTATAGCATCTAGATTGGATTACATTATAGCTCTGGCAAAAACTGCTCAGAATATAAAAAATGCGGAAATATTTAATATACATCTATCCAACCATAAGATGATATATATTCTTTTTGTTCCTGTTAAAGACAGGTTAAGAATATCTTATTGGCGATTTAATAATCAGTTCTTGAGAGACATGGATTTCACATCTTATAGTGCAGCTACTATTCAAGAATTTGGGTACTTTAACTATAATCAAACCACTAAAGTTATTGATATATGGGATGCTTCCAAAGCAACTTTGAGAGCTTATATTTTATGAAATCAAACTTAAAAAACAGCAGAAAAATTAAAATTGCTTCAAATAGAGAAAGATATAAATGAAATAGAAACTAGGATAACTAATGGTGAAACAACGCTAATGAAAGAATTAAAAGAAAAAAACACATCTGGCCCATTACTATTGAAAAACACATGAGAATGTTAAGGATGAATATTTATTACAATGGAGATAAAACTGGAAAGTTACTGGCACATATGGTAAAAAAGAACATGAGAAAAAGACAATAGTAATTATTCAAGACACTGCAGATAATAACAGCACAGAAGATAACAAAATTGGTGAGGTATTTAAGCAATATTTTACAAAAGTATACCATTAAAAATATGAAAATCAACAGGATAAAATAATAAAATATCTAAGGGACATAGATATTCCTATAGCTGAAATAATATGGAAGCCCGTAACAGCAAAAGAAGTCATGGATGCAATTCAAATATTACCGAAAAACAAGACCCCAGGGGCTAATGGACTAACCTCAGAATTGTATGGTGCCTTTAATGAAATATTAGCTCCCCCATGGTTAGTAAAAATGACAACTGAAATTGAACAATCAGTAAAATGTACAGCAACAATGGTAGAAGCATTAGTGGTCTTTTTTTTTTGTGTGACCTTTCTTTTTGCCTCCTACACTGATGACCCCTGGACTCTCTCCAGTGAGGTCTCATGATGTGACCGGATTCCACCCCACCTGAAGCCTTTCAGCATCCATCCTATGACATGGGCCCATTTCCACTCCTCGTCCCCCAGTCACTCAATCCCTGGCTCTGAGCCCCTTGGGGCGGAACCGCCTACTCCTCTGGTGCTCTAGCTGAAATCCAATGAAATGATCAGGGAGAGCTGGAGGGAGTGTCAGACACAAGCTGGGATGGCCCAGTATTGGGCATGAGGGCCAATCACTGGACCCACCTTTGCCTACCAGGTGTCAGGAATTTTCTCTTTGTTCTGCTCACTGGTGTGGACATGCAATGACGTAAGTGCACAGAGGGTACACTACCACCCCCTTCCGCAGATGCCCACCAACACCATACCCTATTCGCTGTCCCCTTCAAGGTGTGTGGTGCTCCCAGCTGCTGCCAGGAGTTGCTACCCAGTGGGGAATCCCTGAAGCCCCTCCCCAGGAGAGGAGAGCAGTCTAACAGATGCTCAATCTTCTTCTTCCCCACCAACCCTCTGTGGCCCGAGCTCTCTCCCGAACCCAGGTCACCGGCATGGCATGAGGTGTGGCATCCAGCACCTCATCCCTCAGCACCACTGGGCCAGCTCGCATTAGTGGTCTTGATTCCAAAAGAGAACGAAAACCCTATTTTTCCAGAAAGCTATAGGCCAATAGTGCTTATGAATACAAACTAGAAAATTATTACAAAATTAATGGTTAAAAGAATTGAAGCTACTGTTCTGAGGCTGGTCCATCAAAACCAAACAGGTTTTGTGAAAGGTAGAACCATTTTTCAGGGATTAGCAATAGTATAGGCCCTAATACATGAACAATAAAAAACTAACAAAGAAAGTATGGCCATTGCCCTAGATGCTAGTAAGGCATTTGAGTTAATGAGTTGGAAATGTATGTTTACGTGCTTAGAAGTAATGTCTTTCCTTAAACAATTCATAAATATCTGTAAAGCTTTTTATTTAAATCCCAAAATACAACTGAGAATAAATCAATATTGTACAACTCCTACTGTATGCAGGTACACAACTGTGTTAGGCCCGGATGCTCCCTATCACACATACTTTTCATATTAGCATTAGAGCCTCTTTTTTTTTATTTTTTTTATTTTAGTTGTTTAACCAAGAGTAGCACACTAAGCTGAAGGCTTTTTTACAGGTGCGACCTGGGAGCACAGGGAAGTTAAGTGACTTGCTCAGGGTCACACAGTATGCAAGTGGAAGCTGTGGGATTCAAACCCAGGTCTGGTCTGCTGGATGTCACCAGATTTGCAGCTCAGATCCTTAAACCACTGCGCTATACTGCCTCTCTTTTAATTCATATAAGGGAGAGCCCGAATATAATAGGATTAGTAATGGGAAACCAAATGGTGAAATTAAACATATATGCAGACGATATTATGTTATTGATAACGGAACCTTTAAGATTTTTTCCTGCCTTAATGAGTGAGGTGGAACAATATTCCCACCTGTCTGGATTAAAATTAAAAATGGAGAAATCACTTATTTTGGAACTGAGTAAATTAAGTCAACAGACACTGAATATAACAAAAAACATTAAAAAAACAAATGAAATACAATATTTAGGTGTCAAACTGATGAAAGATATATATAATATGGTCAATAAGAATGTAATGAAAGTCAGAAATAAACTACAAAATATGTTGGATAGGTGGCAGAATCTGGCCTCTCTCTCTCTCTCTCTCTCTCTCTCTCTCTCTCTCTTTCTCTTTCTGGGGTAGGATCAACATAATTAAAATGGTGATTCTTCCTCTCATATTATATTTATACCAAACTAACTTAGGGGCTATAGCTGAGGCCACAAGAAATACATTTAGGGTGCTCTTCAAAAAAATTCTGTGGTGTGGGAGTTCACCCTGAATTGCGTGGAACATCTTAATAGCACCAAGAGAGAAAGGAGAATTAGGATGTCCAGATTCTTCAGTATATATTAACAGGCAGTAAAATTATCACATATATGGAAATATCTTGACTGGGAAAAGAACAAAAAAACAGAAGAATTACATTTTTGGAACTATTACTACAGAAATGAGACTCTCTTTTTTTTCCCAAGCTAGGGAATTTTTTTGATCCCACCAACTATAATAAAATTAATAATCAGGTTCTTGTAGATATAGCTAATACAATTAAAAACCTAGCTAAATATTACTCAATTACAGTATCATGATCCTACATTCCAATTGGGCTAGACTCAACAAGTACGAAATTAAAGACTCTCGATAATACTATAATGCAAAAACTACAAAGCATAAAGATTAAATTCTGGCAAGATTTGATTGGAAATGCAGGTCTAATTCATCATGAACAACTACAAAATAAATATTCCCAATCAAATATATTATGGTTAGAGAATTTGCAATTAAAACAGATGAACAAAAATATAGAGAAGCTGACATTAATAAAGGATTTAACAGACTGGAAAAAACAACACTTCTCTGATAATATGTTACAACTATGTAGTATAAAAACAATTAGTAAAATGTACTATGTACTGACATTGCAAATGTTGGGCAAATGGGAAACAGCAAAAAAATAGAATAAGACTTAAATGGCAACAAGCATTAGCAGAGACAATAAATACAAAGACCTGGGATAAATTATGGATTGAGACCAAAAAAAAAACTTTTATTATGCAAAAAATAAAACGATACAAAATACATTTTTAACTAGAGTATATTATACCACAAACAGGCTATTTAAAATGAGGATCAGAAATTCTCCAGACTGTTGGCATCCATGTGGCAAACAAGGAAAAATGCTGCATCAGAGCTGGGAATGCCCTTTTATACTGGAAAGGTAGGTTCAGACAAGTTCCAATTTGGGGAAAATTCTAAATGTTCCTATACCAGTTAAATTTAATATACTAACATTGAATGATTTCTCGAGTTTGACTTTGTCCAAAGAACAAAAACATATGCTCCTGGAAAACTGGAACAGATTCCAGCTTTTGGTCACACAATGTGGCATAATAATTTGACAAGCACCCTAAGCATGGAAAAACTATTTAATGAATTTTCAAGAATCTTTTGATCAGACAATTACTGAATGGGAAACCATTAGAATATTGCTTCCTGCACCATTGAAAATATAAGGCAACACCTCTGTATAATAAATGTAAATAAAATATATGCTATGTAGATGGGATAATTGGGGGTGTGGGTGGGTACGATGAGGAATTTGCATCTTCTCTAATAGAAATGTTTCCTTTGTTCTTTTATCATATTTAACTTTACTCTCAAGTATATGAATTGTATAAAGGAAAGTATTCAAATTATGTTTTTCTCCTTAAAATATAATAAAAAATACTTTGAAAAAAAAAACATGAACTACTTGTATAGGACAAAACCTTGTCCACATATGTGAATGAATGCAAATGGTAATAATATGCTTACTATACCAGGAATACTGATGGAACAGACACATACAGGGTGCAGACAAGTGATCACAAATGCCAAACACTTAACTGTTTGTAAACATAAAGATGGAAGGAAAGAACCATATATTCACATTATTTACGTGTCTCAGAGAATTATTTTTACATTCCACAACTCATCACATTATTGCTGACCAGTCCATTTCTTTATTAAGACAGTACTTTGTATACATGGATTTAGATCTATCTATCCCTAAGCTTCTCTGTATAACAGTTATTTTTGTTTTGCTCTGTCCCTACCACGGCGAAGTGGTTGTGTATGTTCCAGGACAAAAAAGTCTTAGTGCTGATATTGGGTGTCCCATCTCCATAAAATGTCTTGCAATAAGGGAGACTGGTTCTAGGGTAACCTCAATGATGGGGAGAAGAAGGGGATCCTAGCTAGTACTCCCCCAGATCTGAGGCTTGTAGCAGCATAGGAGGTACCAAGAAAGATGTGACCCAATGTGGACTAGGTGAAGGGACTTTGAAGATAGGAAATGCAAAGGGTGCAAACACCAAGAAAAACAAGGTGATAAGAGGACATGTGAAGCACAAGTGTAGTAGCAAAGCAGGATTGGGGTCAGATAGAATGGGATATGCCTTAATGCCAGAAGCCTAGGTAATAAAATCAGTGAGCTCCAGGCATTGATGGCAGACACTGAGGTGGATACTGTGGCCATAACTGAAATGGGATTCAGAAAATAATGACTGGGAACTGTTGGTCCCTGGGTACTCGATGCTCAGGAGGGATAGAGGAACAGGTGGGGGGGAGGAAGAAAAAATTACTCACCATAGTAATGTTGTTTCTTCCCAGGGATACTCAAATGTTCATAACTCTTGCAGTGACCCTTTAAGATAGAACTGCCCAGAGAGATGGGACATATGCAAATGATGGAATCTTTTACATGTGCCAGTTTTTCAAATGCTGCCCTCTACTAACTGCCTACATTCTAAACCCCTCAGATTTCCTGGACCCCTGGTAAGGACAGGCCCCCGAGGACTTAGTATATTGAGTAATAACAATAATAATGATAGTAACACCCTTATCCCAAAAACCCTCCAACAGGAGGTTATGACATACAAAAAGTTCCCCCTGATTGTCAGAATCACCTGAAAAGGGGAAAAACACTCACTGTGAACACAGTTTTTTTTTTTCAAACAGATGTGCCAGAGTGTGGCACCCATATTCCTGAATATATAATCTCTGGAGTGCAGAGGTTACTAGTTCTAGCAGAGGAGGCAGTGTTGGAGAGTTATGAATATTTGAGTATCCCTGGGAAGAAACAACATTACCATGGTGAAATACTGCAAATATTCACAACTGTTGTAGACTAAAAAGCAATACCTTTGGAGGTGGGCACAGAACCTACTTTGGAAAAGACTCTGCAGGACTGCTATGCCAAACTTGGCATCACACCTGACTGGATGTCCAGACTGTAATGCTTAGTAAAGGTGTGTAATGTTTTCCAGGTAGCTGCTTTACAGATGTCCACTAGAGGAATATCCCTGGCAGCTGCTATGGTATCAACTGTGCCCCTTGTGGAATGAGCCCTCAACCCTGTTGGGGGCTCTTTCCCAGCTTTTGAGTAACAGAATTGGATGCATTGTACTATCCAACGAGAAATGGACCTCTTCAATGCTGGGTTACCTTTTCCCACATCCCCATAAGTCAGGAACTGCTGTTTCCTGTCCTGCCTATGGTCCTTAGTGACTGTCAGGTAGTAGCTAGAGCTCTCTTGACATCCAGACTGTGAAGTCTCCTTTCACAAGAGCTAGAGTGTTCAGTGAAAAAGACAGGGTAATGGTTTGGTTCAAGTGGAAATCAGAAACCACTTTAGGTAAAAATTTCCTGTTTGTTCTCAGGGCCACTTTGACCCTGCGGAAGAAAATGTAGTCCCGTTCAATGCAGAGAGCCTGGAGCTCACTGATCCTTCTGGCAGAAGTTATTGCCACTAGGAAAACTGTTTTCCATGTGACATATTTCAAATGAACTGAAGACATGGGCTCAAAGGAGGAACCCATGAGCTTAGCTATACACACATTTCGATCCCATGCTGGCACTGGTTCCGTGTGAGGGGGGTGTAAGTGGGCTGGACCCTTAAAGAACCTTTTGAAGATAGGGTCTGAAGCTACAGACACTCTGCCCAGCTGAAATATAAGCAGATGCTGCAGCTAAGTGGACCTTTAAGGTAGTGGGCTGTAGGCCCAATGAGTGCAGACAGGGGAGATAGTCCAGCATAGCTGGGACTTCTGCCTGTGTTGGTATCACATCTTTGGTTGAAGACCAAATAGAAAACCTTTTCCATTTTGCTGCATAGGTTTTCTTGGTAGATGGCTTCCTGTAACCCCCAATATATCCAGAACACTGTCAGAAAGATGTAAACCTGCATACTTTAGGTCCTCAATCGCTATGCCTTGAGCCTGAGGGATCCGAGGTTTGGATGCAGGGGCCTCCCCTGGTTGGAGGTTAACAGGTTGTGCCTACAAGGGAGGTGTATTGGCTTGGCCATGGACATAGAGAGCAGTAGAGAGTACCATAGCTACCTGGCCCAGTCTGGTGCTATCAAGATTATTGATGCTGACTGGGCCCTGAGCTTGAGCAACACTCTGTAAACCAGTGGAAAGGGAGGAAAAGCATACAGGTGCTTCCCTGATCAGATCAGAGTCAGAGCATCCAGGAGGACTGTTCCCCTGTCTGGAGGTCTGCAACAATATTGTGGCAGGTGGTGGTTCTGGTGGGATGCATACAAGTCTACCTCTGGAGTGCCCCACCTCTTGAAAATTACTTGCACCACCTGACTGTACAGAATCCATTCATGATGGCCCTGGTTGATTGGACTCAGTGCATCTGCTAGCATATTGTCCTTGCCTGGTAAATTAATTGCCTGCAGGGAAACCTGTAGGGAGTGTGTCAGACTCCATAGTTTCATGGCTTCTGTGCCAAGAGGGCTTGACCTTGTCCCTCTCTGCTTGTTTATGTAGTACATTGTGGTGGTATTTCCTATTCTGACCTGTACCATCTTTCCTTGCACCAGTGGTGTGAAGGCCCTTAATGCCAGCAGCACTGTTCCTAGCTCCAGCAGATTTATGTTAGGAGTGACTCTGCACTTGACCATCCTCTTTCCACCACTGAAGGGACTATAACAATGTCTTTGTTACTGGAATCAGTTTTGAGAGAGAATCTTTCTTTTTACACCAGTATGCCCCGGGGTGAAACTGGATGTCTCTCATCCGAAACCTGGACCCCATGACTGTGCCAGTGGCTGCTGCCATGTGGCCCATTAACTGAAGAAATTGTCTTGCAGTTTTTGGTCTGTTCAGACCAAATCAGCCTGCTAATGGAAGAATACTTCTTACCCCATCCATAGGCAGATAGGTTCTGCCCAGCAGGGTATCTAACTCTGCTCCTATGAACTGCAGTACCTGTGTAGGTTGCAGGATAAATTTTTTCAGATTTATTAGGAAACCCAGAGACTCCAAGAGTCCTTGGGTGAGTTACAAGTGTTACCTGACCTGCTGAGGTGAGTTTCCGACCACCAGCCAGTTGTCTAGGTAGGGGAAGACTGTTACACCAAGTCTTCACAGGTGTGCCACAACCACTGCCAAGCACTTTGTGAACACTCCTGGAGCTGAAGTGAGACCGAATGGCAGGGTTGAGAACTGATAGTGACCTGATGGGAGTCTGAACCTGAGGTAATTTGTGTGAGACTCCCTTATGGGAATGTGGAAATAAGCGTCCTTTAAATCCAGTTGAACTTTGGCTTTAAGTGCCTGTTTAGCACCCTGCAGTCTCAGATAGGCCACCACTCCCCATTTTTCCTTTGTGGTAAGGAAATACCTTGAGTAGAATCCCTTTCCCTTTTCTTGTACTAGAACAAGTTCCACTGTCTTCGACAGTAGCAGGTTTTGAACCTCTTTTTCTAACAGTTTTCTTTCTGCATAGGTGGATGGTTTGAAAACTCTGGTTCTTAAAACCGGGAGGGATTTGAAACTTAGAGACAATTCCTGACCCAATACTTCCAGGATCCACTTGTGATCTGATGTCGAGCCTGTAAATAGTCAGACAGTCTGCCTCCTATAGGCAGTGAGGAGGCAGTCTGTACCAACCTGTCAGGGTGTCTGTTTTGCTTGGGACTGAATCTGGGACTGAGAACCACGTCTGGAACCCCTTCTGCCCCTGCCCCTGAAGTACCCCTGCTGTGGGTACTGCTGAATTTAGGATGCAGCCATGGCCTGGTAAAAAGGCCTGCTGTGAAAAGATCTACCCCTTCCTCCTCTGCCATAGAGCTTAGGGGATGGGGAAGCTTTTTCCATTGCAGAATTGCTCTTGAAGGTGGCTTTGTATTCATCCACCTTTTCATGTAAGCCTCTATCTTGTCCCCAAAGGGGGAATTACTCTCTGATGGGAAATGCACAGCCTTAGCTTGAGTGTTCTGAGTAAGGTTTGTGGCTCCCAACCAGACAAAACTTCCCTGTGCTACAGTATTTGCTATCTATCTAGCAGCAGTATCATTGGAGTCAGCAGACATTTGAAATTGGTGCTTGGCTGCCTCCAAACCAAATATTGCTATTTCAGCTAGGTCAGCTGAAAGTGGAGCTTGGGGTTTGTCAGCCATGGCCAGGACAGACTGCTAGAAAGATTTCTGGTACTGAGCATACAAACATACGAATGCGCCAGCAGAAACAGACCACCCTGTCTAAGTCTGCTCGAGTGTGCAGCTAGCACCCCTACTTTGCAGCTGCCCCATCTTGGCAGCTGCCCACCCCTTCCCATTTGTCATCCCACTGCCACCTCCCACCTCCCCCACCCTCATTCTCATAAGCTTGAAAATGTGCTTGTCTTATGGCTAGAGAGACTGACAAATAGCCTTTTTGGCCATACTGTCAATTTTCCTGGAATCCTTTTCCAGAGGATGGGATGCCGGGGTACTTTTGCCTTATCACAGGCTGCTATCTCTTATCAAGAGGTGGAGCAAAATTAGGAGTTAGAATTTATTTATTGGGAGAAGCAGCTTTTTAGTGGGTATTAACCCCATCATTTCTAAATATTCTGCTTCTTCCTCATCCTCAATCACTTCACTGGTGGTGATATCTAAAGCAGCCACCATCTTTTGCACAAAAGTGAAATGTGAGGAATAAACCTTAGAGGCTCGGGGGGGGGGTAATCCAAAGTCCTGTTCAGGGGAAACCTCAGGTTCAATAGGTTTCCCTTCCTCCTCTTCTTCATATTGTTCACCATAATCCTCCTCTAAGTAGGAAGGTTGAACAGAGGAGACTGACTGTTTAGCAGGGGTCTGCACAGCAGTCCGCTGAACAGCAGGCAGACCCTATAAGGCCTGAATGATTCTGAAAGCCTGACAATCTCCTGAGGAGATGGCATATTTATTGCACCTACAGAAGTCCCCATTTGCTGAACACCAGAGGGTTCTGTGTGCTTACTTTTCTTAGATTTTTTTTGAGGAAACCAGGGAGTCAGCCAGTTCAGCAAGCCTCTTAGGAACTACCTGTATGCCATTACCAGGTAGCAGTTACATCTTTTGTGGTTTCACCCACAATAGTAGAGGGTATCGGCCGGTCAGAGCTCGAGTGACCCTAAGGTGGAGGAAGTTTTTCTTAAGCCTCTCCAGAAGTTTTATCTCAGGAAAAGTTTTGCAGATGTCACAATCTGCTTTTAAGTGTTCACAACCAAGGCAAACAACACATAAAGTATGTTTATCTGCCTTGGCAAATACTGCCTCACACTAAGTACAAGGTTTAAACCAGGATTCACAATTTTTTCTTTTCGTTTTTTCTGACATTTTTAAGGGAAGACTGATAAAATTACAAACCACTAAATAATTGTTTAAATTTTGGTTTTTATTTAACGGTTGCAGTCAGTTCCGGAACCAATGGATGAACCAATCGGAACTGGGAAACGAGCGAAAATTAGCTGAGCTTATCGACTCAGTAACCGCAATTAGCGGTTACTAAAATAAACAATTTTAAAACAAAATGAGATAAGTTAATGGAGTTTTTTAGTCAGAAAACTCCGACTGTCAATACTAAACCCCAGTTCCCCTGAGGTTATAACGAACTGGGAGAAACCAAGAACAACAACTGTTTAAAACTAAAACTACGGTTTAATATAAATTTACAAAAAGTAAAAGGCAGCAAATGAAAGAAAAAAAGAACTTATATGTATTTTATAAGTTCTTCATGTCACAACGAGATGATGATGAGGGAAACTCTGAGCATCTAGTTTTGACAGGCGGAGAGTGAAATCTGAGGGATTTAGAATGTAAGCAGTTAGTAGAGGGTAGCATTTGAAAAAGTGGCACATGCAAAAAATTCCATCATTTGCATATGTTCCATCTCTCTGGGCAGTTCTATCTTAGAGGGTCACTGCAAGAGTTATGAATATTTGCAGTATTCCTGGGGTTAGAATAGCCCTTTATGTCAAGGAGGACACCGAGGTGATGGAAAATGGGTGCATCAGGGGTTAAAATAGGGAGACTGAGTTGGTGTGGGTGCAACTCACTGCAGCTTCAGGCAAGAAACTGTGTTTGGTGGTGATCTATAGACCACTGGGGCAAGGGGAGTAGAGGGACAGGGAGCTCAGGGAAGAACTGGAAAGTGGGATAGCTAAGGGGAAAGTGGTAGTGGTGGGTGATCTGAACCTGCCAGACATTGACTGGGATGGTCCAGTGGCCAGAAGCTAGGTCTTGCTGGATGCATTCCAGGACTATCTGCTGGCACAGTTAGTTAAGAAGCCCACTAGGCAGACCACAATTCTCGATGTGATGATCACCAACTCAGAGATGGCAGGAGCTGTGGGATGTGAATATAACATACTACATAGAAAACCTTTTAAAATATGTTAACAGTAGTGTAAGCCCCTCTCTCGGGGTGGGCTAACTATCTCGGTTTCTCCTCCCCCCAGGTCAGCTTTGGGCATTTCCTGTGCTCTGCCCCTAGAGGCAGTGTTCTCTGCCCATATATAAGACTGGGCTGCTGGGTGTGAAGAGGGGGAAGAGAGAGAAAGAGAGAGAGAGAGGGAGAGCAGGCAGGTTTGGCAGGGCAAGTGTGGCCTAAAATTCCCCAGCCCAGAAGGTGCAGGCCTGGATAGCGGCGGTGCGTCACGTTGGTGCCCCCATGGGGGAGGGTGGCAGGAATTGGTGAACGTTGGGGTCAGGGGAGCTTTTGGCCTTTTCAGTGGAACAGATGCCAGAAGTGGAGAATGAAGTCTGCAACAACTGGAGGCTGAGGTCCCTGCGCCCTGAATTGGTGGAGACATGGCAGTGGGGCTGTCGCGGTAGTGGCAGGGCTACGACCCCTTGGAGGTGGCAGCTTCAGGGAGCTAATTTTCTCATGTGACACACTGCTGAAGGTAGGGTTGGAGAGCCAGCAGTCTGGGATTCCCTATATCGGGCTTGCTGTGCCTGTGTCTGGGGCAGGACCCATGTCAGACCCATGAAGGAGTGCAAGGAGGAAAGCAGTAACAGAAAGAGGGAGTCGTTCATCCAGCTCATTTGTTTAAGCCACTTGCAACCCTGTATGGAGGTGGGAACAGCATCTGGTTTTGGTTTCTGGGAAAAGGATATGGAGCAGCCATGGTAAGGGATTTAGGCTGCATCAGGCCCCAGTTTCTTTAAGTTCCGGAGGTGGAGAAGAGTTACTTTCACAGATGGATATCAAAAAAAGTGCAGGTGCAGACTCCCTTGATGCCTGTTTTCTAAAGATTGCAATACAAGCACTTGCAGTTCCAATAACACACCTTTTTAATCTTTCATTAATATCAGGTTCTATTCCCTCAATCTGGAAAACAGCCCAAGTTATCCCACTATTGAAAACAGGGGACCCTATGGACCTCAACAACTATAGACCAATCTCTATCCTTCCAGTGCTATCCAAGCTGCTAGAAAAATTAGTGAGCATACAGCTAAGAGAATATCTCGAAGAGGCTAATCTCTTAAATCCAGCACAATCGGGGTTTAGAACTAAGCATAGCACTATCTCAGCACTGGCTAAAGTAACAAACGATTGGCAAATCGAACTGGACAAAAAAAGTCTCTGTGCTGTTTTCCCAGACCTAAGTAAGCCGTTTGATACGGTGGACCACGAACTGCTCCTCTCTTCCTTGTATTCCATAGGTTTAGATCCATCCTCCCTTAGATGGTTTAGATGTTACCTCTTGGGAAGGACACAGCAAGTGAAAGCGGAAGGGGACCTATCCCCACTTAAACCACTGCAAAGAGAAGTTCCACGAGGATCCATCCTGGACCCTATCCTCTTTGCCATTTATATCAATAACATTGACACTAACCTTACCAAAGCCACTGTACATTTGTTTGCAGATGACACTGTATTATATGTCAGCAACCCTTTGCCTGCTACAGCTTATGAAGATCTACAAGCGGAATTCCACATACTACAACATCAACTATTGGAAAAAAAGCTTCTTCTTAATGCAAAAAAAACAAAAGCAATGTTCTTCTCCACCCAAAGTCAGACAAGTCACTCCTCACTAAACAATCTCCCCAAGTTATCCACTATTCTTGGTGAAAACCTTGAATATGTAGAAAAATTTAAGTACTTGGGGGTCTGGATAGATAGCAGATTCGACTACATAGATCACATTGAAGAACTTCTAAAAAAACTTAGTCAGAGGCTTGGACTTTTTTACAGAATAAGGCATTTTCTAACCAGAGACTCTAAGAAGAGGTTGGTCCAGGCCACATTTCTCTCAGTGTTAGACTATGCAGATTTCCTTTACAGTCACTGCCCTAATTTCTATCTAAACAAATTGGACACACTTTACCACAGAGCTTCGAGGTTTATAACAGATCTACCACTTAGCACTCACCACTGCTCTCTCTATGCGGCAGTCGGATGGACATCACTTCACAGGGTTTTATTTAACTCTAAAAATTGATTAGCGTTTTGCTCGTAAAAGTTCTAAAACATTGTGAAAATGCATAGCACTTGCCTCACTGTGTTTAACAAACATAACACTTCTAGAAAACCTATATAAATGCTTTCTGTACAGATAGTATTGCCCCAAGAAAAAAACTGCTAATCAATTATTTAAAACTCTGCTTCATCTTAGAAGAAACAGAAATGCCACAGTATGGATGTATAAAGCACTAACTAAGATGCTCCCAAATTATATCTTAGACTGCTTCATACAAGCCACAGCTAGTATCTATGCCCTAAGAAGCCATAATTTAATCATGCTCAAAGTGCCTAAATTCAACACCTGGCATGGGAGATCTGCTATCAGCTATGTACTAGCTACATCATGGAATATGTTACAGAAGACCCTGAAGCTGAACAACTTTATATCACTAACTTCATTTAAACATCTACAGTATACCTAAGTCACTTCCTAGAAAAATGCAATTGCTTCCACAAGTATTAGTACATTCCTATTCCTAACCTTCCCCTCCTCAGGCAGCCAATATCAGGTGTCAATACACCTCCCAAGAATCTCTACCACACAGATCCCGAGCATCCTGCCTATAGTCCTCTTCCTTTACTTTCTGGCACATATCTTAGCCCTTATCCCGACCACCCATCTCCCAGTGTAGGCCCCAGCCCCTGTCCAGGCCACTTTTACACTTTCCTACCAAGACACCTATCACAGTCTATGATCACCATCATCTAGTCATTCTGTCACTGCGTCTCCTTTGCCCACTATGATCTTACACTTGAACATTGAAATATTGATTACTTTAATTAGGATATATACCAAGACAATTCTAATGTTGATATGTATATATTAGATTAGCTGGTGTGCATTATATGTACCTATTTTTCTTGTTATGTTTAGACAATCTTGTTTTTGAATACTGTATTTATGTGCCTTAGTATAACTGTATATATACCAATTATTGAACCTTGACCTTATCAGGTCCATCTTGCAAATGAGCTGTGCTCAATGATGTTCACCTGACTAAATAAAGATTTGATTGACTGATTGATTGATTGATTGATTATGCACTCCCCTGGGAAAGTGTAGTTAAGGAAAACGTATTTGGTAGGTGCGAGCTTTGATTCCAGCTTACAGATCTATGCATGAAGCCTGTTCTAGTCTATATTTTCTAGGCCTATGGTGATCTAGCTGTTCTAGTCTGTAGTACCTTTTCTGCTTTTCCATCCCATACCCTCTCAGCCCCATGGAGCTGCTCCATATATTTATTTATTGTATAAATCATTAATATATTTGGATTAAATGTTTCTACACTTGCCTTTTACATGGGTATGCTGAATTATTTAATGAACTAACTTGATTGATCCCACCGAAGAAGGTCCCATCTCCTTTCCCACTCCAGCCTGTCAGAGAGGTGCAGTGGTTGTGGGTCAGCATCAGCCTGGTAAGATGAGGCCTTTTAGTGCTTGAAACTCCACCTGCCAGGTAAGGCCTGTGTTTTTGTTATCTCTCTGAAGATGTGTGCTACTTGCTGGAGGACTCAGGTTCTGTGCCCTTCCCCCTTCGCATTTTACCATCGGGACCCCTAGACGAAGAGAGGGAGGAGGGGGTTACACTAGTACAGGGGTTCTCAAATGGTGAGGCCAGCCTCCTTGGGGAGGCCCCAACCTGTTCCAGGGGAGGCTCAAGCAAGTCTGAAAAAGTACTGTATTTAAATTTTGAGTTTTACATATTTTGTGTGAAGAGATGAAGCAAACTGAAAGAGGATAATAGTAGGTGATTTTATGTATTTATTTACTAATTGGTGACAAGGGAAGGTGAATGAGCCAAGGCTCATTTCAGGTGTACCCGGGGAAGGGTAGGGAGTGAGTACATTTCAAAAGGTAACTGCAAAACAATGAAGAAATGTTTAATGAACAATAATGCAAACAAATGTGAATGATAAACTAATGAGTGGTGGTAACTGATCAATTTGTAGACTGGTGGCAGAACAGCCCAAATACAAGGGTTAAGCACAGAAGTGCTAAGAGCAATAGCAGGAGGAACAAAGTAATCCGGGGTTACAATAAGCTGAATAATAATATTTGTTTATTTTATTTATTTTTATTCAGATAACACCTTTGAGCAAAGGAGCTCTTTTTCAAAAGTTCCACATCAGTATAAGAGAAAGAACTGAATGTGAGCTAAGTACTCAAACAGGTTTCAATTTATTCATGGTGTACTGCACAAAGTACAATATGTTATTTTTCTTTGGGGAGGCCCAAGATTGTTTCAATTTTGGGGGAGGTTCAAAATCTTTTCCATAGATTTGGGGAGGCTCACTGTGACAAAGTCTAAGAACTATTGCACTAGTAAACAGATAGATGTAACACACTAAGATGTTTAAAATAATAACAATAAGAAAACAGAGACATAAAGTGATGAGGAATTTTAAAAGAATTAATGGTGAGCACCTTTAAATATGTCCGTGTCTATGTGAATTATGGTTTAAAGTTGAGTATGAACTAAGATGTAAAGGTGGATAGTAGAAGTATTACCACAGACAATCTTCTTGTTAACCTATAGGTTGCTAAGGAATAAGAAATGTATACAGGAATGTGGAATATAAAAGATTGACTGAAAGAAATACAATAATGTAACATATGCAACTCTGAGATATGGATAAAACTGTGAAGACTAAATTGATGCCAGTAGCTGTTTTTCATGAAGAGAATAATAAGGCAATATTAATAATAATAATTAATGATATTTGTAAATATGAGAACACCACCAGGAGACACTAGTGGGGCACAGGATGCTGTAATATTGTTCCCTCCTTCAAATACCAGGGGGTCACCCTGGATTTATCAATCACATTCGAAAGCCATTTCAACGTATTGACTAAAATATTCAACCAGTGGCTAGATGTGTTGTACCACCTCTGTTCCCTTCTGACTTTGGCCTCATGTCATAAAATCGCAATGTCCACTCTTATTCCCCCCCCCCACACTTTCATATGGTACTCTGCTGCTCCTCCAATTGCAAGTCACCATCTTCCCCTGCCTTAAACAACTTTACCTGAGGATCGGGTGATTTGCACTTGGAACTGACCCCCCAGCAACATCACTGTAAAGTACTCTCATCCCTGGGATGGGTTCCCCTGGAGTGCAAATTCCAGTATACCACCATGTGCCTCATGTTTAAGCTCGTTCAGCAGTACACTCCTCCATGCCTGGGTGATCTCATCACTTGTAATATCTCCTGCGAACCTTACGATCTGCTGCCTTCTCTCTACTGGTTATACCTAACCCACGCTTGACAGTCAGCAGGCGATCATTTGCCTTTACGTCCATATCCGCCTGGAACTCACTCTAAGAGATTCTTTCCACCACCTCCCTTTCAAGTTTCAAGCTTAATCTATCCCACTACCTTCTTATCCCCTCTCCTTGCACATTTCCACTAAAAAGCATCTTGTAGTAGTAGGGTATACCTTATCCATTGTGTGGTAATACTTCCTTCAGCTTGAATTCACACTGTATATGGTTATGAATCGCACCTTTATTGTCATTTCAATGTCTTGCACTTACCAAAATGTTTCTGTTATTGATGAACTGCCTCTTAACATTATTATAACCGAGAACTTGCACTTGTATTGATTACACCTGTTTAACTACATTTTGTAAGCCGTCGAATTTCAATTAATCTGTACAATGTATTTACACATTATTTATGTTGTCTTGTTCTGGGTCGACCCTGAAAAAGTGGCTGCACTGTCTCAGTGGGCTTACCTGGTTACCAAAATTCAATAAATAAAAAAAGAAATGTATAAAATTCTATGCAGGAGTATTAGGACTTGGAAATATAAGGTGAATGACTAGCACTATTGTAATGCATGATGGGATATGGTGTTAATATGGGGAATAAGGTATACAGTAAAAAGATACTTACAGTGTAGCAGTTACAATTGTGATTTTAATTATGGTTTGTATCATCAGTTTAAACCTAGATCCTTGCCCCCAAGGAAGCCCAGCTGGTGAAACGTTGGGTGTTGAGGGGATCACGGCAGTGTGAAGAGGTTTTTGAAAATAAAAGTGTTACCTTGAAAGGCAAAATCTGGGCTGGTTTCTGTTTTCCTGTTTGGACTTAACTGCTTGTCCCAGCCCAAGAAAAACAAGTAGGAACAATATTTTGGGAGGGGGCCTACTGCGTCTCTGGTTGGCACAGCTGAAATTCAGTGCCAGAAAGTGCAAGGTGATGCACGTAGGGAACAAGAACCCCAGGATAGATTACTGGATGGGAGGAGTGAGACTCAGAACAACAACTGAGGAATGAGACCATGGAGTTATCATCAGCGACTCCTTAAAGCAACTGAATCAGAGCAACAGGGCTTATAGCAGTGCAAATAGGATGTTTGGATGTATTGGGAAGGGTACTGATAGCAGAAAAATGGAAGTAATGTTTCCCCTGTATACATCCTTGGTGAGGCCACACCTGGAGTGCTGCCCTCAGTTCTGGGGTCCTCACTTCAGGAAGGACAGGGATAGGCTTGAGATGGTACAGTGCAGGATAACCAAAATGATTTAGGCCAGCAGGGCATGTCCTGTGAGGAGCACCTCAAGACACTGAACATGCACTCACCGGCGACCAGAAGGGAGAGGGGAGATATGATATCGACCTTCAAATTCCTGTAAGGAATTTTTGAGTGAACTGTGGGGAACAATTTAACTTGACTAGCAGCTCATGGTCACATGGTCATAAATGGAAACTAACAGGAGGGAGGGAGGTTCAGGAGGGACGTGAGGAAATACTATTTTACAGAAAGGGTGGTAGAGCCAGGGAACAGGCTACCAGCCAAGGTGGTAGCTGCAAAAATCATCAGTGGTTTTAAGCATGGCTGGGACAGAATGAAGGGCATAGCGGGTTGCTCAGGGTGTCAGAACTGGGGAGGAGAATAGAGAAGGGGTGGGAAGGGCTAGGGCACTGGAGGAACAGTAGGCCACAAGGCTAAATAGGGAACTCTGGGCAGACTGGATAGACCTTTGGTCTTTTTCTGCCATTATTGTCTGTTTCTATAGAGTGATTGTTCGTTGTTTCAATCAATCAATCAATCAAAATCTTTATTTATTCAGGCGAACATCATTGAGCATAGCTCATTTACAAGATGGACCTGATTGGTCATAAACAACAAAATGGTTTAAACTCACAAATATACAAATATAGAATGAGTACAGTAACAAAGACTTTTTAAGAATAAGCAACAAAGAATGTGCAAATGCAATAATATACACATATATACAAGGCAAGTAAACAGTGGTATTGGGCACCAGAGCAAATATAGAAAAAAAAAGTAATGAGTAGGGGTTTAGGAGGTAGATAATATAGAAGTTAATGGATGAATGCATAAACAGATAAGGAAGGGGGAATCTAATGGGGGCAGGGGTGAAAAGGGGTCTGAAGAGGCTAGGAATTGTGGAAGCAGTTGCATATCTCTGGGAAAAGATTTAGGTACAGCTTTTTGAAGGAGACTACAGGAATGAAAGTGTTCAGCTTCAGGGTCTTTTGTAGAGAGTTCCAGATGTGTGCTAGAAAGTAGTTGATTGCAGCCCTTCCATGTCGGGTACAAGCCTTAGGTAGATTCAGCAAGATGAGGTTATTGCTTCTTAGGGCATATGGCCTTGGAGTAACAAGAGAGAAGCAATCAGAAATGTAGGATGGTAGTTTATTTGTCAGAGCTTTGTATATCCAAAGAGCAGCATTTTTGTTCCTTCTGTGATGTAGGGATGTCCAGCCAACTGCAGCATAGAGAAACAGTGGTGGTACTGAAAGGAAGGTCAGTGATGAACCTTAGAGCTCTATGGTACAGGGTATCCAGTTTATTTAGGTAGGACAGGGAGCAGTGGCCATATAGGAAGTCTGCGTAATCAAGGAGGGATATAAATGAAGCCTGGATTAATCTCTGCTTAGATTCTCTGTTTAGAAAATGTTTGATCCTGAAGAATAGGCCAAGCCTTTGCCTTAGTTTTTCAGGAGCTCTTCAATGTGCTGGGTGAAATCAAGCCTGTTGTCAATCCAGACCCCAGATATTTGAATTTATCTACATAATCAAGGCTCTCACCAAGGACGGTAGAAGGTTGGGGAAGAATGTTCGGTGAGTAGGTATTGGTGGAGATGAACATAGCTTTAGTCTTCTTGGCATTTAATAGAAGCTTCTTTTCAAGTAATTTATGTTGCAGTAAGGAGAAGTCAGCTTGTAGTAGATCATAGGCATTTTTTGGTGATGGATTGCTTACATAAAGGACAGTGTCATCTGCAAAAAGGTGAACATTAGAATTTGTGAGACCTGAGTCAATGTTATTGATGTAGATGGCAAAGAGGATAGGGCCCAAGATGGAGCCTTGAGGATCTCCTCTTAAGAGTGGTTTTGAGGAAGAAAGGTTGCCTTCACTTTTTACCTGCTGCACCCTACCAGAGAGATAGCATTTGAACCATTTAAGAGAGAGGGTCTAGGCCTAGGGAGTGCAGTGAGGAGATTAGAAGATCATGATCCACAGTATCGAATGCTTTACTTAAATCCAGAAATACAGCACAGATATTATTTTTTATCTAGTTCAGTCTGCCAGTCATTTGTAACTTTTGCTAAGGCAGAAATGGTGCTGTGCATGGCTCTGAACCCAGATTGAGCAGGGTTAAGGAGGTTGTTAGCATTGAGGTAGTCATTTAGTTGGATGCTTACCAGTTTCTCTAACATCTTGGACAGCACTGGAAGGATGGAAATAGGCCTGTAGTTGTTGAGATCCGTGGGGTCACCTGCTTTAAGGAGGAAACACTTGTGCTGTCTTCCACAAAGAAGGAATAGAGCCAGTAGATAAGGACATGTTGAAGAGGTGAGTTAGGGGCTGCAATGGCATGCAGTGCAATTTTTAAAAGAAAGGGTCCAGAGTCTGCACCAGCGCTTTTAGTTGTATCCAGGCGGAGCAGTAGGTCTTCTACTTGTTTTAATAAAATTGGCTTAAAAGAAAATGTAGAGGTGGCATTCTGAGCTTCAGTGGAATGGAGAGTAAGTTGAGAGTGCAGCAAGTTTGCTGGAGATGAGTCAAAAGCTAGGCCTGCTGTAGTAAAATGATTATTGAAAGCACCTAAAATTTCATACTTGTCAGTAATGATCACATTGTTGAGGTTCACTTGAGATGGTAAAGAGGTGCTAGAGTCTTGCCCTAGGATTCCCTTGATAGTGCCCCAGAATTTGGCTGGGTTGTGGTAGGTGGCATCCAGCTCTGCTGTATAGAAGGCATCCTTAGCATCTCTCACTTTTTTAGTGCAGCTGTTCCTGGCGTGTCTGAATTGTACCCAGTCGTTTGGATCTTTGGTCTTCCTTGCCTTTTTCCAGAGCTTGTCTCTATCAAGCAGTGCAGATTTAAGATCAGCAGAGAACCAGGGACAAGATTTGCGTTTAATTCTGACACTGGTGACTGGTGCATATGTATTGAGAGCCCTAAGATTATGTCATTTAGCACCTGCAGTCTGACTCCACAAAGCTGAGAGGTAGAATTCTTGCCAGTGTTTGGAGTGACACAGATTTTGGAGATACTCTGCAATGTTAAAGTTCTTTTTAGACCTTCTTGGGAGGAATTTTGCAGGGTTAGCAGGCTTGATTGAAGATCTTATACCAGCTATAAGGCAGTGATCACTTATATCACTGAATAGCACTCCAGCGTGTGAATATAGATGGAGCTTATTAACTAACATAACATCAAGTAAGGTGCTGTTACTTTTGTTTTTTAGGTTAATCCTTGTTGGTTCATTTATTAGTTGAGTAAAGCCATGGGAGTCACAGAAAGATACTAGGGGTGCAGAAACATTGGATAGCCAGTTAAAATTCAAATCGCCTAGAATAATGGTATCCTCAGGACCCAGTTTAGTTATAGTCCCCAGGTGGGTAAGGAGTTTAAGTCCGGCAGAGGGGGGCCTGTAGCAGCCAACCAGTTGAAAGGCTGACATGTTGGGAAGGGATATTTTAAGGGATAGGCATTCGAATTCTTTAGGCTGAGATGAAATATTGAGGCAGGAAGCAGAGATATTTGAGTTAACATAAATGGCCACACCACCACCCCTGGATGGACGGTCTGCTCTGAAAAGCTGGTAATTAGGTATACTTATTTCACTGTCATTTGTTGCTGGTTTAAGCCACGTTTCAGAGAATACAAGAAAGTCTGGCAGGGTATGGGCAACCCAGGCTTGTATTAGTGAGAACTTTTTTAAAAGGCTGCATACATTGATGTGGAGAAAGCTTAGGCCTTTCATAGGGACTAGATCTGTTGGTGAGGTGAAACCTTCTAGGGGTCCAGGATTGAGTTCAACAGTGCCAGCACAGATAAGCAGAAAGAACAATAGTTTGGTAAGTGCTTCAAGTGCTAGGAGGAAGGAACAGACAGAGGGCTTTCTTCTTACTCCGGTCCAGTGATCAGAGGATAACGGCATGCCTTATGGCTTGTTATAATATCATAAAGTACCAGCTTGATGGACAGAAGTAGGGGGCATTGAAGGGCCATGAATGGAGCCTGGGATAAAGGAGGTGCAAAACTGGTTGTGAGCCTTTTCTGGGATACCCAAGGATTTTGGTAAAGCAGCGGTAAGGTATACTTGAGGAAATGAAGGACATCCACAAAGGGTTGCATGAGGGAGGTCAGACTGACTGGCAGCCATAATCTCTAGGTCAAGGGCTGGTGCGGCATCATCATCAAGGTGTGACATAGGCAGAGGAGCAATAGCAGGAGCAACAGCATGATGGTTGGTAGCTAGGGTTAGGAATACCAAAGGCAATAGGGGAGTGGTGCTAGGTTATTGGCTAGGAGGTGAACTAAGGGGGAGAAATGAGATTTGGCAGGAAGGTGTGTATAAAAAAACACCCAGGAAGAGGGGAGGGGGCGGGCAAAATTTTGCGGCTTTCCAGTACCTTGCTGGCTGTCTCTCCCGGCCTCCTGGTTCCCAAACCCCGCTGTCGCCGCCAACCCGCCGGCGGCTCGGAGCCCCTGCGCTGACTGGGTGCTCGAGGGCTGGGTCGGCTACAGTGGAGGTGATAGAGGAGAGGCCAGTCAGAAAAGCACTATTGCAGTAATAAAAAAACAATTCTGCAATTAGGTACTAAAAAACTTTGCACAACAAAAGACTGTGGGGGGGGGGACAGCGCCTTTGCATCTGGCCCAACAGAGATCCCACCAAAAGACTGTATCACTTAGTCCTTACACAAAAACAACATTTATATAGATTTTTAAACAAAAAATTGTTTCCTCTTATAGCACTATGGTATATGGTTTGGACTGATTATGTATAGAAATCAGTAGCTGCTGAAATGTTGCTGTGCACGTTCTAAAAGTTATTGTACACATTCTAAAACTTGTTGTGCACGTTCTACAATTAATATTCATCAGTCCCTAATTAATATTCATCAGTCCCATGCTATCCACAAGCTGACTGGTCCAAACAGAGCTACTGACCAAAAAATCCAAATAAACATGGTGGCACCAGTTAGCAAGTAGTTAGCGGAGACAGTTTGGACACAGATTGCCGTAGTCAGCTCTGTGTTACCAAACCATACTAATTTAACTTTTTTTTTAAATCAAATGCTGCCACGGATCTCTCAACCATCAGGACTGGAATGGGACTACTCCGCACTGACTGACTTTGCAACACACTAAGCTGCTGACAGCAATGGGGAGTGCTGCACTAATGCAAAGTATGAAACCTTGTTAAATTTAAACCATCATAAAAAATAACTTTTAAAAAAAATCTCTGAGCACCATATACTATAACAAATAAAATATGGATGCCAATACACAACTCACCCTGTGTTTCCATCTCAAGGTTGAGATACCGCATGCATATGCTGGCATCTCAATCCCTCAATGGAAGCACAGGCTTGTTGTGTATGGTCACCCAAACATTATTCCTTATTTTATGCACCAGAAACCTCTTTTGTAAGACTCCTGTGGTTTGTCCCACTTATACCAGATCACATGGGCACTTTAATAAATAAACTACATAGCTAGTCTGGCATGTGACGAAATCTCTAAGTTCCACTTTTTCACTCCTAGCTATGTTGTTTACTTTACAGTCTCCAGTCAATGTGCTTGGTCAGGCACTACAATGGCTGCATGGGAAAGTACCTTTGCTGTCTAATGTAGTTCGTACTCCTTCATTCGGGCCTTTGTTAGATATTGACTACCCTCTCTAGTATGTTTTTTAGTTCATTTAGTTACTACTAAAGGCCTGGTGTTAAAACTTCTTTCCCTCTGTGGGACTGCATGTAAAAATGTCCAGTGTTTGTTAATGGCCCTCTTCACCTCTTGAAATGTTTCTGAAAAATGTTGTTATGCACATAATACGATTTGTTCTATGCTTCTCGCCTGTGGACATAATGTTTTCTCCCTAATAAGTATCTGACTTCTATCTTCTGCCTCTTTTATCACTCTTTTGGAATACCCCCTTTCTAGAAATCTGACTTTCAATTCAGTACATGCCATTTTAAAATACTCATGCCTTGAACAGTGCCTTCATGCTCTTATAAACTACTCATACAGTATCTGACTTTTCCATGGGGGTCTAATGGAAACTGTCACCTTTCAGTAAGCTGTTCCTGTCAGTACTTTACCAGTAAAGTCTGCTATGTATTTTCTCTTCAATCTTAAATATTTCAGTGTCTAGAAAAGCTATATTTTGGTTGGAATACTCCATGCTTGAATTTAATGTGGTATGTACATGTATTAAGGTGCCCATGGAATTCTTTTAAGTTCTTCTATGTCACCAATCCACATCAGAAGGCAGTCATCAATATATCTGCCCCGATATAGTATGTTCTTGCAATATTTGTTGCAAAGGGGATTATTTATGGACTGATTCTCAAAACCTGTCATGTAAAGTCATGTGTATGAGGGTGCCATAGTGGACCCCATAGCTGTGCCCTGTATGTGGTAAAAGTACTCATTTCAAAACTTGAAATAATTTATTTTTAGCACTAGCTCTGCCAATTGTAATAGAAAGTTATGTTTGCCTTCCATCTTGTCCTCCCTGTATTTTAGCAATTCCTTAAGATTATTAAGACCTGCTTCACGAGGGACTGATGTGTATGAATTTTGCTCCTCAAATGTAACTAAAATAATTCTGTCCCATTCTGTATTTTCATTGTTCATATTTTATAAAACATTCAGTATGTGTCCTGTGTCCTTATTGTATCCACATTGCTCACTGACTAAATCCTTTAAGTAGATGTCCACATAGGTGGACAGTGGCTCTAACAATGAGCCTATCCCTACCCCTATGCATCTTTCAGGCGGTTTATTCATGTCCTTGTGGAGTTTTGGGATAGTGTAAAATACCGATATTAGTGTTTTTTGTTCATCAGGGCCTTTCTCTCCCATCCATTTATGTGTCTCTTTAAGAAACCTTGTTCTGTGACATTTTCTACAGTTCTGCCATCTCCTGGTGTTAGGTTATACAGTATGTCTCCAGTTAGTAGTTTTTCTGATCCCTAAGTTGCCATAGACACTCATTTTGATAGTCCTCATAATTTTGTAATATCACTGCTCCCCCTTTGTCCACCAGTTTAATTATTATTTTGCCATTAGTTTCTGATCTTCTGAATGCCCCAGATTCCTGTGTTTTCAGATTTTGTCTTTTGTTATAGCCCGAATTTTTCTCTATCACATTCTCAATGTCTTTGTCTGTTAATTCTATGTATATATTAATAGCAGTCGGAATGGGGCCCAGTAGTACAAAAGTAGATTTAACTTGTAGGTCTTTTTTTTTTTTTTTATTTTGCCTGCCTATTGATAATTGGGACAGTAATAATTGGTGTATCAGTGGTAAGTTGTTTAATGTCAAAAAATGGGGAAGACATGTTTTTCTGTAGAATCTTTGAAATGTCCAGTTTCAGTTCAGAATCCTTACGTCATTGGTGGGGGCAATGAGTCAGATGCTTCTCCAAAGCTGCCTCCTCCTCCCCAGGAGATAATAGTCTGAAACTCTTTTGGTCCTTTCTTCAGCTGTCCCTGCTGATATCTCATCTGCATCCTTTCCCTTGCACTTTCTGCCATTTGCATTTTTTGATCCCTTGTTCTATGTTGTTTCCTCCTAGGTACCCTTTATCTATGCCTTGAGATGTTTCTGATGGGTCCATCTGCGCTGCTTAATCTTTCCTGTCTTGAATGTATCCCCTGAGTTGTCTTTGCCATTGTCCCCTGCCTCTTCTCCATGTCTGCCCCTGCCCCCATATCACTCCCTCCAAAAAAATCTCCTGTCTGGTAAAAGCATCCTGAACACCTGCGCGCCTGGTCTGAGTCACAAGAATATAATGAATTTTTGGAGTCTGGGTAGTATACTCTTCTAAAAAATGAAGTGTATTCTTTTGTCCAGTTATATTCTATACTATATAAAAGGGGCACAATAGCACCCCTATGGTTAGGGTGGCTCCTACAGAACGACGGTTTTGCAGATTTACATGAAACTTTCAGGATTTCATGTATATGACAGAATCTGCAATCCCTGAAAGTCTGATGTAAATCAGTTTAGCATTTTTAAAGATATTAAAGTGTGAAAAAATATGTTTTTCCGATTGACTTCAAAGGTGGCTTTTTTTTCTTGAATATTTGTTCTCGTCCACAAAAAAAACTAAAAATCCTTAAACTGTGACATTTTGTAGGGCTGAGTAGGTTGATGGGGACGGATTTCCTAGGGGTGTTTGATGTTTGGGAGTTTTGTAGGTTTTTTTTTTTTATATTTTATATTCTTTTTGTCCTGGTGAGCCCTTGCTGTCAGTTTTTCAGCCCTGGTCACGGCCCCTGGGACTTCCACCTGCCATCCATTGCTGCTATCTCCCAAGTTACCCCCGGCCTACTCCCGGAGGGCGGGGCCGTGGCACCGAAACCCCCATATCTGAGCCATGGGCTAGTATCTGGTAGGGGAGTGCGGCGATGGCAGGCTAATTGAAGCCCCAGGGAGGGCTTCACTGAGACAGTGGGCTCACCCCTCCTGTTCCTTTTTCCACTTTTCTTGGAGGCGGGGACGTGCAATGACGCCAGCGTTCGCCCCGCCTCCCTGTATATCGAGCGCCGGGTAGCGTGAGGCACTCCTGGCCTCCACCAGGGGTCCTCCTTGTGCCGGATGCTATCCCACCCTCCCCCTTGGAGAAGGAGAGCTGTCCATGGGACGCTCCATCCTTCTCCCCCGGCCAGCCCTCCAACAACCCAGGTCTGTTCCCAAACCTGGGTCGCCGGCGTCGCAAGCGGCAATCCAACCATTGCGCTGGTGGGACGGCTCCTGGAGTTTTGTAGTTTTTAAGCTAATTACATTTGAAAAATTGTGCTTTTACCATTTCCACGGTCTGCTTACAATTGAGCTCTGGGATAGCGTACCACATATACAGAACAGTTTCAGTGCTGTTGAATGAGGATCGGGAAAGTGAAAGGAAAATTGGGCTATAGTTTAAGTACTGCATATGCAGAGGACTTGTAGCAATGGGAAAGTGAAAGTCACCACTAGAAGTTCAGCAGTTACACGTACCTTTACATGGAACCTGCTTTACAATTCAGGATTGGATTTTCATGATGTCTGTTTGTTTACATCAGAAAACAGGCTGCCATGATAATGTTTCCAGTTTATTACTGTAGTAGTAGTAGTAGTAGTAGTAGTAAAATGGTTTTATTCATTTTAAATACAAATGAAGAAAGGATAAACTCGATTGAGCAAGGCTCATTTTCAACGAGGTCTCATACAGTAAAAAAGTACAATATAAAAGGGAAATGTTACAATAACATACAGTACCACTAGTAACATTTGACTAAAAAAGAAAAAGTATTAATAAAGACCAAAAAAGAAAACTATACAGAAAATACAAACTAACACATAACATCAATACCATCGATACCATCTTAGCAGTTCAAATTTATGCCTACCATGGAAAAAGAATAAAATTAAAAAATAAAAACATCCCTCTAATACAATATACTCTAAATTAATAATAATAACCCATACTATAGATATACATATGTTCTTTATATATTAATACAGCATTGCCTCTTTTGACGAGAGCTTATATGATACCAGCGTTGTATTAAAGGCCAGTGTTTTTTTTTTATGTTAGCCAGGAACAAGGTCTCGGGAATTGCATTCCAACTCAACACCCCTCTATAATATATAGATTGTCGTCCTATGTTCAAATTACATCCAGGCAGCTCCAAGCCTGGCACTTGACAATTTCTCAATGAGGCCAACTTGTCCCTATAGATCAGATTTTCTACAACATATTCAGGATACATCCCCTTCAGCCCTTTAAAGACAAAGGCTAGTAAATGTTCATGGTTATGCTCATAGAGCGTAGGCCACCTTAATTGATCATAAAGTAAACATCTATGGGTTAATCTGGGGGCCCCTGGAATAAATCTGGCTAAACTGTTATAACTTGCTTCCAATTTTCTTAAGTCCTGTTTTTTCCCCCATGAATAAAAAATGTCCCCATAATCAGTCGTGGGGATGATCATCATGTTTGCTACTTTTTTTCTTACTTCCATGCTCATTAATGATCTAACCCTATAAAGAGACCCTGTTCTTTTATTTACACTCCTTGTCAAATTACCAATATGTATGTCCCAACATAGTAAGCTGTCGATCCAAAGACCCAAATATTTATACATGTGTGTCTGTTGGATCGGGGTTCCCCCATGGGCAACCCCCTAGGGCCATGCTCTCCAACCTATCGCTTTTTCGATGTATCAACATGATCTGTGTTTTCTTTATGTTCAGAACCAGCCTGCTATCTCTTAAAGAGCTCTGTAGATCATCAAAGTCTAACTGGAGCCTATTTTGTAACACCTTAATAGATTCATGTGATGTATAAATAACAGTATCATCAGCATAAAGATGTTACTTTATTTCAGGATCTAGAAAAGACAGGCCATTTATGTATATGTTGAACAGCAATGGCCCTAGGATGGAGCCCTGTGGGACCCCCGATCCAACAAGCAAAAAACATGACTCCCAACCTCCCAATGAAACCTTTTGGCTCCTGTTCATCAAATATGATTCCAACCACTTTCCACTCAAACCCACCACCCCAAGGGATGCTGCCCAGGACAGAAGGACACGGTGGTCCAGAGAATCAAAAGCTTTGGATAAATCCACAAAAATGGCCCCCACTAGTGTCTGCCTGTCCAGGGCTGCTTGCACATCACCCACAACTTTAGCAGGTGCAGAAGTCATACTATGCAATTTCCGGAAACCAGACTGCATGCCATTCAATAAACCATAGGAGTCCAAGTATTTTCTTAATTGGGCAGCCACCAATCTTTCCAGTATTTTAGATACATGGGACAAAAGAGAGATAGGCCTATAACTGTCCATCTCTGTCCTATTGCCACCTTTAAATATGGGTATAACCTTGGATTGTTTCCAAGCTAATGGATAGACTCCTGTAGTTAATGATTTATTAACTAAGTATGTTAGGGGGAAGGCTATAATTGGAGCAGCATATTTAAGCAATTTAGGTGAAATATTATCCAAGCCCACAGCTTTAGCAGTATTTAAACCTATTAATTCACTAATCACGGTTTCAACTTTTATTTCTTCAAATACTAATGATTTAGTAAACCCATGATCACTTGACTGAGGTAGGTGACAGGCACCAGGGAAACAAGGTGGATTGGCTGAACTAGTCACTACCGTCTTACTCAGGTTCTCATTCAGCCGATCCAACACATGTTGAGATAATGGCAACACCTGGCCATCAATGTTCAACGTTGTTATTTCATCAACCCCCTGACCCTTAACCAAAGTATTTATTGTTTTCCAAAAATCGTTGGGATTTTTTAAACTATTTTTATCCAACAAATGAATATAATGGTGTTGTTTTGCCCCTCGAACTTCTCTAACATAATTATTACATAGCTTTTTAAATCTATCCCACTCCTGTTTGCTACCTTTTCTTTTGGACTGGTGCCATGCCTTATCCCTTAGTAATTTTAACTTTCTAGGCTCTTTTGAATACCATAATGTGGAGTTTTGTTTCAAAATCCTGGTTTTAATTGGGGTGTGTTTATTACAAATCTCCATGGATTCTCCAAGAAAATAATTCCATAAATCATCCACGGAAGGACTCAAGTGCATATGATCCCAATCAATAGCACCTAGGTTCAACATAAAATCAATATAATCAAAGTCTCTGAAGCTACGCCAACTAATTTTCCTTTTCTTATCCAAATTTTTACAATAAGCCCTGTTACAAAATATAAATTGGTGATCTGAGATTGTACTGTAGCATAGATAGGATCACCGAATGAGTGATTACTCCATATCAAATTGGATATCTGGTACTACGATTTCAGACATCAGGAACAGTTCTTGGAAACTGTTTTCAACAACAGTTCCCGATGTCTGAAATCATAGTACCAGATATCAAGTCTGATATTGGAGTAATCAGTCAGTGATACTGTCCGTGCTACAATAATAAACTGGAAACATCAGCATGACCATGTGTTTTCCAGCTTTTTCTCTGCGGTTTAGCTTACTGTGACTTCCTTAATTCCCCGAATTTCCCCAGTCGAGCAGCTTTCCCCAATCAGCATATGTCCCGTTAAATAAAATTATTTTTGTGTGGCTAAAGTGGGATTTTTTTTTTTACTTTTTGTTTATTGTTTTGATATTAAAACAATATGTCAAGTATTCTCATGTATGACATTTCAAGTATCATTTGACAGCATAATTAAATTAACAAATTTACATGCCTACATTCTGATACAACAGGAATGAGGGGAAGAAACATATAGTCAGGCCATCTTTACCTAAAGTCCCAGAAAAAAGTCCAGTATATGCCAGCTGCTTCAGTGGCTCAGGTTATTAATCAAAGGTATAAGTTGAAGGGATGATTCTGCACTAACCCATAGTGCTATTAACATATAAAGTATAAGTTGAAAGACAATAAAGTCGATACACACTATCTCCCGTCAAGATCCTTCGCATCCCAATATGGAAATATGAACATGCAAAAGGCACTCCAACAGGGAAGGCCTGAAAAAACTAATAGTACTCCTGAGGATAATATTTAACCAAGTAAGGGGTTATTAACCAAGTGGGGTACTGTCAGTTACCAGTATAATTTTCCATGACAGCAAATACATGACTTCCCCCCCATCCCACGTATAACCGCTCATTCAATAAGATATGACAATGGCACTTAAAAGTCAGTATTGAGTCCTCAGAACTACTAGAGTACTAGAAAAACATTTTTAAGTCCCAAGGCACCATACTCATCCCTCGTTGGAATCTGAAGCTTCCTCTCGATTCACCCGCGATCGTTGCTATTTAAATTCTGCTTCAGTTTTTTCATTCCAGCAGCTGGTGTCCTTTGGCTCCATGAATTACTAGCTCTTGCCTCCATAGGTGACACAGAGCCGTGTGGGAAGCAAAAAAGAATGTACAATTTCCAGGGTGCGGAGCTTTTGTCGAATTGCGTCAAATTGCTTGCAGTGGGCCTGGATCTGAAAAGCTAGGTCTGGGAAAAGTTTAAAGTCTCTCTCCTGAATAGTTATGGGATAAGCTGCTCTAGCTGCTCCTATTAAAACATCCCACACCTCTGGGCCAGCTGTTTTTAGTAGAATCATCCAAGGTTGGTTGGCGTCTGTTGTTCTAATTCGTGGGTTAATCCTATATGCGAGGCGCAGCTCATTCCGCTCAAAGTCGTCTAGTAAGGAAAGGTTCTCAGCCATCCATTGCCTCAAAAAAGCAAGGAGATTTACACCTTCTGCCCCTTCAGGTAAATCCACTATGTGAACGTTTCTCACCCACAGGCTATTTTCTGCTGCTTCCAAGCAACCCCTCAGCTGCTGATTCTCTTTTGTCAAGAGGGCCATTGCAGCCTGAGTTGTAAGGGATCACTTTTCTGAGTCAGCCACTGAGCTGATTAAAGTGGCCAAAGTGGCATTGTGTGTCTCCAGTTTAGTGGAGGGACATCTCCAGCTTAGCATCCATAGCCCTCACTGACTCAAGAATAGCTTGCCAAGGTGGTTCCTAAGAGGTAGCAGTAGGAGAGGCTTCACGAAGCTCTGGGCCCAAGCCTGCTGGAAGCTGTGTCACATCAGGCCGCAAGGGTCTGGATGCTTTTTGTTGGATATTCTTAGTATCCCCCCATAGGACGGGGGCATCACAAGTAGAAAAAGGGAAGTGGTTATCCCTCTGTACAGACAGTTGGTGAGACCCCATCTGGAATACTGTGTGCAGTTTTGGAGACCCCATCTATGCAAGGACATAGACAGGATGGAAGCAGTCCAGAGGAGGGCAACTAAAATGATGTAGGGTCTGCATTAGAAACCATATGAAGAGAGACTGAGAGAGCTTAATATGTATACCCTTGATGAAAGGAGGGACGGGGGGACATGGCAGAAACTTTTAAGTACCTCAAGGGAATCAACAAAGTCCAGGAGGGTAGAATCTTTTAGAAAAAGAGATGTGTAAGAACAAGGGAGTACAATTTAAAGATGGGGGGGAGGACGGCTCAGGGATAATGCGAGGACATTTTTTTTCACGGAGAGAGTGGTGGATGCATGGAACCGCCTTCCTGGGGAGGTTGTTGGGTCTAAAACATTGGGGGAATTCAAACATGCATGGGACAGACATAAGGCAATTGTAGTGGGGGGTTGCAGGAAGTAGGCTGTTGATTAACTAGAATCTGCAGCTTATCCAGTAGGAAGGGAAATGGGCAGACTGAGCGGGCCAAGTGGTCCTTATCTGCTATCAAAGTCTATGTTTCTATATTCAATTTGGTATTGTTGCAAAGCCCAAAGAGGAAGGAGTCCGATCGTCTAGTTCAATTTGTTGTATCTTAAGTTCTGGTGAGTTAAATTTGGGATAAAAGGAAGCTGTAGATGCAGAGACAGTGAGAAAAAGTCCAACCTGGAAGCTAGCTCTCTGGTGCCCCCCCAAAGTGGGATTTTGTCTGTCTTCCATTGCTTTCTCTCATTTAAGTTTTCTTGGTCTGCTGACTTTCTGAATCCCCCGACTTCTCAGATCAAGCAACTGCTTTGACATTTTCTTTACCCCAATTAGTAAACTGAGACTGAACTGAACAGTTATATAAAAGTATTTTTCGAAGATAAAAGTAAAAGGGCAGGGGCCAAAGCAGGATCGCATCTGTTTTCCAGTGCTTTCAATCCTTGCAGTTTTCTTAGTCTACCCAAACATTGTTCTGCTGATCAGCTCACCGCCTCCTGATACAGGACTGGTACAGTAAATAAAGCTTACTTAACAGTGCCCAAGCTAAACAGAAAATCACCAGAAGTTGTTTTATTTATTTTTTTTTTTAAGAATGAGTCTTACACTAACTACTATAGCTGCTGGATTAGGGCATTGTCATGAGTCTCGCAAACATCCCGCTTCCACAAATAAGCATTTTGAAGATTTCAGTTTGAGGTACTGCAGCAGAAAAAAATGTTTCTTTTAAGAAACAGACTGTGAGAGTGATTGTGATTTTAAGCATTGCTGTGGCTACTGTTGCTGGCAGATAGATAGATAGTGGCTCAGCAGGTAGCACACTTGCCTCTGAGGCCGGGAGATCAGAAGGCTGTGGGTTCTATCCCAACACCAGGCACGTGGGTTAATATCCCAATACTGACACTGTAGTGCAGCATGAGGGGGGATGCTGCACTCTGGAGGTGCTGTCTTTCGGATGAAACATTAAACTGAGGTCCCATCTGCCTGTTCTGGTGGTAGCTCAGATGGATGTTAAAAATCCTATGGCACTTCTCGGAAAGAGCAGGGGTTTTTTATTGTAATAATCAACATAGAAAACAAAACTTCAAGAAATCATCCTCCATCCACATAATATGATAATAAACAGTGATCTGCATAACTAACAATCAACCATACTCAGAAAAAAAAACATTGTCCATATGTTAATAACCTGAAATAAAAAAGAAAACAAAAGCAAGTCATACAAATTAAGCAAAGAGAAACCACTATTCTCATACCAACAGGTATTATTACCTCATTTAAACTTGATAAAGTGAAGAAAACCTTTCCACCATTTTAATAACGTGTCAGAAGTTACCCTTTTAGCATCCTGAAAATACAGTCTTGAAAGCTCCTTAGTAATCAAAATGCTAACACAGGAATAGGGCATTTTCTTTTGGTAAATGACCCATTGACACCGGGCTTTTCATAAGTAAAATCTTAAACAGCCCAGGAATAAAGATAGCGTTCCTTCATGAAAACAAGATAATTTAACAGGATAACAACCTAAAATCAAAACTTCATATGACATATAATTGAGCCACGTGAAACCCCATAAGTCTGCCAAATATGCCCACAAACCCACAGCATAGGAACACCTAAGAAAAAAATGTTCCATCGACTCTTCTAAATTTATACAATCTAAGTATGGACACTTCCTTTCTTCTAAGGCCTTATACTTAGCGTTACCTCTAACATTCAGGCGACCATAAAAGATCAACCACTGAGTTTCCCATTGTGATTGAGGCAACCTAATGTCGTTTAACTGCGCCAAAACTTTGTGATTTAGAGCTACCGGACAATTCTTAAAACACGGCTCAGGAGGGAGTAGCTGAAGCATCACATACTGATAAAATTTCTTCATGCTGTTGTTCAGTATTGTTTGCTTCTGAATTTTCCATTTAAATAATTTTTGTGCCGTAGGCCAAAAATACTGTGGAAGATAAATATGACAATTTAATTTAGGGGCAAAAATGTGCCAATTCTTGAAACAGTTACCCATAGACCTTAGAGTCCAGGAATCTTCTGCCCTTGATTCAGCTACTAAACCATTTTTAACTGAATTCATAATAAATAAAGAGTGCACAAAAACAACAGGGTCTATCATGCCCAAACCTCCTGCTTTCTGCTGTAGGTACGTATAACCCCTTTTAACGGGATTTAACCTATTTCCCCAAAGTATTTGAAAAAACAGACTGTACATTTTGGTTTCTAGGTGCACCGGTAGTGGAAAAATCATGGCAACGTACTGCACACCAGGAATGAGAAACTGTTTAATAACCTGTATACGTTTCAGTTTTGACAACTTCCACTGTTTCCATCTATTTACCTTGTTCTCTATTATTTGAAGTGCAGATTCCCAGTTTTCCACTGGCATGTTCTGGGGACCAAGTAGTATTCCCAAAATTTTTAGTGGATTCCTAGAAATATGGATGCCCTCTTGCCATACCTCCTCAGGGCCTACCAATCCTATAAATAAACCTTTAGTTTTTGATAAATTCAGTCTTGCATTTGAGACCTTAGAAAATGCATCAAAGGCCTGTACAAAACTAGGAACAGAAACCATATCTTTGAAATACAATACTAAGTCATCTGCATAGGCTTGCACCAATAGAGGGGAATTTTTGAGTGCGGTATCTGCAATACCCTTCCATTTCTGTGAGGAAATTAAGGTTTGTAATAAGGGGTCTAGAGCAAAATTATAAAGAAGAGGACTAAGAGGACACCCCTGACGAACAACTGAGTGCAACTGAAAGCCCTCTGCCTTACACCCCTTCAAAAAAGGAAATACTACATAATTATCATATAACCTCTCCATCATCTTCACCATTTGTAAAGGAACACCATAATGTGCCAAAGTCAAAAAAAGAAAGGGCAAATGTACTCTATCAAAGGCTTCATCCAAATCAGCTGCTATCAAACAATGAGACGCACCTGTGTCCGTAAGATGTTCAATGACATCTCTTATCAACATAAGAGCTGACTGGACCCTTCTATAGGGTAGGCCACAAAATTGATAGGGTGAAATAACCCATCTAGCATAGGATTTCAAGCAATTATTTAGTATACCTGTGAAGATCTTATAATCTGAGTTTAACAAGGTAATAGGCCGCCAATTGGCGATGTTGTTCCTGTCCCCCTTTTTGAATATATAAATTAACAACCCCTCAGAAAAGGAGGGAAGAATAACAGATTTCGTCATTAAATACTGAAATAAAATATACAAACAGTGACTCAGTTCTTCTGAAAATTGTTTATATAAATTATTAGAGAGTCTATCCGTTCCAGGGGAAATGTTCATTTTTAGTGTCCCAATTATGCTTATAATTTCTTTTTGAGTGATTGGGCCCCATAACTCTAAAGCTTCTGATGATTTAACTGGGACTGAGATTGAACCCAAATATGAGAGCATTGATTTTTTCGAAATTAAAACGGAAGGTTCAAGAGACTGAAAGTGCTCTATTATTACCTCTCGAAGTTGCTCTATAGAGGTAGCAAATGTATTATCTGATTTCAGCAACACATCCATGTTCGAAGAATCTCTGAGATGTTTACACATCACAAAAGGATCGCCAATAGGAGATTTCTTTATACCATTGGTGAGAATAGCTTGCATAGTGTTACTTCTATCGTATTGAAACACTCTCTTTTGTTCTTTTAATATAGAGATTTGTGTATAGTCCAATCGAGAAGTATAAGCTATGGTTGTGAGTCTCTGCAGTTGCTGCCTAAGTCCCAAATAATATAAAAAATTATAATTTTTTGTTCTAAACCCCTGTTTCTTGAACCAACTCCGTAAGTCTGCCTTTGTTTCCAACCACCATTCCCCCAAATCTGAATACAAAAAGGCCACTGATAGCCTGGCTCTTAACAGATTTTTAACCCCAGATTGTACATAAGGCATGCTTAACATAGAATTGTTCAGTTTCCACCTAATTTGTCTGCATTCTGGTGAGTCTGCCAGCAAAAAATTACAAATTAAGAAAGAATGGTCTGAAAATTCACATGGAAACATTTTAAAAGAGGCCACATGCATATTTGGAGAGACTAACATGTAGTCAATCAGAGTAAAACTTTTCCCTTTATTAAAGGAAAATCTAGGTCCTGCGGGCAAATAAGTATTGCAATTCACAAGGCTAGCCATTTTAATGATGTTGCCCAATGCATTAGAATCACAGTATATTTTCTTCTTTTGAGGGGAGTCCTGAATAGTACAGTTAAAATCTCCTCCCCACAAAACCCTGACAGTCATCAACAAGAAGGGTTGAATAGATTTTAAGCAAGTTACCCTACCTGCTTTGGTTTGAAGGTTATATATATTTATAAATCGGAAACATAAATCCTGCCATTTCCCATCCACTATCAACATCCTACCCGGTATAAGGTCAATCAGGTTATGTAACTGAAAGGAATATGAGGTAAACACTATACCTACACCATCAGCCGTGTCCTCCCCAAATGACCAAAAGGAAGGGCCCCAAACCCAATCCCTTTTAAAAGATATCCGTTGCTCTATAGAATGCATCCATGTTTCCTGCAGAAAGCATACCGATAAACGTTGGTCATGAATATAATGAAAAAGGGCATGTCTCTTAATCCCAGTCAATAAACTATGTGTATTTAAAGAGCCCCAAATCAAACTCATACCAGTTTATGTTAAAGGACCTCTATTTTTTTCTCTTTTTCTTTTTTTTTCTCCTCCTTATAGTTATCCACTGGTTGTGACCTGGTGGAGAGAGTGAATTTTTGTGAATCCGAGTCTCCCAAATCCATCTCAGTATCCCCCCATGGGGTGAAAAGGGCAGCATAAGAATTGCTAGTTTCAGTCAGAGCCACCGGAGGGGTTTTTTGGGGTGCAAGTTCCTTGATGATCTTCTTTGGGGTAAGGCTAACTCAGGGCTAAGCCCTGTAACCTCCTTACCTACCCCTGCCGTGACTACTTCCGTATAACACACCAGGGGAAATTGTAAGGGATCGGGGGGCCCATACTGGCCTTTAAGGGTGACACCATACCTGGAACAGTTCCTTGCCCAGTATTTTTAGCTGTTTGTAAAGGCCTACTGATAGGCAGAACCTTATCACTTGCCTCTCCCTTTATTTTATTTTGATTACCAGCTAAAGAACAGCTTGTCTGCATGCTAGAGGGGAGAGAAGGAGGGTGGGGGGGTGACAGATCTACTGCCTGCTGAGCTTTCTGGATGAGAAGGTCAGATGTTGAACCAGAAGATTTGTTTTTGGCTGCCCAAGGGCATACCCTAAACACATGACCCTTTTCTTCACACAGATCACAGCGAGACTGGCTAGTACAGAACATGGTTAAATGCCCCACTTCCCCACAATTGTCGCAGCGTGGTTGATCACATACACTGGAGAGATGCGTTCTAGCTCCACATTTGTAACATGCTTGAGGCTGTCCACTGTAAAAACACACACCCCTATCCCTACCAAGCAGAAAGGAGTTAGGAATGTGCTCTATCCCTGCCACTGATTGTTTCAGTTTAATTTTGTACTTCCACCCCCCTGTCCAGAATTGTTCTGAGTCCAGAATAGGTTCCGGCTCACTCAAAATATCACATTTATGGGACAGCCAGAAAGTAATGTCCTCCACGTGAACCCCTTCATTCCTGAACATGACTGTGACAAATTTAATCAAAGGCTTAGATAAAGGAATAACCAAAAAAGGGGTCCACGCAGGAGAAAACTTGACCTGACCATACTTCTCCCAAAATAAATCTAAGGCATGTTGTGTTCGAAAACTGATATCGAAATTGTCTTCCCCAGAAATATTAATGAAAGCATAAACATCATGTGGGGTAAAGTGCAATGAGTCCTTAAGTAAAGTTTTTCCAACATAATGTCTGTCAGGTCTGACCTCCAACCCTCCTTTGTAACGCAGCCGTACCGCATTTCGACGAGGTGCAGCTTCCCTTATTGAAGTGGAGAAAAGTTCTGACATCAGTGACTTCTTGGTTGGGGGGGGGGGGTTCAACAGCAATAAATCTTGTACCAAACTGGAAGGCCCCTGTGCTGATTGTTCCAAGTTCAATTGGGGTGATACAGGCAAAGATGGTAGTTTTTCCAGTACCAAAGTTTCTAAGGGATGCTGTATATCCTTGGGTACCACCTCTACCTTGCTCAAAGCCGTCTTCACCTCCAGCAGCTGCATCGCTGGTTTCCACTCAGGTGAGTGCTGTGAAAGCGTTGACTTTGGGTCCCAGAGAGGATCAGGCTTCCAAACACCTGATTCAGCCTGCTGCCAGCCTGCTTCCTGCAGGGCTTGCTGAGGGGACCAGTCATCCCCAGGTGTCTCCTCCAACAAACGAGGAGGTCCCGTCCCCCCAGATTGCTTAACTACTGAGGTTGTCTGTTTTGAAGCCAGTTTACATGGAAAAAAAAATCTGTAACCCCACTTGAGAGCTTGCTGAGGACTGGTAAGTCACCTCTGCTTGCGCTATTGACTCCTTATTTAAGTCTTTTTGAAAACAAACCGGTTGTTTTGCTCAAGGAGCAGTCTCAGACTGAGTCACATGAAACAATGGGGAACTTGACAGACAGCGGATTTGCTAGTGTGCAAAGTACCCTCCTGCAATGTTTCTTCAGTTGCAGGGCTAAGCTGTATGTCTTTATACTGTAACTGGTCATTACCACCCTGTGACGAAATTATCCGGCCCAGAGCTATCCCCGATTTTCGAGTGAAGGTATCCTGTGTGGAGTTGCTCCCCTCGGAACATGCAGCCCTGGAAAGGTCTTTTGGGGAAATGTCAGAAGTCGTCATACCGCTGTCAGAGCTAGGTGTGCTGCAAGGAAGAGGCGCTGTGCAAGACTGCGCAACCGCGTACTGCTGCATTGCAATTACAGGTGTGCAAACTGCCTCCGTTTCACTTTTTTCCACCGAGCTCGGTTGTAAACAGAATAAGGACACAGTACCCGAACTCCGTGTATTCTCCAGTTCCTGAGCCCCTGTATTCAATACTCCATACCTCGCAGGGCTCGTTTGTCCCCTCGCTGAGTCAGCAGCCTGAGGTACTTGCTCGCATCCCACCAGGTTTTCCGAGGAAGCTCCCGATTTGGAAAAAATATCACCAGCCATTGTAGCACTCAAGCGTCGCGAACTCCAACTATCCTTTAAAGTCGTGTCACAGGATAGTGATTCTGCTCTCTCGGTTTGAAGTGCCCAGTCAGACCTCGCATGATCCGAGGTAAGTGAAGAAATATCCTTATATAAAACAGACGTTTGCACCGAGTCTTCCCAGCGCCCTGCAGCATCATGAAATTCTATATCAGAATCAATGTCATCAGTTGCCAAAGCTAAAGCCTCCGATTTACCAAGAGCAGGAGCTGAGGCTAGCTCTCCCACTCTACTGACGTCCTCCTCCTTCGCTAGTCCACTTCAAGTGGCCATCTTGGCAATGGCCTGTCCCCCTACTGGCAGCAGTTCAGCAACCGAGTAGGGGAATTTCCCCAGTGCCCTGGCCAAATTTCCCCCATTCACTAAAAATACTACCAACAGCTTAATCTGGTTCAAGGTCAGTTGGCATTCATCGGTATCCCCCTCCCCCCAGGTTGTGCCTGAAAATAGGCAGAATCTGTCTAGTGCACTTACCTGGTCAACAAAACCTAAGTAAATAAAATAAATAAACTTAGAAAGATAGATGCAGTGAAGCTTGCCAGGATCAAGCCCAACACTGCAAAATTCTGCAGCAGAGTTACTGCAGGGAACAATGCAATTTCAGTGGAAGTTACTCCCTTTTGTCATGCAGGGAAACTGACACTGCGCCTTGATCCTAGTGGGCTTCACTGTAGATAGATAGATTAGCAGACAGAAAGATACAATATTAGACATGATTTCAGACGTCGGGAAAAGTTCTCAGAAACAGTTTGTTTCTGAGAACTGTTCCCAATGTCTGACAGATATCCTTCCTATCTATCTAACTATCTCTCTATCTGTATATCTATTAATCTATCTGTTTATCTATCTGTCTGTAACTGCTAGAGTCAGCAACCACAGCTCTGCTTAAAATCATAATCACTCTTACAGTCTGTTTCATAAAGAAATGTTTATCTGCCACAATTCCTCAAACTGAAATCTCTGAAATGCTTATGCGTGGGAACAGGATGTTTGCCAGACTCACCACAATGCATAATCCAGCGGCCTCCATTAACGTGAGACTCATTCTTAAAAAATAAATAAAAACTTCTGGTGATTGTTTGTTTTTGGCCCTGTAAGTTTGGCCCTGTTAAAGATCATGAGCAAATGTGCTGATTTAGGCAATTTCTTTGCCATGCTTCATTTACAGTATGTGGAAGAAGTTAGCACCAAATGTTGTTTTATTATAAAATAAACATATACTTTGCTTATTCTGGATCCCTATAGTAATCTCCATCTTTATCTGCCACTACAGTTTTCTGAGATGTTGAGCTGGTGTTTACTGAAAGAGACCGCATGACGTCAATAGCGGTTTTCTGAATGTTAGCGTGAGCAAGAACGTCTTTTCACGCCATCTGACATATGCTGTGTTTCCCTGCTGTTTGTGTGGCTGTATTTACTTGGGTTACAACTTGTTTTTGCCAATCTCAGTTTTATTTCAATTTAGAAAATGTGACTGTCAGCCTGGTGGCACTGAGGGTTGAGGCACTGGATGCCTTGCCTTGCACCACGCCGGCGACCCGGGTTCAAGAACGGACTTGGGTCACTTAGGGGTTAGCTGGGGGAGGAAGGATTGAGCATCCAGAGGATTGCTTTCCTTCTTTGGGGTGGAGGATTTGCACCGTGCGCTGTCAGCCAACACCTAGCGGTGGCTGGGGGTTGGCACATGTGTGCAGCCCCGCAAGGGGTTGGCCCACATCTAGGGTGATCGGCTGCCTCCACGGAGGTGGAGATGGCCTGCCCACCCATTGCACAGGCAGTGAAACAGCAGCAGGAATGGACACGCAGCGGACAGCGCCTGCACCATTCAAACACCCGCCCCCACACAGTGTACCCGGCACATGCACGGGGATTGCGGGACACACAGCCACCACCCACTGCTGCTCAGTGGTGCAGCCACAGAGTAACAGCATGGATTAGGGACCCTCAGACCGCACCCGGGCACAGTGCCGTGTGCCACAGCCACAGCCATGCATGGAGGAGCAGTACCGGCTGCTGGAGCAGCTGGAGCAGGATAGGTTCACGGAGCAACAGAGGACAACTGCTGCACTAGAGACCCAGGCTGCAGTGCAGCAGAACATCCACACTACCATACTGCACTGTGCGGTCACCCTGGCCTGGCATGCAGGACATGCTTCGGGCAACATTCAACACGGCCGGTGAGGGCACGCCTGCACGGCCACCAGCCATTGACAGCAGCAATCAGTGTGACGTGCCAGCACACAGAGGCATGCCAGGCACAAGGGTTATCGGAGCCACCAGGCTAGCCACGGAGCACAGCATTCCAGGGCCGGGCACAGACATGGACACACCTGTGCATCACGGCAGAATAGCGGGCATGGCAGGATCAGACACAGTGATGGACTGCACACAAGGAGACCCCAGCCCACAGATGGTGGCGGACGGCGGGTCGGTGCTGGCATGTGGACGAGCACACCGGCACAGCAGCTGGGCACCAGGGTGTCGGCATGGATTGCAGACCGCATGGGTCCTCAGGGGATGGAAAGTGATGCCACACCAAGCCATGGGTGACCAGCGCTGGCACAGGTGCGACGCCGGTGCACGACACCACCGCATGGTCAAGAGCGGTCCCGCACACCCACCCACACATGCACACACACCTGACCACCCATGACGCAGTGCACTCAGGCATGAATTATCATTGTGCACCGCGAGGACTCACCGGCCAGATGCAGGGTGTATGGTCAGCACATGAACGTGTCCTGCATGATCACCGGGCGGGCCGCGCAGCTGCCCACCATACCCTGGATCCCTGCGGGCGCTGCGCCAGCATCATCATCCCCCTCGCCACGTGGTTTCCTGGGCCACTACTCGCTACTTGTCTCTGGGGAGTGGGGTGCTGGGGCTGCAGGGCTGCTGTAAGGCATGGGCCTGCAAGGGGCGGGGGCGCCACTAGGTGCAATTGTGTTTGTCCCTGCAGGTGTTGACCGTGTTGGATGGGGGTCACCGTGCACATGCGTGGTTCCAACTGTGGTGCTGGGTGTGGTGTCCACATCCTCCACCTGTTGCCCATGCATTTCTGGGCTGTGCACGTACCCTCCCCGGTGTTCCCTGGTTGCCCTTGCAGATGGCTGCTTAGGCCTCGTGGTCCTACATGCTTGCATTGATCAGCACTGCCGTGTGCTGCCACCTGTGTGCCCCTGTGCACTGCACCCATAGCACATGTGCCCGGCAGTGTGGGGGGGATTGGGCCATCCCTGGCGGTTCGGGTGTGTGCATGCTGTGCCATTCCACTGCCATAGGTACCATGGCAGGATGGCCCTTCTAGTTCTGCATCGGCACATGCCATGGTCATGCCGTGTGCCCAGTGCGGCGTGCCCCTGGTGCCGGTGTGGTGGGCCGCTGGTGCCTGTGGAAGGAGTTTCTGCCCCTGGGGCAGTGTGCCACCGCTGGTGCTGTGCAGCATCCTTGGTGCCCCAAGTGTGTCCCACTTGCAGGTGCTTTGTTGCATCTGTGCCTGCAGGTCAGCATGCCATGTTGGCCTTTGCGGGTTCGCACCAGTGTATTGCATGGTTCGGTATGCCACCTTTTCACTGGCATAATCTGTGCACCGCACCCTATGCAGCTATCCATCATGTGGGCCATTGTGCATGTACGCATCTCCACCCCCGCGTCTCTGTACGTGTCTCAACCCCCGCATCTCTGTGTGGCACAGTGGCTGCGTACCACTACTTGGGACTGTTGCACACCCGCTACGTGCCAATCATGTATGCTGCTCTGCATTGGCTTGTGTTGTCAGTGTGTCGTAGCCCTTCCACGACTGCCCTACGCACGTCTCCACACAGTGCATATCCGTCTTGCATAGGGCCCACTGTGCATAAACAGAATGATTGAGGCACAGCGATGCTGATATAGTAACAGCTTCATCTTGGCTCCCTTTTGTGTGTTGAGTGTACAAACACGAGCAGCTCAAATAGATAAGTGAAAGTAAATACTGTGGCAGTTTTATTTTGTTCCTTTTTTACACACATCCAATATCAGTAGCTGGTTATCTATTCACGAGTGTCTCCTTGTAGGTGACGGAGTTACTCAAACAGACCATGTAAATCATTTGCGTATGCAGTAAAAGCAGAACAAGAGCATGTCCTCATATGTACATTATACATTCTACATTGCACTGTTTTCTATGCCTCAGTTAACAGATTTGTTATATTGTTATCCTCATCAGCATAAGAATAATCCTGCCTTCTGCAGCAATGGCATTTTTCATTTAATAGTTTTATGTTTGCTTGCACACATGTGCAAGAAACATAGTGCCACCGTATGAGTTTTCTTAGGTGTGCCTCCTCCACTTCCAGTGCCCTGCTCCTTTTTGCAGACACGGCTGCACTGCACCAATGAATGTCTCAGCTGTCTATGACAGCAGTTCAGATGCAGTGGTGTACAGTTCTGAGAAAACCACCGCTACAATCAGCAGTGGTAACGTGTAGCCAATTTGCATACTGGCATTGGCAGTATGCAAACTGGCTACGTCAGCGCAGCATCTGAACTGTCATAGGCAGTTTGTTTCTGCCCCCCCCGGAACACCTAGGTAGCATGCTGGGAGCCCACCCCAGAGTGCTCATGTGCTCCCCTCCACCCCTGCACACTGTATGACAGACGGGGGTGCCCAATCCCATATTGGCTCCACTGCCTCCCCCAAAAGCAAACTTCCAGGTACCATGCTGGGAACCCACCCCAGCATGGCCTAGGTAGCATGCTGAGAGCCCACCCCAGCATGCTCATGCACTCCCCTCCACCCCCGCACACTGTATGACTGACAGGGGTGCGCAATCCCCATCGACTCCACTGCCCCCCCCAAAAGCAAACTTCCTGGTGCCACATTGGGAGCCCACCCCAGTGTATCAGAAGTCTGTGGCCTACGCGGTTGCCCAGTCCCCCATTGGCTCCACTGGTCCCCTCAACAAACTTGCAGGTGCCACGTTGGGAGCCCACCCCAGCCTGGCAAAAGTCCCACGTCGTCTTTTAAAAAAACAAACACCCAGAACAATAGAAAACGGTCCCTTTTTAAATCTTTTGCCCCCTCTACAACCCGCGCCACCCTCTGCATACCCACCTCCCCACACACACCCTCACTCCCATACTTTCACCTCCGAGGTCGGCACGATTTGATCTTCGGTGGACCGGGAACACGTCTGCACTCTTCAAAGTCAACCGTGAACGGAAGAAATGCCAGTAAGCTGTATAATGGCATAAATAGGGTCTTTTCAACTTTGGTGCATATCTCAGCCAGTTTGGGGAATTTTTTCACCAAATTTTCAACATGGGGTTCGTGGGACCCCACTTCATGAACTCAGCCTCTGTCATTTTGTTATTCGGTCCCAAAAGGTGATTTCGCGGTCACTGCATGGAACCACCTTTCGAGACCAAGTAACAAAACGACAGTGTCACAGTTCATGAGGTAGGCCCCCAAAACCCTATGTTGAAAATTTGGTGAACAAATTCCCAAAAATGACTGTTTTAAGAGCGTGCATTGCGCAGTTCCTACGCACGCTTGTAACTCTGAGAATTTTTACTATTTTCACTCCAGATTTTCAACATTACCATTTTACCACACCTCCTTATGAGCAGTATAGCTGTCAATTTTCACACCTTGCCCAAAATGTGTTTTCGTGCATGTAGCGCACAATGGCGCAGTCAGTGTGCGAAATCAATGTTTGGGACAGATTAAGAAAATCACTGTGACACTGTTCATGAGCAGAGGTCTTAAAATGGCTTTGTTGAAAATTTGGTGACAAAAGTCCACAAAATAACTGTATTATGAGTGTGCATTGCGCAGTTTCCACGCACCCTCGTAAGTTCACAAATTTGTAATATTTTCAGTCCAGATTTTCAACACTGGCAGTTTTCCACATCTCCTTATGAACAGTACAGCTGTCATTTTTCACACCCTGGCTGAAATATGTTTTCGTACTTCCAGCGCAGAAATGTGCGGTTGCTGTGGGAAATCAGTGTTCGGGACAGATTAAGAAAATCACAATGACACTGTTCATGAGCAGAGATCCCAAAATGCCTATGTTGACAATCTGGTATAAAAAATCCCCAAACTAATTACATTACTGGTGTGCGATGCGCAGTTTCTGCACACTGTCGTGACTTCACCATTTTTTTTATATTTTCACTCCAGATTTTCAACATTGCCATTTTTTACACCTCCCATGAACAGTACAGCTGTCATTTTTCACATCCTGTTCGAAATGTGTTTTCACACCTGTGGTGCCAAATGGCTTAGTCGCTGTGCAAAATCAGCTTTCGGCTAAAAACTGATATTGCCACTGTTCATGAGGTGGGGTCACAAAAACCCCATGTTGAAATTTGGGTGAAAATACCAATGAATGCCTGGGGCGTTCACGGTTTCAACCATGCCTTCACTATGAAGATTGACAGGCATCGGGGTGTGACTTAGGATTGTCGCATGTAATGCTCATGCCATTCCACCCCACCCACCCTGCAGCCAATGACAGGCATCAAGTGTGCCTTGGACTCTTCGGCCCCAAAGTTCACCCCATTCTCCTATACTGCACCCATCTCACCATTTTACCTTATGGAATGGGGTGAGCATAAGGCCCGAAGACCCCAAGGCACACCGTGACACTTGTCGGTGTCTGCAGGGTAGGGTGTGGTGAAACGGCGTGGGCATTATGTCCGATGACCCAAAGGCACACCCCAGTGCCTGTCAGTCTCTGTAGGGTGGTGGTGGGGTTGGCTTTAGTTCAGTACTTCACTGCCATTCCTATTATGCATCTCTCTAACTCCTGCACTACCAATGCCAATGCCAGCAAGCAAACATTCGGCATTGACAAATGCTTATTTTTCTTTTCTATTGTATGGTTTCCATCTCAGTCATACTGTAAAAAAAATGTTTACTGTGCATCAGATTTCAAACATAAGGAAAGGAATACATCCATTCTTACTTCAGTACAGTTGAAGTCACAGCTGGCATGATTATGATACGTACATTGGTATCAAGAATAAACACCACCTAAGAAGTCACCTGCTGCTTTCTGACTGTTGCTCCTACTTCCTTCCACCCTGAACTCTTCTGACCCCTTTCCTGACATGATTAATTTGTTTTCAGGGCCATGCTTGATCAGTGTAGGGCCAAATCCCCCTCCTTGCACTTAGTGCCCACTGTCATATATTGGCTTCTACCTATCTTATTTTCATGGACTTAACTATACCCCACCCCCCCAATCGCTACCTGTACTCTTCTCCTCCTACTAGGGGTACCTTAGCCAACTGCTCTGCACATAATTTTCATACATTTGTTCTATTGTATTGTCTTTTCTTGTTTGAATTATGTATTTACTATCACTGATTTTTGTACTGTACTGTTTGCTATACTCAGTTCCAAGACATTTGTACGCTGATGGTGTATCTTTGCTGACTAAGATGATTGTTTATTTCTCTTTGAACTGCTCATTGGTTTTGTATTGTATGTACTTTACTACTCTGTATTTGACTGTAATTGAATTTTGTTTGTAACCTCCTGGGTCATGCCTAAAAATAGGCATTTTCTATGTCCGGTAACCAAAGGAAAAAATTACTCACCTTAGTAATGTTGTTTCTTCTATTGGAGTCTTGCTATATTATGACATATGCAGTGAGTCCCAACCTTCGAACTGTTCCGGAGGTGAAAGAGTTAACTTTCCATGCCAGGCATGGAACGCTGAGCTCGAGCTCAGTTGAAAACTCTGTCTGTTGTTCTTCAAACTCAAACTGTCAGATCTTTACGAGCTAAACTCACTGAGGTCCTGTGCGGAAGCTGTAAACCTACACTAGCCAACTGGCTACTAACATAATAACATATTTTTTGGTCCCAAAACAAAGACTCAAGTCAGGAGACCCAAAAAATGAAAAACACAACACCAAGTCACCCCAAAAGGAGGGGTGAAAAACAACAAGGTGGGCACTTACTAAGTGCCAACACTGCACTGCCCACCCATATCCCAAAAACAGAGGTTCTGAGAGGGGCAGGCGGGGGGAGGTCATAATACAGCAAGACTCCAATAGAAGAAACAACATTACTAAGGTGAGTAATTTTTTCTTCAAACAACATGAAGTCTTGCTATATTATGACATATGCAGACTACAAAGCAGTACCTCCATGGAGGAGGGACAGAACCTACTGGGAAATAGGCTCTGTGCTAGCACAGCCGTACCAACCAGGCATCACTCCTAGCCTGGATATTCAGGGTAATGCTTGGTAAAAGTATGAACTGTTTTCCAGGTAGCTGCTTGACATATCTCTAGAATAGGGATGTCCCTGGCCACAGCCAGGGAAGCAGCTGTACCTCTGGTAGAGTGAGCCCTCAGGCCTGAGGGAGGAACCTTACCCAGTTTTTCATAACAAAATTGGATACAAGAAACAATCCACCTGGCAATGGATCTCTTAGTGGCAGGTTTCCCCTTACCAGCCTCACCATAAATGAGGAACAGTTGGAGGGAGTCAAACCTGTGACCCTTGGTACACTCTATGTAGTAGCTAAGGGCTCTTTTGGCATCTAAACTGTGCAGCCTCCTCTCGCCAGAGGAGGAATGGTCAGTGAAGTACACAGGGAGAGACATAGATTGATTAAGGTGGAAATCTGAAACCACCTTAGGCAAGAACTTCCTGTTAGTCCTGAGGACCACCTTATCTCTATGAAAGGAGATAAAATCAGGCTCCACTGACAAAGCTTGTAATTCACTTATCGTCTGGCAGAAGTGATGCCACCAGAAACACAGTTTTCCAAGTCAAGTACTTAAGCTCTGCTGAAGACAAAGGCTCAAAAGGGGGTTGCATAAGCTGAGCAATGCAAACATTAAGGTCCCAAGCAGGGGCAGGGTCCCTGAATGGAGGGTTGGTGTGAAGCAATCCCTTGAAAAACTTGGAGAATACAGGGTGAGCTGAAAAAGAAGAGGGCTTACCCGCTGAAATAAAGGCAGACACAGCTGCCAGATGCACTTTTAGGGTCGCTGGTCTAAGACCCAAGGTATTCAGATGGACCATATAATCCAGGACTGTGGGTAAATCAGCAGATTCTGGGGAAATATGCTGTCCAGCGCACCAGATGGAAAACCTTTTCCATTTGGAATTATAAGTAGCCCTGGTGGAAGGTTTCCTAGAAGCCTTCAGGATATCCATTACACCTTGGGAGAGGTTGATCAGCAAACTCTAACTCTTCAAGAGCCAGGCCTTGAGATTGAGAGATTTGAGGTTCGGGTACCAAACCCTCCCCTGAGCACAGGTTAACAGGTTGTGCTTCCTGGGAAGACACAGGAGAAGATGGACTGCTAAGGACAGCAGGAGTGGATACCAGGGCTGTCTAGCCCAATCTGGAGCAATCAGGATCACTTTGCAGGGTTGAGACCTGATTTTGACTAGCACTTTGAACAGCAGAGGGAAGGGGGGAAAGCATAGAGAAACTTCCCTTCCCAATTGAGGACTAAGGCATCCAGAGGGACTGAGCCCAACACTGGGGGCCTGCAGCAAAAAGGGAAGTTGGTGATTGTCTGGGGCTGCAAAAGATCTATCTGTGGGTGCCCCATCTGGCAAATACCACCTCCAGGACCAGGGATCCAGTGACCATTCGTGATGGCCCTGGGAAATCCTGCTGAGAGCATCTGCCAGGACATTGTCCTTGCCTGGGAGGTGAACTGCCGTAAGGAGGTGTTCAGGGTAAGCCAGAGACCACAACTTCATTGCTTGATCTGTAAGGCTGTAGACCGAGTGCTGCCCTTGCATTGATGTACCACATTGTGGTGGTGTTGTCTGTTCTGACCTGTACCACTTTGTTCTGAACAGACTTGGAAAAAGCTTGAAGTGCTAGAAAAACTGCTCTGAGTTCCAACAGATTGATGTGGAGCAGGGATTCCTGAGGGAACCACAACCCCTGGGTAGTGAGGTCGCCCATGTGAGCTCCCCATCCCAAGAGGGATGCATCCGTAGTAAGGATTAAGGAGTGAGACTGGGTGACAAAAGGAACTCCTTGTCTGAGATTGCTTTGATCCTGCCACCATTGTAGGGCCTGGATCAGGGTTCGAGACACTGGGATCAATTCGGTTAGAGGGTCTTTCCTTTGAGACCAGAAGGCTCTCAAATGGAACTGAATGTCCCTCATTTGAAAACTTGCTCTGTGCACCACTGCTGTAGAAGCAGCCATGTGCCCCAGGAGCTGCAAAAAATGCCTTGCTGGTCGAGACACCTGCAGGGTGAATGAGGAGGCCAGAGAGACCAGGGTCCTTGCCCTGTCCAAAGGGAGGACGGCTCTGGCTTTCTCTGTGTTCAGCTCTGCGCTTATGAAGGTGAGGAGCTGAACAGGCTCTAGAACTGACTTTGAAATATTCAGAAGGAAACCTAGGGAGGTGAGCAGTTGCTGAGTTATTTGTAGGTGTAACTTGACCTGGTCTGGGACTGGCCTACTATGAGCCAGTCGTCCAGGTAAGGGAAGATGGCAATTTTGCCTTCTTAGCGAAGCAACTGCCACTGCCAGGCATTTGTGAACACCCTTGGAGCAGAGGTGAGGCCAAGGGCATTGCTCTGAACTGGTAATGGCCTGAGGGCAGCTCGAACCTGAGGTACTTCGATGGGAGCTTCTGATGAGAATATGGAAGTAGGCATCCTTGAGGTCCAGGGACGTTAGCCAGTCCCTGGCCTTAAAGAGGGTAGAATAATTCCCAGAGTCACCATTTTGAATTTTGGTTTTAAAAGGTGCTTGTTTAAGTATCTGAGATCCAGGATGGGCCGCCATTCTCCTGTCTTTTTTGGGATAAGGAAGTACCTGGAGTACAACCCTTTGCCCTGGTGTAGGGGTGGAACCCTTTCCACGGCTTTGAGAGCCAGGAGGGAAGAGACCTCTGCCTCTAGGGCAAGTGCCTCTGAGGATTTGCAGGTGGAAAGGATCTGGTTCTCATCTTTGGAAACTTTTTGAAGCTGAGAACCAGTCCCTGGCTTACTACTTCCAGGACCCACTTGTCTGATGTCAGAGACTCCCAGTCCTGGACAAAGTAAGCCAGCCTCCCCCCTACAGGTAGTTGAGAATCGGCCCTGGCAACCCCATCAGGGTGCCTGCTTGGCAGGGGCTTTGGGCTGAGGGGTGGAAGCAGGCCTACCTGCACCCCGTCTGCCTCTCCTTCTAAAGAACCCCCTCTGGGCAAATGCTGAAGAGGAGGCCTGGGCTTGGTAAAAAGGCCTATGAAAAGGCCTGCCCCTGCCCCTGGGAAGCTGCCTTTGAGGAGTGGCCTGCCTTTCCTTGGCCTGTGCACTCCTATAGGTGGTCCTATACTCATCCATTTTCTTCACGTAATTCTTTGTCTGCTCCCCAAACAGAGAATTACCCACAACAGGAAAATCCATGACCTGAGTCTGGGTATCCTGTGACAGGCTAGTACATCTGAGCCAAGCCATCCTGCGAAGAGCCACAGATGTAGCCATGACTCTTGATGAAACATCATTTGAGTCCACTGCAGCATGGAATTGCACCTTGGATGCCTCAATACCATCAGCAGCCACCTGCTCCAGCTCCTTGCCAAGCTGGCCAGGGACCTGTTTTGCAAGAGCCATAACAGTATCCCATCTGGATTTCTGGTATCTAGCAACGTAAGCCATATAATTTGCCTGTCTGAGTCCCAAAGATGCTGCCATGTACTGTTTCTTTGCCATGGCATCAACCTTCCTGGAGTCCTTGTCCGGGGGGTGTGAGGCCAAGGGAATATTTGCCTTGTCACAGGCTGAAGCCTGCACTACCCCAACATGGCTGCATTGTTGTGTAAGGAACTCTGTATCAGAGCCTGACAATGTGTATCTCTTGTCCATTCTCTTATCCACAGGAGATATAGTGTGAGGAGTTTTTAGAATTTTAAAAGTCTGTTTCCCAAAAGATTTATGCAAGGGAATAGACAATCTCCTGGACTCTGGGATATCCATCATTTCCACATAGTCAGGCTCCTCTTGATCATCCACAGCTTCCTCCATAGGGAGCTGGAGGGTTTCAGCCACTTTTTTATAGAACATAAAATTAGAAGAGGACTCAGAAAGCCTAGGAGGGGACACTCCTGAAGGTCTGTCTGGGGAGATGTCCGGGTCGATGGGTACATCCAGACTTTCAAATCCACATTCACTCTCCTCATACTCCTCTTCCCCCCTCCTCCTCCTCTGGTTCATAATATTCCTCTAAATCATAGTCTTGAACCGGTGGAACGGCGGACTGGGCGCTTACCTGATGGCACCGGTTCGGTCGGAACCGGAGAAAGCGACTGGACAATCTGAATCGCTTTGGCTATTTCTTCAGCGTTGAGAGGAAAGTTTTGGCTCCACACCAGCTGATTTTCTAGTCCTTTTTGCTGGAACCGACCCTCAGAGTCGGCTCTCCTTTTGCCCGAAGAAGTCTCGCCCTGGTCAGAGGGCACTCCCTCTGGTTTGGTTGGAACCGAACCGGCCTGGCCATCCGGGTCAGTGGACTTCTTGGCCTCCCTTTCCCTGAGCCTACCAACTCTCTTATCCAGGGTAGCTGCAGGAAAATTTTTACAAATCTGGCAGTCTGCACTTAGGTGGTCAAACCCCAGACAATAAACACAGGTGGTGTGGGGGTCAGCCTTGGCAAAGGCTTCCCCACACACACTGCAGTGTTGAAACCCAGTGGGCCCGGTTTTTCTTTTGGGTTTCTCAGACATAGTGCCAGTCCCAACCAAACTTGCCCGTTTATGGCAATCCGCCAAGCAAGACCCTCTTATCGGTTCCCAACCGTGTCACGGGTCGTGGAAAAAAACGTAAGAAATTCCATTTTTTTTAGAACCGATAAGAACCAGTAACCACACTCTAAATGATAGAATAAAATATTTTTAAACAACCTGATTGGTTCAAGAGTGAACCGATAACGGTTTACAAGTTCCACACAGAGAGAAATAATGTAAACCTATCTAATACTCACAAATACCACAGACAGAGCTTGAACCGACCGGTTGTGGTTTAAATTTGGTCAAAAACACGAGAAATTAATACTTTTAACCTACAAAATGAACCGAGCAGAAGGAGAAATCTCCGGAGCGACTGTTCAGTGAGGTGGAGTAAAGAATCTGACAGTTTGAGTTTGAAGAACAACAGACAGAGTTTTCAACTGAGCTCGAGCTCAGCATTCCATGCCTGGCATGGAAAGTTAACTCTTTCACCTCCGGAGTAGTTTGAAGGTTGGGACTCACTGCATATGTCATAATATAGCAAGACTTCATGTTGTTAGAAACAAATAAATAAATACTGCAAACGCTGGCATGACTATGATTATTTAAATTTATTTATATGAACACATTTCTATTACCTCTGTTTGTTGATGATACAACAATTCTGTGCTATTTATCTATTGTGATTTTTGTTTAACATTCTTGTAACTCAAATAACTGTATTTGAATTTCAGTTTAGCATTGATTCCAGTAATTTTCCAGCAGCCCCCCAACCCATCATCAACAAACCCACATAAGGCAAGCATGAAAACTCTGTTATGTTAGCTTGGATTTGTTCAGGGAGGAGACAGCACTGTGTCACTTCTTTAATAAGAATGAATGAATGACAAGGTTTCATATCAGTTCCCTGTCTCCAAACCGCCTCTCCTCCTCCTCCCCTCCCCCCACTCCTCTCGACCCAAAGCTGATATGAAGTGCTGTAATGTAGCAGGAAGAGAACATACTGATTAAATCTAAATGAGTTTGAGAACATAGACACCTTGCCTGTACCTCACAACTCAGTGCTGTAGCCAGACCAGAGGATGCAATGCAAGGAGATGGGTCACATGATCAAGCCATAACCCCCCCCCACACACACACACACACACAAACAATGATGATAATCATCATACTTGCAGAAAGAAATGTGTTGCATTACTAACTTTGGGCATAAAGCAAAAGGGAGTTCCTCACCAGGTGGCAAGAAAAGAGAGAAATCTACATGAATAGGTCTCCTGTACTGCCAAGAGTCAGCATGGCCTGACCTTACTACAGTGACATTTGGTAAGATAACCATTCACAAAATGCACCTGTGCCTAAATCAAACTGACAGAATGCATGGTTAGGTAGCCATCTAGTCACTGAGGTTAGATAACAGCTATTTTTTTTTTAGTGCACACAATGATTTACAAAAGTAAAAGATTTTCTTTTTGTGGGGATTTTTTTTCTGACATTGCAGGATTCACAACTGAATCTTGATGCCAGCTTGATACTAGAACTGCCTCAAAAGACATCAACTTAGCACAAAATGGCATTCAGTCCAGCATGCTTTAACTTGCTATACTGCGATTTACATCACGATGCAGGACATTCTTTTCACATCAGCATATGTCGCAGATACCATGATGGTGTTGTCTTGTTATGAATTTAAATAGTACTAATGTCTGTTTCGAGAGTGCATGCTGTGAATGAATGGGGGGGGGGGGCGAGTTTAGCATTATTTATTTATTTTTTTTTATTTCACTTTTTTCTGCTGTCGGCCACCTGTTCCTTCCGCCCGGTCACGGACCGTCAAGCTCCCACTCCCATATTGGCCTCAGCTCTCCGACACCCCTGGCTTACCCTCCCAGGGTGGGGTTGTGGCACCAGGCCTATAATGCCGCAATCAACAGATTAGATCGGGGAGCTGGCCTGGGAACTAATCAAAGCAGAGGGCAGGCTTCATCCATGATGGCCAGCAGCGTGATTTTCAGGTTATCCAAGGGCAGGCACGTGCAGTGATGTCCTGCATCTGCCCCGCCCCTCCTATCTCAAGATGCCGATCACCTGAGGTTCTTCCAGCCCCAAGTCTGTTCCTGAACCCAGGTCACCGACGTCGCAAGCGGAAATCCAACCGTCGTGCTGGTGGGCCAGCTGGGAGTTTGGCATTATGATCACATAGCCGAGTGAGAGTTTAGCACAATCACTTTGCATACAAAATTTGCCTTTTTTTTCATGGAGCTGACAGGTGGCACTGGCCTTCCCTCAGATGGACTCGTTCTCTGACCCGACCATCCCCTGCATAGCTGAACCCCCTAATTCCCTTGCAGATTTCCCCCTGTGGTGGGGCCAAGGAGAGGAGCGCTGGCTTACTCCCCCCCACAGAGCACAAATTCAGATGTCGGGGGCAGCAACTTGTGGGGGAATGTGTCGGGTCATCACGGACCCCATCAGCTCCTGGCATGTTCTGTTTTCCCCCCTGGACCCATGCACCATGCAATGGTTGGGGCGGCTGACCCCTGCGTCTGCAGAAACAGCCATATGCCCTGGGCATCAGTCCTCCCCTCTACTGGGCGACATGCCTGTGCCAACACCCAGCCACCACTGGGTGTCAGTCTACAGTGCACCGCACTATCCCACTTCCCCGAGGAAGGAGAGCTGTCTATGGACGCTCAGTCCTTCCTCACCCCTACCAACCCGCGAGCGACCTGAGTCCTTTCCCGAACCTGAGTCACCGGTGTGGCGCGAGGTGTGGTGTCCGGCACCTCATCTCTCAGCGCCACTGGGCCACAAGTTTTGCCTTTTAAAAATCAATGATAAAGTAATAGAAAATAAGAAACTCAATGAAATTAAACATACTGGAGAGGAGTCAGAGTTATCTTGGTCTGTCAGAAATATATTACTGTCAACCCCCGTTTTATTTAATTTTGGTGTTACTTATTTTTTACACTGGGCTGTTGTGTTTGATATAGTCAGATTGTGTTGTTATGTTTGTGGAACAAGACTTAGAGTTAAAAAAAATAAAATAATAAATACTGTCCATCCTCTCCTGAGTAAAACTGACACCAAATTAGCTCCTTGTTTAGCTTTATAAAAGGCAGCTATGAAGATTCACACCACATTGTGGTTGCACAGATCAAGCATGCTACAGTAATAACTGGCTGAGAAGAACAAAAGAAACAGTGTTTACAAATCGCAATGCAAAAGGACTGGTGAAATAAAGTGCCCGCGCTCGATTTTACAGGGTGGACGCCGGGCTTATGTCAAGCCCTGCATCAACTGCAAAGTTGGACGCAGCTGCACCAAAGCCCCTTGGATGTACTTCGGTCTGATTTTTGATGGGCTGGCGCAGTTACAACACTTTCTTCAGTTTATAGCACCTTGCACCAAAGGTTTGTCACAAGTGCTGCGATCCTGGATACAAATTTATACCAGGGAGTACCTAGTCTAACCCCCTGCATTCTACCTTCTGGACTTGGAGTGGGTGTTTGTGGCAACATTCTTTTAAAATTGTGCTTGCCGCAATGTTTGGCGCAAGTCGGAACTTGCGGCAAACACCCTGCTACAAGTCCACTGCACCGCCTCATCCCATTCTAAAATCAAGCCCCAAGTCTTAAAGGGTTAGAAATTGTCACATTTCTAGTATCTAATACTGTTTTACAATTGTCTTTTGCATAAGCATCATTTCAAAAATGACAACTGTTACATAATATATGTCTAGTGCATAATGTATTTCAAATGGCAATACACAAATACATTCAGTTACAGTACATAAAGGCACGATCTCTGTTGTTGTGGGTCAGTAGTAGACTGTTGGATATATGCCTTATCAGCTAAGTTATTTTTTTTTTATTTGAGTCATCCAAGTACAATCTTTTTTTTTTTTTTTAAATTACTCTTTATTTCGCCTAACCCCAGCCTGCCACCCCTGACCTATCGGGAGAGACATGGCAGACATCCCACTGCCTGCCACCCTGCCCAGAAACATAGAAACATAGATTTTGACTGCAGATAAGGACTGCTTGGCCCACCCAGTCTGCCCATTTCCCTACCTAATGGATAAGCTGCAGATCCTAGTAAACCAGCAGCCTACTTCTTCCTACCCCCACCCCCTAGAATTGCCTTATGACTGTCCCATGCATGCTTGAATTCCACCACTGTTTTTGACTCCACAACCTCCTCCGGAAGGCCGTTCCATGCATCCACAACCCTCTCTGTGAAAAAATACTTCCTTAAGTTACCTCTGAGCCACTCCCCCCTCTTCAAATTGTGCCCTCTTGTTCTTGCACACCTCTTTTTTTGAAAGATGCTACCCTCTTGGACTTTGTTGATTCCCTTGAGGTACTTAAAAGTTTCTATCATGTCCCCCCTCTCCCTCCTTTCCTCGAGGCTATACATATTTAGCTCCTTAAGCTCTCTCTTCATATGTCTTCCGGTGCAGACCCTGCACCATTTTAGTTGCCCTCCTCTGGACAGCTTCCATCCTGTCTATGTCTTTGTGGAGATTGGGTCTCCAGAACTGCACACAGTACTCCAGATGGGGTCTCACCAACTGTCTGTACAGAGGGATAATAACTTCCTGTTTTCTACTGGTGATGCCTCTCCCTATGCATCCCAGTATCCCCCAGCCCTCTTTGCTGCCCTCTCACATTGCTTGCCCACCTTTAGGTCATCTGATATGACTACCCCCAGGTCCCTTTCCATTTTTGTTGTTGTTAGTATCTCACCCCCCATTGTGTACTCTTCCCTTGGTTTTGTTTCCCTGGTGCATTACCTTGCACTTCTTAGCATTGAATCTATGCTGCCATACATTTGACCATTCCTCTAACCTTGCCAAGTCCCTTCTCATCCTTTCCACCCCACCTTGTGCATCAACTCCTTTGCAGATCTTTGTGTCATCTGCAAAGAGACATACTTTTCCTTCCAGTCCCTCTGCAATGTCGCTTATAAAGACATTGAAGAGGACCAGTCCTAATACTGAACCCTGCGGTACTCCACTAGTAACCCCGATTTCTTCAGAGTGGACTCCATTTACTATTACTCTCTGTGTCCTATTCTCCAGCCAATTCTTTACCCAGGCTGTCATCTTGGGACCCACTCCCAGGCTGGCTAACTTGTATATTAATCTTTTGTGTGGGACTGTGTCAGACGCCTTGCTAAAGTCTAGGTAGGCCATGTCCACAGCCCCTCCCTGTTCTACTACTTTGGCCACCCAGTCAAAGAAATCTATCAGATTTGTCTGGCATGACCTTCCCGCTGTGAATCCATGCTGCCTAGGATCCTGTGCCCCTCTGGCCTCTAGATACTCAACAATTCTTTCCTTCAGAAGTGATTCCATAATTTTCCCTACCACTGAGGTTAAACTAACAGGTCTGTAGTTTCCTGCTTCTGCCTTACAGACCCCAGTGCCCCATGTAGCCATGGTTTATCCCCCGGGTGGGGATGAGGTGGGGGGTGCAGACACCCCGTAACTTACAGTTCATTGGTCTGGGTCCGTTGGGTGGGCGCAGGCACATCATGAGCACATCTCCTGGCTCCCCTTCTCCCCACCGGTGGCAGGCTCTTTTCTCATTTTCTCCCTCCTTGTACAGTGTGCAACTCCCCCTGACATCATGGCACAAGGTGCCAATGTCCACGCTGTACACTGGCCGCCCATCCCCTACAATTGGGGCTTGCAGTACTCCGAGCCTCCGCTCGGAGTCAGGCAAGTGCGCAGGCATCGGCCTGTTCCCTCTCCGGAGAAGGCGAGCTGTCATAGGATGCTCAAGCCTATCTCCCCCCCGGCCGACCCACCAGAGACCTGAGTCCGCTCCTGAACCAGGGTCCCCGACGTGGTGCGAGGTGTGGCATCCAGCGCCTAAACCCTCAGCGCCACCGGGCTGGCCGATATATTTTTTTGTTGTTTTTTTTTGTTACCATGCATTAGTCCTTATAGAATTAGTATCAGGGCAAGATACCTCACCACTCTACCACTGAATTACGCTACAATTGGCAGTATTCATCAGCAGTGTCCGCATGATCTTGGTTCCTCAATTCTCCTGGATTCTGTTCCCCATACCATGGTCACTGTCATGCAAAATGCGTTGCACTTACACTGGCCAATAAAGTATTCCCGCCACCCTAATCCAGTTGTATAGTTTGTAATTTCTCCTTCATAAATGTACATTACCATTGCTGTGCATTGCCCTTGCAGATGGTTTTATGGCTGACATTGTGTTGTCACCCCTGACATTAGTGTTATAATAACCTGTCACTTCTGGTTCCTACCAAAAGAAGCACCCAGTCATTGTGTCAAGCAGTGTCATCCACTGGGAGTGGGAGCATTCAGCTTTAGCAAGGCACAACATACTGTAGCAACCAGTTGTTGTGATTGTGACTGTGTCAAGATCCTGGGGCATCCTGCATGGTAAACCATCAGGTTCCAAAAAGTTAGTATGTGAGCTGTAGAGCAATAGGGTTAGTGTTCATTCAAAAGAGATGGCCAGTCTCTAAGCAAACCAGAATCCACAAAGAGAGTTGCACACAGGATCTACGTGAGAAAAAATCAATTTATTCAGTGCACATCGCAAAATAAGCACAAATCCAACACAGCAAACATTCGACAGGCAGCGTTACCCCAGCACTTCAATTCAAAGGCGAGTCTTCCTAAGGGGGTCACCTCACTTTTGAGTCAAAGCGCTGGGGTAACGCTACCTGTCAAATATTTGCTATGGTGGATTTGTGCTTATTTTGCAATGTGCACTGAATAAATCGCATTTTTGCACGTAGATCCTGTGCGCCGCTCTTTTTGTGGATTACAGTAAAACATCATACTGCCACTACAGAACCAGTCAGCAAAACACGGGAGAAATATTAGAGCCTTTCCATGGAATAGTACCTCAGGGGATGAAAATAAGGAGTAAAGGAACGTGCATTTTATTGCTTGGATTCCAGTGGGTACAGAACAGAATGTATCTGATTCATGACCTATGGAGTCTACTTAAAGATAAAAATAATTGCAAGTTACTTTTCTGAAATATAAGCAGACAGTGAAGGGAAGTAACTCGCTTTGCTATTTGTCTGCTTTGTAACAAATCTGCAAACAATATATGGACAACTTTTTTTTCTGTTGATTGAGAGATAGTTTAACATATTTATTTCCAGTTTTCTGAAAACAAGTTGCAGTTGGCACCGGCAGGACTCAAGTCTTAAAACATGCCAAAATGTTTAGATTTCAAGACATTACATTATCCCATACATAAAAAAAAATATTTACATAAAACAGTGTTGTTACCCCCTTAGAATTCCATCATCCTCTGCTGCTTTTCCTACCCTGAAATTATAGTTCTGTGCTTGTAACATCAAAGTAATTTCAATAGCATTCGGTTGTGATGTCATAAACAGAGAATTATGACTTCAGGCCAGCTTAAAAAAGAGAAAAGGTGGAATTTAAAGGAAAATTATTGTGTTTTAATGAAAATGCATTCAGCTACGAAAAAGGGAAGGCCCTGAAACTCAACACTTTGGGGAATGCTATGCAGCTGAGTTCTGTCCATGACAACAACTAATCTTTTTCTAAAACCAGAACGACCTTACAACAGTTACATTGTGTGTGTGTTTGTGGTCCTGAAAAACGGAACTACCTGTGCTGCATCATTTAAATTTACAAAGTTTCTGCCACTACATTAGTTTTTGGACTAATAAATCAGTAAAACCATAGACTTTCCTTTGTGCTGATGTGCTCATCCCTATTCACATCAGGAGTCAGGTCTCAGAAGATACAGAGAGCTGACAACTGTATTGTGCTGAGTTTAAAATACAGCTTTGTTTCTTCTTTCTTAAACAGTATGTTTCCATCACAATACAATGTGAAAAGTTGGCCATTAGTCTCATCAAATCTTGAATTTGAAAACAAAAACTATTAATTTTGTTAAAACGACACTGTAATTGGTATACAGTGTGTGCTCATAGTATATCATATACTGCACGCCTGTTGAACTGAACACCTTAAAAAGATAACATGGCAGGGATATATCCCAACACCTTTTTTCGCCCTAGGTACAGAATAAAAAAATCTTTTGGGAAAGTTGTTTTACATTTTGAACACAATCAGAACTCCCTGAATCAACCAGGAAGCATTTAGGAACTAATTTCACCATATTCTAACTATCATGCATCCTCCTCAGGAAAACAAACCCCGAAACACACCAGTGACATAACACTATACAGACATTACAAGTACAGGAAATTGTATATATGCAAATCTTCCACACTTATTTTATCTTGTACCATGACAAAAACCTCTCTGATGTAAGTCGAGTTTGTAAAGGGTTAACAACCACCACCACCACCCCCCCCTCCACCAACTTTGCCCTCATTGAGCTTCTGAATGCCACTGCTTTCCTCTAGAGGTCTCATAGGAAATCCCTTACTGCTGTTTTCAACATTTCCCTCAGTCAAGTGCCTTTAGATATAGCAGCACAAACTGGCAGCAAAGAAAGCACAGATCTTGTCACGAGTGAGCCTAATCCAATAGTACATCCTTGTTTGCGTTGCAGTTACTACTGGGCTTATGACGAACGTGTTAGGAGGGTATGATTGCTACAAGGAAGGGATCATCTTGGGCCTCTGCACTGCAAATAGCCTAATGTGTCTACCAGCTCCAACAGGCTTGGGCATCTGTATCTCCTGCTATGTTTTAGGATGTTGTGCCACACAGTGCTGCAGAAAATATGAAACTGGCAAAAACAATACTGCTGCCTACGTTATCATGATACAGGGTATCAGACCATATATAGGCTGCAGATATGGGGGTGAGGAGTCAAGATCATTATCAACATACATAATCAGATTATTTAGTTTCAGTGGAGTCTGTACTGCAGCATAAGCAGTATCTGTCTGACCCACATCAATGTGTGCGTGAGACTGTAATTCAGCTTAAATTTCAGACTAAAGTATAACTGTCATTAAACAGCCACTAAATGCACTGATATTGTTCACAACTAACAGGGTTCAAACAATATTATTTTGTCAATTTACTTTCAGTGCAGTATCTGAAAGACATAACACACTGAAATATCACTCAGTGCCCTGCGTATCTTCAGGTTCAACTCTGTTCTTGATCAGCAGCAAAATTTGATCTCCCTGACGGAAACATAAGTCATCATTTATAAAAGCCAGACAACAAACAGCAGATCCAATATGTGCTGAGACAGAGTGCAACTAGAGTAGTCATATGTATACCAACTCATCTACAGTGTTTACCATGGGAAAGATGCTTAGCAAAGCCACAGGCAAATAACATAAAAACAAATATCAGATACAACAAATAAAATACGTAGGAAATAAAAGAGCTCCTGCCCTATATTCGTCTTCCACCTGGCGGAACTGTTACACCTACTAGTAAAATGCCTCGCTGAAAATATTCATAAAAAAGAGGCTAGGGACCATTGCCCATGCTGCCACCAGGAAGGACACCCTACCTGGTGGTGGTGGTGGTGGTGTTCGCAACCAGAAACAATGGAGGAATCCCCACCTCCAAGTATGGACCAGAAAAGACCAGAAAAGGGGCAGTGTTCATGCCAAAGAACCAAGGGAGGACTGGAACAAGTAGGAGAAACTCACCATAGGAAACCAGCAACCAACCCACAGGGATCTGGGAAAAGGTGTGAAACACCACAGGGATTGGGGATTAGAAAGGGGTAAAAGCCAAAAAGAAGATAAGAAAAACAGTAGATGGGAGAGTTGGACCCTGTTTCATTAAGTAAAAGTGCTATCCACTTTTATTACCTTAAGTAAACTTCACTACAGAAATAACACACACACACACACAGAGCCTGCTACAATTTAAGACAAAATGTCTTGGCTATAAAAGTTTTATCTGACTGTGTTAGTTTTGTTCAAATTTTCAAATGAACGTTTCAAAGAGGATCCATCACACTGCCTAAATTATAGAGGTTTGGTAGAGACCCTATAGTTAGGGTGACTGGTGAGTTCTGTGTTAAACTTGATTTTTTGTTTGCTGCTTGCAGAAATGTGGTTTACAGATTTACATGTAACTGTCTGCATTTGTTTTCCATGGCAGACTCCACAATCCCTGAAACTCTCATGTAAATCAGTTCAGAATTTTTTGATATAAAAGTGTGAAAAAAGTGTTCCCACTGATTTCAATGGGTTTTAATTTGTGGACTATTTGCTCTCCTCTAGGGCAAAAACTGTAAATCTTTAAAAAGTGAACTGTTGTTGCTTGTGTAGGTTGGTGGGGAACGATTTCCTTGGGAGGGAGGGTAGGTGCTGGAGTCACTTCCCTTCCGTAACTGCATAGTCCTCTGAGCACTCAAAGCTAGCACAGGCATGCAAAAACACACACATAACCAGGTGTTTCAATAACAAACTTTATTACCACACTATAAATGTGATACATCTGTCAAAACCAATGAATACTTGCTCTTTAAGAAGAAGTGTGAGCACTGACTGTGTGAATGAGGATACAATTCCATTATCTCAAAAAGAAAGGAAATTCTTTGCAAAAAACTACATTAATGCACTAGTTAGGGTGGAAGTTAATGCCACAAAAGTACAGAAATGTGGTGTTAGGATGTCCAACCCTAATTCCCCACCAAACCCAAGCAGCAAAAGGAAAAAACATTTGGGTTTTGGGTCTCCAGAGTCATGGCAAATCAATTGTGGGATCTTCTTTGGGGTTGTCATGCCTAATGCCCACCCTGTTTCCCAAAGAGACAACAGCAAATGTGATGTCCTTTCTTCATGTGAGGAAGGCCCCCACCACTGATTTGCCAAGACTCCAGAGACCCAAAACCCTAATGTTTTTCTCCTTTTGTTGCTTGTGGTAGGTGGAGAGTTATGGTTAGAAACCCTAATGCCACATTTCCCTACTTTTGTGGCATTAACTTCCACCCTATCTGGTGCATTAATTTAGTTTTTGCAATGAATATTTATAAACTAAAACAGCAATTGGATGATGCCTACAGGCTGGCTGTTGAATTGTCTACCAAAAGAAACTTAGCAAACAAAACAAGGTAGGGCAAATGTGTCATAGCTCACAAGTTACTTCTTGGAGACAGAGTCTTGGTTCAGAACTTGGGGTTACCCAGAAAGCATAAAACTGTAGATCAGTGGGCAACATCCCCTATGTGGTCACAGAAAAACTTGTGGGCTTGCCAGTGTACAGAGTTTACCCAGAGGGGGAGCACCAGAGAAGTAAATCTTTGCACCACAGCCATTTGCCATTGGACAGTTGGATATGCCAGCTCTGGACAATGGACCAGCACTTCCCCAGAGAATGGAAACCAGGGGTTCTCATAGACACCAAAGCAAAACTAGCCAGTCTGGCCCAACCTAAAGAACTGTCCACCCAGGCCTCCAGAAAGGCCTTAACCTGAATCACCACCCAATGCAACAGATTTGTCTGATAAAGATGACCTTGTTTGGTATTATTCCACTGTGGACATTCCCATTCCCCATCTGTTATGTTTCTGATGATTGGTAGACACCAAGGCCCGGATATTCAGCATGGATGCGCCAGCGCAAGTACAGAAATGTGCCATTGTGTGATATTCAGCGGGAGGAAGCTGCACAGTGCAATAAGCAATGCACCAGAGTGCAACAGTAATGAATGCATGCGCAACCGTAGGTGGCGGAACCATGAATAACATGCACAGTGTAATATTCAACAACATGTGCTGTGCGCATTAGCAGAGCAAGTGGAAGTTGCGCGAGAGTGGAAATGTGCCAAAATAAAAGGGAGCAAGAGAGGGGAAGAAGAACGCAAAAGGGAAGCCATAGGTGGGAGCGTGGTGACAGAGAGCCAGGGAGAAATAGAAGGAAGTAGTGCACAGGACTGGGCAGGAGCAGGACAGGGCCCACCAGAACAGTACCATAGACAGGGTAGGAGTGGGTGTGCTCATGCCACTGTTCAGCAAAGGGTGTGGAGTGCCACAGTGGACTGAGGGCAGTGGCAGGAGGCAAGACAGCCACAGGCAAAAGCTGGAGGTGTACCCGGTGCAGGGGGAGCATCAGGAATGGACAGCGGGGGGAACAGGACAACAGCCGCCCGGTGGGGGGGGGACACCAGCCAGGTACATGGCCAGAGCCACCTTCCAGATGGAGGTGGTAATGAGGGGTGTGAGAAGGCAGGCAGCAGGGAGGTGTGACCGTGGAATGGCCCATCGGTGGTACGCCCAGAACAGGTAGTACCGAGCCAGCACCAGCTTCGAACAGTACTCTGACACAGAGATTGTGGGCCGGTACCACCTGAACCGGGTGATACTGAGGCAGCTCTATGAGCTGTGCAGTGATGAGATGCAGGCACCCACACAATGGAGCCATGCTCTGTCAGTGGAGATGAAGGGAACAGCCATCATGTGCCTGCTCACCACGGGCACCTTCCAGAGACCAACAGGGGACACAACAGGCATAAACCCAGTTGGCCGTGTCACGCCTACTCACACAATTCCTCAGCGCACTGCTGCCACATGCTGCAGAGTACATCTGTTTCCCCAGCACACAGGCGGAGCGCACAGCACACATACAGGAGTTCCACAGGGTAGCACGGTTGCCTGGCATGCTCGGGGCCATTGACTGCACCCATGTGGCCATCCGCACACCACCTGGCCCAGAGGGTGTGGCATACATCAACCACAAGGGTTAACCAAGCATAAACTGCCAGGTGGTGTGCGATGCCAGGGGGTGCATTACCAGTGTCTGTGCCACGCACCCTGGGAGAGCACACAATGCCATCATCTGGCACCAGTCTGCACTGTGCCACAGGTTTTAGAGTTGGGACTTCCCCACTGGCCATCTAGTAGGTGAGTAGGCATATCACGCAGGACGACGTGAGCAGACGTGGGGGGGGTGCATAGTCAGAGGTGCCATGGGTACCGGCCGTGTTGGCACATGGTATAGCAACGCAGACCACCATTCTTTTTTTTCTTTCCGCCCCCATGCTCGCTGGTCTCCACTCCTTCAGGCTCTACCTGTTCCCCCCAGCCCCACTGTCCTTACCCAGCCCTCCTCTGGACCTCATATCGCAGCTGATCTCGGGATATCCCAGCATATCCCTTCACCAGGCAGGTCCCCCTCCTCCGAGGTGGAAGGCACCAAGGGAGAGGGATGGCCCCATCACATACTTCTAGGGCCAGGATGCTGCCGAGGAGCAGGAGGCCCTGGGAAGGCACTGGAGGCACTCAGGGAACAGAGAGCCATCATCCGGCGGCCAGTGAGCGATTTTCCCTGATTTCCTTGTGGTGCGTGATGTCCGGACGTCAAGGCAAGAGCTGATGTCTGCCACGCACCTTCCAGCAATGACCCTGATGTGTTGCCCTACCCTCTGGCCTCCACCAGCAGTCGCCCAACACTGGGTTGCAGCCCTCTCTCTCTCCCTGAAGACAATGAGCAGTTGTGGGACACTCAAGCTGTCTCCCCCCAGCCAGCCCTCCAACGACTCGAGCTCGTTCCTGAACTCGGGTCGCTGGTGTCGCAAGTGGAAATCCAACCACTGTGCTGGCAGGCCAGCCGAGACCACCATTCTAATGTTCACCCTCTACACTCAGGTGACAGTGGTTACTTGCTACATCCATGGCTGCTCACACCATACCGGCGCCCCATGACCCCATCGTAGCTATGGTACAATGAGGCACGCGCCACAACATGGAATGTCATTGAGTGGGTGTTCGGGATGCTGAAGGCATGGTTCTGGTGCCTGGACACATCAGGTGGTGCCCTACAGTATAGCCCCTTGAAGGCCTGTGGGCTTTTCCTGGCCTGCTGTATCCTGCACAACATGGCCACCAACTGTGGGATAGCCATAGAGGTCGAAAAGGGGGGATAGCGGTGGGGACGATGAGGATGCCCGTCCAGCTGGTGATGGGCAGCCACCCCTTGGGAAAAGAGATCCCCGCCTGACCTGGATGTCACAGCTGCACCGGGACATCGTTACAGAAGAGCACTTTGGACAACACAGGTAGGTCATGGGGCCATGCACAACCACCAATGGCAAGGGCACAGCCCACAGACAGGCAGGGCAGGACACCAGGGGTGGACAGCGGTAAGGGAATGGGTCTGAGTGTGGCACTGCACACGGCGTTGGGGGTGGGCAGGGCCAAACATGACACGTGCACACACACCACAAGACATGCACAAGGGGTAAACGGCATGCCAACCCCAACAGCCACCCCCACCCCCACCCCCACACAGGATCACACATGACCATGCCCAGTGGCCGTCACTGTGCGTGCCTCAGATGCTGGGCACCATTGCACACTGACGGACAGCGCAACACAGGCATCATCATGCACACGCCATAGTGGCCAGCAGCCGGGATGGTGCACACAGGGACCGTGTGTGTGCAGGGCCGGGTACCCCACCCGTGCGTCGCACAATGCACACCACACTGCACATAGGACAGTGGCAGACAGTGGCCACGGTGGGAGACAGGTCAGTCACGCAGCACAGTACCACGGCCGCCACAGATGAGTGGGTGGCCCCGCTGAGGCCTATCAGCCGTGCCAGGCTAATCATTGGCCTCATAGGCTGGCACTGACAGTCCCCAAGGGGTGACGCTGCGTGAATGCAACCATGTTCCCGCAGGGGTCTGCAGCCCACTGAACATGCCTGCGCCAGGCGTGCTCGGTATGCCCACAGCCAAACCCGGTGTCGACATAGCAGGTGTCGCATCGCATGGCGCAGGGAACGGGGGGTGGACATGACACTGCATGGTGTCTGCGGTGGCTAGGCACTGAACTGGGTACCCGATGTGGCCATGACAGTTGTCAATGCACTGGTCTGCCTGTCAGTGGCAGCGGTCACATCCCTGATGCGCCGCTCGTCTGCTTGGCACAGAACCACACTGAGTGTATCCACCGCTGTCACGAGCCACATCTGCTGATCTATTGAAGCCTGGAGTAGAAGGCTGTGCTCGTCAAAGAGGTCATCCACCGGTCTGGCATGCTGTCCCTCGTGGTGTTCCTGACCCTGCTGGCCAGCACCCCTTGATGATGGGCACTCCATACCAGAGCCATGCCAGGGCATGTCCACACACGGTGCACTGCCACTGCCCCCGACAGTGTCCCCCCATTGCCACTGGCTGACTGCTGGCACTGCCCCCCTGGCTGCCAATCGCCAGGGCTCACCAGCGCTGGTGCAGCAGCCACAACAGCCCCACCACCCTGGACGCACACCAGTGCTGCCCCACTGGGGAATACAGGCTTAGGCTGGGACTGTGTTGTTACGCAGGCTGCCACGGCAGCACCACCCACAGCAACGCCGATGTGGTTGCCTGCTGTGGGACCCTCCTGTGTCCCACATGTATCACTGTCCGGGATGTGTGGTCCATCATCATTGGTGCTGGATCTGGCACCAATCTGTGTCCCAGCATGCTGGAGACCTACTGGGACACAGGCAGGGCCTCGTCCGCACTCGCACCACCCTCATCAGTCCAGACAGACATACAAGTATGCACTTGTCCGGTCCCTTGCACACCTGTGGAGGTGGATAGGCAATCCTCCGTGTCCAGGGCATCCCCCTTGGTGGACATACCCACCACCGCTGACCCAAGTAGATGCTCAGAAGCTATAAGGGAACACATTAGCATTAGTGGCTCCACCTGCCCTGTGGCATTCCCTCCACCACCCACACACTGACAGAACAGGACCTACCATGCAGTGATGGGCTGCCACCCATCTGGAAGCCACCACCAGGAATGCCCTCAATGCCACAATGCCGCATGCTGCTGGCCACCCGCTCCTCCTGTGGCATCAGGCGTGGTACATCTGGCTGGCCCCCACTGGTGGCAGCACGTGCATCCAAGGTGGTGGCAGCCACCTTGTCTTTGATCCACCTCCTGTCCATGCCGACCTTCTTCTTGCACTCCTGCATGGACCGCTGGTGGCTGCCATGCTGGTTCACGGCATGCACCACCTCACCCCATGCCGCAGCGTGGGCCTGTGGCTTTCCCCACTGTCCACTGAGCAGCGGTTCCCTGTCAAGATATGCCTCAAACAGGGCATCTGATTCAGCCCTGGTGAAGTTGGGCCTCCTCCTTCTCCCCTGTCCCTGTTCCTCCTCTTCCTCATGTTAGGTCATGCTCGAGCCTGTGGGAATGACAGGTGTTACCTTAGACTGTGCAGTCCCATTCAGCCCTCACAAACCACAGTTAACACATCCCAACAGCATGTAACCCACCACAATGGACTGCAATACCTAACCATGTCCTCTGCAGCCCCATGTCGCATTTATATAGCGCAACGCATGCAAATGAAGCGAGGCACAACTGTAAGTGGATGCTAATGCAGTGGTTGCGCAGTGGAATGGCTAATGATCTGATTTGCATATGCTGGCTGAATATCGCGCTGTTGTGCATTGCACAATGTTGGTGAGTATGCTCAGGCTATGGGGCAGCACTGTGACGTGCGCAATCGGCACCGCACGGCACATGCCTGGGGTGCTGACGCTGACGCGTGTGATGCTGCTGACATGCTGTGCGCGGGAGGCAGTGCAGGGCATGGCCACCACTGTGCCTGTGGCACTAATGCGCTGTTTGTCCATGTGGCGCTCATGCCTTGGTGCACCATAGGCGCCATGAAGCCAACTGTGGTAGGCCACTGCAGGGCGTCACACACAAGCACCCTACCGTGCTACACACAGGGCATCCCAATAGCACTATGGCGCTCCGTGCATGGACAGACCCTTGACCCTGCGGTCGACCTTTGCCCCCTAGGTGCCATGCATCCGCAAGGGTGCACCCCTATTGCGCAGTTTGGTGACAACACGATAGGGACTGGCAGCGCAGTACCGCACTACTGCCACACGTGGGGCACATGCACTACAGAGCGCCATTTTGCTTGTGGTACCAAAAGCAGGATGCCTCGTAGGAGAGCACAGGTCTGGAGTGCAATTGAGTTGGCCAACTTGGTGGCCCTAGTAGAGCCACACGCTGGTGCCCTATTTGGGCAGGATCCCCTCAACAGGCCACGGACTGCTGTGTGGCAGGAGGTGTCTGATGGCCTGGAGGAGGTGACTGAGATCAGCTGGACAGCGGAGCAGTGTCACCACCGGTATGGTGACCTACAGCGGCGGGACCCTGACCGACTGGGGCATCTGCAGGCACGCGCCTGGCGAGGCGCCGTGCCATGGCCAGGTAGGTGCTCCATCCAAACACTGGTAGTATGCGTCTGTCCGGGTATTTTGGTGTGCATAAGGCCATGCTGCAGGGAGGGTGGGGGCTGACTAGTGGGGGGGTGGTGGTGGTGCATCATGGCTGGGCTGAGTGGGCACGCACACACCAGGGGGGGCTCTGTTACTGACCTGTACTGATGTTTCCCTCTCTATGTTTGCACCCTATGCCCAGAGGAGCACCGTAGGGCATGACTGGCCCATGAACAGTGGGAGCAGGACAGAGCCAGTACAGTCTAGTTGCAGCTGGGCCATATTGGAGGGGCCATGGGCCAGCAGCGCCCTGCTGGCCAGGATGCATGTGAGTGCCGTGTTTCTCATTACTTCTGTGCATGCTGGGTTGCAGGGGTGGTGGCGGGGCATGGCCACCCGCACTTGGCCCCACTGCCATGCACGCCACATGGTGCATTCAGCACTGTCCTGTGGCACTGCATGTGTGGGTTGGTGTCGCAGGTGGGCTGTGTGCGCACTGGGTCCATGGCTGTGCCACTGCTGTTGCACCGCATAGCCATGTCACTGTACGGCCACAGTGGTGCCGTGCGGGACATGGGCGGTGGGTGTGTGCAGCGTTCCACATGGCTATGGGTGCCTGGGTAGGCGGGTCATGTGGGCACGGACACTGTGGGTGGTCACATGCCATCACAGGGGCGTGGCCCACGGCTGTATGCTGTGCACATTGGGTAGGCTGCAGGGGTCTGGCCAGTCACACGTAATGACTCTGCTCCCTTGCCCTAGGTGGACAACGCTGGACTTCCCTGGAATGTAATGTGCAGGAGCTGCTGCAGCTGTCGAGGGCCATCCTAGAGCTGCTCCAGCGTATGGACGGGGCGACAGAAGGAGGCACAGGAGGCGCCACCGAGACAGAAGTGGGGAGAGGGGTCGCCAATAGGCCCACATTGCACCTGTTCACCATTCCCCCCTGGACTTTACCTCACACCCCTTCATCCCACTCCCTGTTGTACACCCTTGCCCCATGCCCACCCCCACCTGGTATGTGGCCCTTCCCCCTCACACATTGTAAATAGTTTTGTTGGATGTTTTATTTGTACAGTTCACAGCACTATTATAGACTTATTTGTTATGGCAACTGTGGTGGTCTCTGATTTGCAGCAGGCATTTGGTGCTTGGCTGCAGTGGTGTGCATGGTGTTGGGGGTGGTGCAGACCTGGGCGTGTGTGCGTCCGGCAGGGACCTGCTTATGGTGTGGATGGGAGACTCAGTCCCTGTCTGTGGTATGTGTGTTGTTCCCTGTGCACTGGATGCCTGTGTGCAGTGGTCCCTGGTGCATGCGCTGTGTCCCTGGTGCCTCTGTCAGTATGTCCATGGCCCTTGCAGCTGGCCCCCTTGCATGTCTGTGATACGCATGGTCTGCCGGCTTGTCATTGGTGGCTGTCCATGCCAGCGACCCTCTGGCCACGGCGCAATGGCGGCTTGCCTCCTGTCACCAGTGTGTTGCACGTCTGCCTTTGGTGACACTGTGGGCTATGATGTTGTTGTCCCCCCTCCATGCTGTCGTGGGTGTCAGTTGCTGTGTCTGTGTTCTGATGTCTGTCACTTGTGCTCCGGCCACATGCTGGTGGTGGACGGCTTCATGGTGCATGCGTAGGATGGCTGGTACACCTCTGCCATGGTGGGGTGCAGGCCGTGGGTACACAGCATCAGTGGACGCATGTCAGCGGCATTTGTTGCCCCGCTATTGTGGCCCTGTGTCGGGATGCCCTTGGGTCAGGGTGGGTGTTTGTCAGTGCCCTGTGTCACATCCTGTGCGGCACATGCCTCCATGAACCACAGTGAGTGGCTGTGCTGGCTGTTGGGGCCAGCGTTGGGACAGGGTGTGTGCATGGGTGGGTGTGCAGGGTGCTGTCCTGCTGGTTGTGGGGTCCAGGGCAGGCCTTGTTGCATGCGGGGTCCCTCGGGTACTGACGCATGGTCAACCTCTCTGCTGTGCTATGGGGGGAGGTGTGCAGGGTGGCACTATGTCTGCAGTTGTTGCGTCGGTGGCTGGTACCGCCCGCTGTGGGATGCTCACAGTGTTGCTGCTATGCATGGCTCCACAGTGCACAGGGTTGCATTGTCACAGTGGGGGTGGTGGCATACATTCAATGCCATGCACTGTTGGGCGCTGCTCCTGGGCTGGGTGTCTGGGGATCGCCATACAGGGTGTGCTCTGCATTGGTGGGATGGGGTAGCACTGGGTGGCTGGCCCTCCTTGTGTTGCGGTCACTGCTTGCCAGGGGGGTGTGCTGGGGCACCATGCCCTGGCTGTGGATTTCGGTGCTGGTGTTCATGGGCTGGTGGTCCATCCAGCTCACCACAGGTTGTGCAGTTCTTGAGGTGCGAAGGCACTGTCTGGCCTGCTGTGTGCTCCTCTGCCCATGGCTTCCATGGGTGGAGCACCCCTGCATCCTGTCCCTGTCCATCCCTGGTTGTACTACTATGCATCAGCCCTGCTCCACTGCACATCCCTGGTTGCGCCATGGTACAGTTGGCACGATATTCAGCCGTATTGCACAAGTGCACCTTGGCCTGCACTGTGTTTGATTATCACGCGTGTTGCGCAGGGGTGCACTGCACTTGCGCTTGCTCCTGCTATTGCGCTTCTTTGTGGCGCAGTCTGAATATCCAGGTCCAAATACTCTACTCACACAGTTCAACACAGATGCAGAGCCTTTTGAACCCCACATTAGACCAGCTACCCTTGAACTAGAGCATGTAGAAGATCACAAGGAATATGGCCAAGAGCCAGATATCCACTGAACCAGCTCATTCTGAGGAACCTTATTCACCACCCAGAGAAGAGGGATATGCACCCTCAGTCACCAATAAACCAGAAGAAGTGTCCTATTGCAACATTCAGCAAGAACTGTAAGACCCATGTTGAAGCTCAGTTACGACACTCCTGGTGCCCCCACTGACCTGCCTCTTTATGTGGTGCATCGTGGAATTTATATCACCCCCTATCCATACCCGTATTGTGTTCAATAATCCTAGGTTATATTGTGGGGACACAGAGTACTGGAAATGTTAGGAAGATAGGCACCAATTGTCTATCTAGAAATGTCTGTGAAACTGTTGTTAATTCTGAACATACTGTTACGTTATTATGGATCCTGGGAATAGGTTAGCTAGAAAGCAGTTGTCTAGTTAGAACTGTTAGTTATTTCATTGCCTGGTTTATGTCTTTCAGATATGCACTGGATGGAAGTCGTAGAATTGCTGAGATGGCAATTCATAACCAGGTGAGAGTGTACCCCCCTTCGGGAGGGGACCTTACCTGGACTGCACCTGCTGCCCTCCTGAATGCTGCTCCTGCTGCTGCAGACTTTGATGTGGCTCTCAGCTTGACTGCATGTATATGATGGTGAGAGAGAGAGTTGCACTGCCTTGTATCCTTGGCACCTCCTGCACTCTCTGTCTTTGTGGCTGTGTGGCCACTCTTTGGATCCTGGTCCCCTGATACTGGCAGAGGGGACTGGGATCATCAAAGGCACAACCTCTACATTTTGGCACCTCAAAGTGTCTTGCTATGCACATGCAGAGGCTCCTCCCCAGTGCTTTCAGCTCTGCCATCTTGCCAGTAACCCAAATCAGTTGCCCAATGCTCTGGGCTGCCAATGAAGGAAACGGGTAGCAGCCCAAGAGGGCTGCTACATGCCATGGGTGCCAGCATACTGATGGGGGGTGCAAATAAATAATTAAAATGAACATGTTTGGAGCCAAGGTTTTTTCTGGACATGGCAGTGGCCATGTTGTTAACCTCTGCTCCCACAGCTCAACCAATTAGAGGGCTAGGAAGTCCTAGCAACAGTGGCAAAGGATTGTGGGCCAGCAAACACACAAGGACCCTCCCCAACTGTACTGATGGTCTAAAAGGACCAATTAGGGTTCAGGACAGGGCAGAAGGACTGACAGACAGCCCAGTCTGACAAATCAAACCATCAATAGAGAAATAAGTTTCTGGGCTCTCGAGGAGCTTATGGCAGTCTGAGAAGGACACAGAGGTGTTCAGACCTGCTGTGGGTGAGAACATGTGAGAGAGGCCTAGCCAGGCAAACCATCCAGCAAGCCCTTACTAGGGTTCATTCAGTAAACTCATTGGGAGCCTTATCCTGGGCTTACACTGTTCAGAGACTGTGCCACACGAGACCCTGTGGGAAAAATTGCTGCGAGTGTGAGCCTGTGGGCCATTGTTGCATACTGAAGCCGCTGAGCTGTACCATACCGAGTGGAGACACAGACCTGCATCCTACCTAGGTTGCTGCAGAACCAGATAAGGGGCCTGCCAGCTCTTAGCTATAGGGAAGGATCAGGGAGCCAAAGGGCACATGCCCTGAGTATGTGGGCACTCTCGATCTGGAGGGGAGTCAGTCCGTGGGGGTTGCTCCTAGGATCCGGCTCCTTGGGAACCAGAAAGCTGCTGTGCAGTGCTCCTGTATCCTGCGACCTGAGCCAGAAGGGCTGCACTGCTGTAGAATGTCCGAGAGACTCTGAAATGTTTTTCCCCTGACTGCTGCCTGACCTGCTGCTGTGCACTGCTCCCTGCCTCGACTGAACTGCTGCATCTGTGAGTCACATAAGTGCTGCCATTACTGGCTGAGACCTTTGTATTTTTCCAGATTTGGATCACCATTACTGTCTTTGGATTACAGTTGTGTTTCATTCATTTGCCTGTTGGATTCAGGTTCTTTAAATTGTAGTAGCACACTATGGCCTGTTGGGGGGGGTAAATTGCAAGCTTGCTAATTGTCTTCAACTGCACAACCAAAAGAACCTGGGCAATTTTGCTACCAGGCCTGCACTGGGACTGTAGTGTAATTCCTGGGCATCCAGAGTCATTGGTACTGTATTTGTCTCATACTTGAAACTGTAGTTTTACTACTGGTACAGCTGAAGAGTTGTTGCACCAAATGTAGTAAAATTATTTTCCTTGTGCCCACTGATTGGGTGGGTGCTTTATAGATGGTATGGAATCTGAGAGGGTGGTAGTGACGCACAGTATAGTGGCTCCCAGGGGGTACTGCTATAGGGTAGGAGTGTTAAAGGTGACTTGCAATTGTCTAACCTTTCCTTTCAACTTCTATGCCTATGTTCTTAAATAAAAGCACTGCTAATTTATTGAATTTTACTCCTGTGTGTGTGCCAAGTTTATATAACATGACTGAAGCGTTTATTTGTGAAGTTATCAACTGTCTTAGTGGTCCCCAGGGGGCAGGCCAGGCCAATGTAGAGAGGGAGGTGGGTAGGTACTGCATCCCAGGGAGTGGTGCTGCACACAACATCTGGCCCACATATTTTCTCTGAGGGAAGGCACTTCACTATTCATTATTTGTTCTGAAATGAACCCCCCCCCCCCAGCAAAGGAGAAAGACTTGGTCCTTTCAAAAGCTTTAAAGACCACCTACTCTCCACCCGTAGCTGCCAGTGCAATGTCTAGCTTGTCCCATGGTTAGCCCCACCACACAATCACCAAGCCTTGGGCCTCCCCGATCCTGCCCCTGTGGTAGTGCACCTAGTGGATATCCCAGTTAGTGTAGATATGTCCTGCACAGCCTGCACAATGTATGAGAATGAGTACGCAAAAGTGTAACTACCTACTGTCTCTATACTCGCCCAAGACACACAACTGATTATGTACCTATGATTTTTCCACTGTATAGCCAGCTTTCACAAAATGTAAACCTCAATTCCTCGCATTTTTGTTTGTATCAATGACAGCGTCGGTTCCAACTGCCAGCACTTTTGACAATGTCAGGCTCCTTGACTGAAGCTGAGTAGCTACCTAATCTGTATAGGCCTCCTTTTGCTAACTTAATTGTATTATCCACGTTATGTGATTTTTCTAACCACTGTATTGCACTGTCCAATTGTTCTTTTGACTGTACTTTGACGTGGAGCCTTTGTAAATGAGTCAATGACTCAAAGGTTGTAAATCCAATCTCCTCAATAAATAAAGAACGAACCTTAACCCCCTCAACCAGGTGGGCCCTGTACAGCTACCCGGCAGGGTTGTCAACCCAGACACAGCCCCAGGAGGTGACATTGATTCCTTAGATAAGGGCTTTAAAAACATCATGACTGATGAGAGGATTATGCTTTAGAGTGGTTTGCAACAATACTTTATAAGCACATGAGCTAAGCACATAGTTTGAGCTTGTAACTAAAAGCGCAGGACATTGGAAATAAGTGCACACATTCATAGTTTGTTGTTCATGGAATCCTGGCACAAGAATGTATACAAATTTTTTGCTGCCCTATAAAATGTGAGTGATGTCCTGCATTCTGTATTTTTGTATCTCACTTGGGCGATTAAGCAATAGGACATGACAAAGTGTACAGTGTGGTGGGATAATGACACACCTCAGGTGCATCGAGAGGCATGAGGCATTGATGAGTGCCTTCAACCACCTGGGGTGTGCCATTATCCCACCACAACCCACAACCTGGAGTGTCTTATTGTGATTATAAAATGGGTCCAAGATTTTTTTCTGGGGGTGGGTGAAGAAATGCACCAAAATAAGAAAAAAAACATTTTTATGACCTTTTTTTAAAGTTCATCCACCTCCCCAAAATAGTCCCAACACAGCCCAGCACTGACATGTCATCTGAGGGTCAAATATTATGCACTGCAAAATACATGTATTTTCAAATAATTACTGGTGACCCCCTTTATCAACCTGAATTCAGACACTGTTAAAATGCCATAATAAACCAAAATCAAGTTATTACGGCATTTCATCACCTTAAAGTCACTGTTAGAATCCTTGAGTGGTACTCTGTACTCAAGACAGCTCGAGTGCTAAGTCACAGATTTTCCCCCACAAAGCGCTTCTTCTTACTACTGTGAGCTTCAACACAACTGCCTCTGTCCAAGCCATTTCTTCACAAGCACCTCTTTCTGTAAGACAAAAAAATGGAAAAGCGATTTCAGCTGCCGAAAGAAAGTGAAAGGCAAGCATTTATACAAGACCAGAAAAAACAAAATACATCTTGAAAGACAGGTAGCGATTTAAAATTACTCTCCTCATTCCTGTCAGAAAAGAACGAGACCTGTTTCAAATACCACCAAAAGAGCTAGATCTCCTTTTAGCAGAATTTATTTTCTGTGTCAAAAAAGCCGACGGTTCCAAATACGAACCAAATACACTCAGAAGCATATTAGCCAGCATAGACAGACACCTCCGAAATGAAAAGTATACCATTTCCATATTCCAAAGCACTGAATCAGAGTTTATTGAGACAAAAGAAACCTTAAGAGCCAAAGAAAAATACTTAAAAAAATAGGAAAGGAGAACAGACCTCTGACAGCCCAGCCCGTTTCAGAAGAGAACATAAACCTCCTCTACACATCTGGAACCATGTCATTGAGAACACCAGCAGCACTAGTGAATTTTATTTTTTCCACATCGGCTTACATTTCGCATTGCAAACAAAGGAACAATATGACTTAAGGTGGGGCAACATCACTGAAGGGAAAGACTCCATCGGGCATCGCTATCTTGAGTATTGTGAAAGACAGACTAAAACCAGGATGGGGGAAAACCCCTGTGATGTGCACCCTGTGGCACCCAGACTGTACGAGAATCCCACAAATCCTGACACAGACCTACTCAGAGCCTACGACTTAAAACCAACCAACCACAATCTACAATGACAGCAGAATCTCCTTTTTATCTAGCTCCTAATATAAACCTCATCCCTGGAAAATCACTCTGGTTTCGGTCAATGAAAATCAGAATGAATAAATTAAGAAAAATGATGTCAAACATGAAACTGTCTGCTGGAATACCAGACGAAAAAAGAATAACCAACCATAACACTAGAAAAACATATATCCAGCATCTGATAGATGCAAATGTGCCACCTACAGACGTCCAACAAGTCTTCGGACATAAATGTTTGCAAAGCATTAACAATTACTCCACCCTGAGTGAAAAAAAGCAAAGGCAAATATCGAATATTCCTAATAAGGTACCCAGTTTTGACTCCATTCCAAGGACCTCAAGAGACTTGCCATGTCTTCCCCTTTCATCCGTACAGCTAACCCTGTGTCCAGTGGGACAGTTCCCCAAATTACCACAGTTCTAGGTGAAAAACTAGAATTTGTTACAAAATTCAAGTATCTGGGAGTTTGGAGAGACCAAAGACTCTCCTTCATTGAACATATCGAGGACTTGCTAAAACGACTTCGGCAAAGGCTTGGCCTGTTTTTTAGAATAAACCAATTTCTCACAATAGATGCCAAGAAACAACTGGTCCAATCCATTTTCCTATCATTGGTTGATTACGCTGATTTCCTCTACAGCCAATGCCAAAACTCTTGCGTGGCTAAACTGGACACATTCTACCATCGAGCACTGAGGTTTATAACGGGACTTGCCTTTGACATGCATCACTGCACCCTATATGCGGCAGGGGGGTGGACATAACTAAAGTTCAGGCGCCACAGAAATGCCGCTCTCTGGACCTATAGAGTCATCTCTAATAAGCTGCCTTACTATATCTCTTGCTGTCTTTCCCTAAGTATAATTGGGAAATACGTGTTAAGAAGTTACTCAGCTATTACACTTAAAGTACCCAAAGCAAAATCCCACTTCGGCAGGGCAGCCATAAGCTTCGTGCTACCTACCTTATGGAACGGTCTACAAAAAACCCTCAAATTAAGCACTCTAATCAGTATAAATGCCTTCAAGATGCTTTATTTCCATACAATCAGAGAAGTATGTAACTGCTTCACCCACTCAGACCCAGTACTGGTGTCTGCACTGGTATATAGCCATGCCTAGACCCACTTTTAAGTACTGACCCCCAAGCTTGCTCCTCACAAGCCTAATTGTTCTCTCTCTCTCTCTCTCTCTCTTATCCCCCTGTCTTATCAACACTAGGCCCGTCCATCCCATTATCCTTTCTTTCCCAACCTCGGATAGGAGCTCATGAACCCTGGGTTGTGACATCTTACCATGCCCCGTACTTTATAGCATTCAATCCCGGGGCTCACACATACTCCTTTTCTCCATCCACCTTCTCTACATCCCGTTTTACCAACTCCTCTCTGTGCACCGTGCCCTCCTAGCCTTTCTCCCCTTACCTCCCTCCCTTCCCCCTACCTTCACCTCTACCTGGTGTATATTTTATTTTATTTTTTTTCTTCCGTTACTTCCTCCTGCAACCTTAGATAACCTGCTTTATCTTCCTATAGACACTTCTATGTATGTAAATACCCTGTAATCTGTACAATATCTGTATAATTCTATGTACATAGGAACTTCTTTTTCTTCCTCTCTGTAAATGGTATTATCTGTGTTGCCTTGTAAATACCTGTGTTGACCTGTATATACAATTGTTCATGCTCCACCCAGGTCAGTCTTGCAAATGAGCTTCCGCTCAATGATGAACGCCTGGTTAAATAAATACTTAATTGATTGATTAATTGATGTCCAGCACTGTCCCCCAGAAGATCTCCACTGCCAGCACCAGTGCCACCTACGAGGCTGTCTATGGAAGGCACTACGAAAAGCCTGCATACCTTGCTCGGTCCCAGCCTTGTCTTCCACGAGGGGCGTAACTGTCAACATCAGTCAGCATGGCCCAGCACCAAAGAATCCCAGACCATGGGTCATCAATGACAGTGACTCTGAATAAATCAGCCTGGCATGTAAGTAGCCCACCACAACAAAACCGCAATAACAACCACTTCAAAAACCTCACATTTTTTTTAAAGGAAAACTACACCCAAAACTTTAAAAAATATATGTTGTGCAGAGTGTTTTAATTTGTATGTGAAGTTCTTGTGTTTCCTTCCCTCTGACTGGTATTAGGAGTTTTTCCTAAATTAGCCTGCTAGCTTTAGGGTAGTTTTACGACCCCTGGAGATCACCATATCAAATAGTTTTATTGCATTTCCTTATCCTACAATGCACCTTGTTTCATGTAATGGTGATGTAGCAGAGCCCATAAACCCAGCAGAAAGCACTGCATTACAATTAGTTCACAACAACAGAGATGGCTATATTTTAAAATCTGTAGAATTCAGCTTGGTGACCATCCTCATCCTAAAGGTTTTACTGTCCTGAAAAACTTTGCTGCTAGTAATTTTTGTGCAGCTTGTAAAGCTTCCAAGATATTTAGTTTGTTTGGCATCCGTGTGCTGAATGTTGGGTCTCTCTTACATCACAGTCACATGAGACAAAATGCACTGTGAGAACCAGAAATACAATTACACTATCAGGTATGGAGATCCCCAGGGGGTCGTAAAACTAACATAAAGCTAGCAGGCTAATTTGAGAAAAACTCCTAATACCAGTCAGAGGGAAGGAAACACTAGAACTTCACATACAAATTAAAACACTCTGCACAACATATATTTTTTCAGGTTTTGGGTGTAGTTTTCCTTTAAGTACTGAAAAAGATTGTAGAAAAGCACAATTTGACAACACTCCTTAGTTTTTTTTTTCCTCTTTTACAGGTTTCTACAGCAACCAGAAGATCTTCACCGCCACAGCAACACGTCCTGCTGGTCACACTGCAAACAGCATAATTTCAGTTAAGTTGCTAACCATTTTAACTTGCTAGCATTTCTAAACAACTTCTTAAATGTTGCATAATCTTTGACTCATTTCCTGTTTACCGATCTCCCGCTCTCCAGTGGACTTCTACAAGCTACTCGACTGGACTTCTCCAACGGGACTTGGACTCCTGGTATTCAAACAATTTAAACTCTGCATTTTAAGAGAAAAAAATCACTGTGTTCTTCATAGTTCTTAACATTTAAAAATATGCCAAAATCGGTTTAAGAAAACCTGTTGTGTTACATGAAGTTACAATAAAACTAATTCTGGGCCAGCCCAGTGGCACTGAGGTCGAGGCACTGGACACCACACCTCATGCCATGCTGGTGACCCATGTTCGGTAGCAGACTCGGGATGCTGGGGGTCGGATGGGGGGAGATAGGCTGGAGCGTCCGATGGCAGCTCGCCTTCTCCGGTGGGAGGGATGGGGTTTATCCTGGCATGTGCTGACCCCTGGCAGAGGCTGAGAAGCATGCCAGCATATCAACATCTTGGAGGTTGGATTGGCTACGGGCAGAGGTCTGTGGACCAATCACCTCTGGACTGGCATAATTGGGAAGGGTGGAAGCTGCGGACGTCAGAGTTCGCACTTGACGTTAGGGCATGCAGCTTCCACACAGAAAAGGGAGAAACACACCCAGTGGAGCTGGGAAGACTGAGTGCTGACCACATCCTGATGTGCCGCCAAGCCACCACTGCCCGGGGACCTGATGCAATTTCAAGATTCTGGGGTTTGGCCTCCTCCTGCCCCCACCCGGAGGGGAAACTGAGGCAGGATGGAGGGATCCGGGCAGTAGGTGAGCTGGTGGCAGGGAGGAGGTTCAAGGGTGACTCATGATGTGGCGGCTCCATTGGGCAGTAGAAGGGGAAAAAATAGAAATTCTAAAAAAAAAAAATAATAATAATTCTGAACAAAAAGCAGGATCTTTTTTCCCCTATATGAAAAACGCTGGCTGAGACTATTTGCACCAGTAATTATAAAAAATAAAAGATAGTTAAGTGTGTGCATATGAAAATGTTTTTCACACCCGAGGTGTGTGATGACCACATAAACCTCTCGAGCTTAGCTCGTGAGGTTTATGGGTCATCACACATCTCGGGTGTGAAAAAAAAATATTCATAACACACACTTGCCTATCCATTATTCTCTGTTTAGCTCTTAAATCCTTTATTTTCCCCAACCCATCTCCATTTACCTTTTTCCTCACCTTTCCTCCTCCTTTTTTGTATTATTTTCTCCTTTTTCCCTATCCTGTTTATTTTCTGTCTTGCCTACATTTAATAGATGGAATGTTTGCTATCGATGGAATACAAGAATGTGAATCTCTGCTCAATTCTACTGACAGAATCTTTATCTCCACTATCACACAACAGGTCTCAAATGGAACCAGGGCTTTTGTTTTATCAGTAGAAGGTTAAACAGCAGATTTCCCTAGTAAGCAGGTGAGGATAGGAGGGGGATAGTTAATGGTCAGCAAAAAAAACCCATAAATTAAAATTGTAATTACTTCAGTGCTTCATTTTTTAAGTTACGTATGTGTATATGAAGAAGATTATGAGGACAAATAACATTTCATTATTATATAGTGTACAGTAGAGCATTGTTCTGTATAGAATTCCATCCCTTTCAAAATGCTGTTGTACCACAATTCAAAGGTTATGGAATGTGATTGTAACCTTCTGTGGTACAACAGCATTCTGAAATCTCTAGAGACTGCACAAGTCAGTTTCATTCTGAAAGCCAAAGAACTGCTGTGTGCACATTTCACATAATGCTATATACTTTAAAAAATACAGGATAAAAGCCGGCCTGGTGGTGCTGAAGGCTGAGGCGCTGGACGCCTTACCTCATGCTACGCCAGCGACCTAAGTTTGGGAACGTGCCGGCATGGGGGGGAGGGTGAGAGCAGGATACAGCATTCACTCTCCTTTCCCAGAAGGAAGGGGGTTACTCACCCGTAGTCACGTCACCAGATGGAGGTCCGGTGACAGGCATAGGCAGTTGTCGGTACAACTGGTAGGGTGGGACACGCGAGTGCCTCCACATGTGTACATCACATAAGGATGTAGGAGAAAATGGAAAATGCCAGGGTTCCACAGGTACTGTGATGACCCAGTCGCGCAGGCAAGTCTACCCTCTGCCACCAGATTTGGCATACCAGGTTGGTGGGTGAATGCCAGCATCTCCCCGTCTGGCCCTGCCGTGGAGGGGGAATCTGTGGGGGAACCTCAGGGGGCAGACGAGCTGGGGGTCAGGCCAGAGGATGAACCCCTCCAAGGGAGGGATCATAGCCCCTGTGGAGCCCACAGAGGAGAAGAAAAAAAAATACAGGATGAGCAACTTTATGTACAACCAGTAAGTTCTATCACCTCAGGATTCTGATCCCCATGGATCCCTCAAGCTTCGCTCTCGAGGTCAGAGGGAATTAAAACCCCTCTGTGGCAGAACACACTGGTTGTACATAGTTGCCCATCCAGTATTCTCAATGTTTTATAAATTTAAGGCGGTTTTATTTGTAGGGCCTAGTTGACAGTTTTTAGTGAGTAAAGGTGTCAGCCATGTTTGTGATGGCAATCAGGGATGTGCAGTTCTACTGATTTTAGTGTGAAGAGGCTTCCGGATCTTTATCCAGTGCTGTTGTGCTGAGACAGCACTAGCAAAGATGGCCTTCAGATCAGGTTTCACGATTTTTAAAACCCATTTTATAATGAGAGATTTAGAACTACTACGCTGACCTGACCTTACTAAAATGTGGGACACTGGGCCTCATAACATGAGACACAAATGTGAAAATACAGACTCAAAAGAACATGGTTGAGAAACACAGGTGCCAGAACCTATAGGCGAGGGGGGTGGCAGCACTTTTACCCATGAGCATTCAAGATTCCCTTTAATGCATGCAAGATTAGAAGGGATGCAATCACGGTCTTTTTTGTAGACATTACAGCCCTCGCACTTTTCCCCATGTTCTGGCACCCATGTTGAGAAACCAGTGCCTTTATTATCTTCTGATGCTTTCGCAGCCAAAGGTAAGGAGACTGAAATGTTAGCCACACGATTTAAGGCATAAGATGAGTGTTTGGGGGGCATGGCTAGCTACCTAGCTGATTGGATGTACTTTTGGAAGCTCCTTGATTAACATCCATATATTGGTTTTAGTTTCCTATTTTCAGCCACTGTTTTGGTGATAAAACTACCCCAAAAATATTCTACAAGTGTAGTGAGCAAATTGAGAGACTTTCGATAGAATGGGTCAGAAAACAACGGCTCAAAAGGCAAATTTCTTTGCCCCTCATGGAGGGGCCTCCAAGCCACTGTCTGTTCCTGTAACCTCCTCAACAGGGGAACAGAGCAAGGAGGAGTCCATACTGGCGTCACTGGAATCTCTACAACTGGCAGTGATGTCCTTGATTAAAACGGTCCAACTAATAGTTAAAAAATTGGACACTTACCATTAGAGAATAGTGGTGGTAGAGCAAATGCTGGATGGAGTGGTGGAAGTGGCATAAATGGCTGATAAATCATTGGAGTGGGCCCAAGCAGCAGCAGCTATCTGCATTAAGGAACAAGTCCTTCTGCAGTCCCATGTGGAGCATCTGGAGAACATTACCAGGGCTGCAAATGTGCGCATTATTGGGATGCCAGAGGGTATTGAGGGAGAAGATCTGTCCTCATTTCTGATCACCTGGATGTTGGAAATGCTCAGCCTGGATCTCCAGGGGTTGGTGGTCTGGGCCTACCGAAATACCACTCATCGAGCTGACGGAGCGAGAATCATCATACTTGTCATCACATCTGCAGCTGTGATGGACCGCATCCTAGAGGCAACTCAAGCTAAATGAGGAGTGGAGATGGAGGGGAACAGGATCATACTGTTTCCCTATCTTTCATATGCAACCCGCATGAAGTGTGAAAGTTTTGATGCCATTCGACAACACTTGCAGGGCGTGGATATCCCTAACATTATGCTCATGCTGGCCTGCCTTCTTGTCACGGTGGGTAGGAAGGCCTGCGTTTACTCAGATCCCAAGGAGGCCGCTAAACTTTTGGTGAAGCTGGAAGCAGAAAGAGCGGCAAGAGAGGGGGACTCCTCTTAGGACTCTGATCAGGGGGATACTTGAACTTGAATTGTAAGTGACATTATAACTTCCAGTTTTTCAAAGTGCTTGAGGCAAGTATATCTCTTGTCCTAGTTTCACACTGTTGTTGGACTGACTGGGGAGTTCCCTTTCTCATTTTATTGACTTTTTGTTGGGACCGATCTATGGTCTATCTATGGCTTACTAATATCATATTTAGATGACTGGGGTATGGGGCTACTTTTTTTTTTTTGAGCCAGATGGATATTATAAGAACTTAATGGATAAATATATTTCGATGTACAGCTTGTTTTCCAATTAGTCAGAGCTTGGCCTTGGGAAGGGACATTATGACGTTTTATTGTGTTTGCAATTCTGTATAGTCCATGGAATATGGTGGGTTTGTGGAGTAGTTAGACACTATAGGTTGTTAATGTTTGCAATGTTTGGATGTTGGGTGGGAGTATACTGAGAGGGAAATTTAGCTACTAAATAATTGCATATAACACAAAGACAAGAGTGCTGGGTTTTTCATTTCTGTGATACTGTTTTTGCTGGGGTCTTTTAAAATTTAGGCATTGGCAGCAATAGTTAATTGGGTGATATTTTGGGAGGTAATTATAAAATATGGCATTCCCTCAAATTGTGTTACAATGGTAGCAATGACTTAATCATCTGACTGTCAATGTCTTCTGATTCGGTATGCTACATTGCATAGTTCAGAGTCTTTATGTGTACTGCTTTGACATAAATTGTATAAATAAAAAGTACTGCACTTATATAGCTACCAGTTAAATTATGGGGACTAATACCAAAATTCAGAAAAAGTGCAAAATATTATTTTTTTAATTTTATTTTCCATATCAATATTAAAAAAGTGTATCAATATACTTTATTGTTATAGAAAAAGTACATCAATAACATTTTTTACAATAAAACAGTTCTGTCATGATGTAAATATGTTTATCGATATAGCTAGCGAAAACTGACCTTTTTTATATCAATAACATAGAAAATAATGGATGGACAACAGTGAACAACAACACAGTGTTCACTTTGTGAGGTTGTCATGACAACCAAGTAGATCTCGAGAGCGAAAAGTCAACTCAGCATCATTGTTTACTGTTGCCTGTCCATTGTCTTTTATACTGTATAGGCAACAATTAAACATCGACAGCGCATTTCTTGAGAAATCTGTTTAAAAAGGCATTGCGCCGCTGTTTTAGTCTTCCCCCTCCCCCCATGATCAAGCCCCGCTCTGTCTCCTGCTCACACAGACTAAAATTTGTTTTGTACAAAATAACAATTTCATATAAAAATCCAGCTAAAGACAATACCTGCAGAACCAACACTGCTCAGTCCCAGGACATTAAAGGCTTTATGATTCCATAAAACACATAGTTATAGCCTGTCAAAGCTCCATCCACATAATCAGTGCTGGAACAATCTACTTCCTGTTGAAATTGAAACTGAAAGGTAAGCATTGTACACATCATTTCGGGGGGGGGAGGCGCTGTTTTATGAATGTCTAGAGCTGTGGTTATAATATTTTTTTTTCCTGCAGTTTCTTCCGACAGTTGAAAAAAAATGAGCAATCGGCACAACTGCCAGAGAAATGGGAGACCAAGGGCATTCCAAGTTGTTGTACCGTCGTAGTGATGTACTCAAAAGGTTACAGCAACCCCCTGACATCACTGCAATAGTACAACCACCACCAGGGTTCATTTTTCAGCGTGGGATTGTGGAATTGGCCTGCCTTTTTTCTGAATTGACCCCCTTTTTTTTTGTGAATGGGACCAGTGACGAGCCGCGCTACGCGCTTGGCAGTGCATGCAGGAGTTCGGTCAATTTTGAAAAAGCTCTGTGGCTTACTTGCTCATGTGACTCCCTTTGGTTACTTCCGGGAAGACGCTTCTGTTGCGTTTGACAGGGCAGGCAGACTTTGGGTTACACTGTAGGATCCGATCGTGCTATTGGGTTGCTATCCTTGTGGAACATGAAGCCAGAGAAGCAGCAATCAACTCACTGGTGCCAAGGAGAGCAAATGCCAAGTACAAGGGGTAGGTAAGTAACTTGGCAGGGGAGTGGGAGGGTTTACTGGCACAAATCTGACAAGTGAACCATCCTATCCACTTAATACTTGCACAGCACTGGCGACAGTGAATCAAATGTGTGTTTTTCTGTAGCACACATGGTCACTGTCACTGTCAATGAATGTGCAAGTAGAATGAGAAAGCATTTCAGAGGAAGTTTTCGGAGAGTGCAGATGTCATTTGTGTTTGCTCTTAGTTGTTTCAGCGTCAGTGATGAGCAGTTAAAAATGGGCCATAAATAACATTCAAGTTCACAGATTTCTGCATCTTAACAGATACTGAGGACTGCAAATTGTGTGTTTTGCATTACTTAGTAGCTACTGACCACACTGTTTGCTCTTCTGGCTGGCGCTAGTACTACTTCTGTGTAGGCAGTAATCAAGACTGTGTTTTCTGTTAATAGATGGCATGAGCAGCAACAGGCTGGTGCAGATTTGAAAAAAATATATCTAAATATATGACGAGGTACACTAACTCAGTCACAGGACCTGGCAAAAGGAATAACTTTTTTTTTCTTCACTCAGGAAGCTGAGTTGCTTCTCTAGTGTTTTTCAGTTGTCTCCTGAGCTGTCCGAAGCAACAGATACACTAGTCTAAGGAGGCTGTAGTTTTCAATTGTCTGTCCTTACAACCTGACTTCTCTCATACTTGAATACTACAGCAAGGTGGTTATTGGTGACAAAAAGGCTTAGGGGCTTAAACCATTTGGATTTGAAGTCAAAGTTGTGTGAAGTGGGTTTCTTTTGATCAAGCCATGCTGTAGCTGCTCACAGTCTAAAAGGGGACTAGAAAGAGGAATGAACTTGCCTAATGTGCTGCCTGTGTAACAGTATTAAACAAAACTTCGGCCAGAGGCAGAGTGCAGTTCAGTGCTCGCCAGGGAAAAAATATATCACTCAGAAGTCTGTACACTGCTACTTCTCTATATAAAGCCAGCTTATTATGAGCAGCTGTGCCTGTCATAGCTGCTGCCTCAGCAGTGCTTGCTATGCATATAATTTTTTAATGAAAACTTCTAAGATTAAAAAAAAGGTCACTTACGTGAGTCGATGCAACAAACTAAATTAATTGTTTGTCGTCGTCATTCTGAGACATGTCCCCATATTTTCTTAATGTGTCCCCAATTTTTTGAGACCTGTGGGACATTGTCCCATTTAAAAAAATGTTTAGAATGAACCCTGCAGCACCTTAGGAATTCATTGAATTCCATGCACAATCATGCTCTCCTATACAGCATATAATTACTACTGTTACATAGTAATGATATAATAAGGATGCCATTTCCCTTAGGCTGCCGCCGACATAATATTCTGTCCTAAAAATCTATGCGTTCTGAATCTTCCGGCAGCCAGCTGGACTTCAAGCTTTCAATGTTTCTAGCCCCAGCAGTTCCAGAATAAGATCTTTCAAAAGATATTTTCTTTAAAATGAGATAACTTTGGAACTGTTCGGGATAGAGACTGATTTTTTTAATCAGTTAATATATCACTGCAATAAACGTATATTAATATAAAAAACATAAAATGTTTCACTGCAAACAGAGGAAAAAATGGCACAGGAGGTAAAAAAATGGGACACAACTTTTTATAGGTACATCAGCAAAAGGAGAAAAACCAGGGGTGGGATAGTAAGGTTAAAAGGGGAAGAAGGGGAGAGTGCGTGGAAGGGGACTTGGAAAAAGCTTCAATACTGAACAGATATTTTTGTTCTGTATTCACAGAAGAAGGAGAAGGTGAAGATTCACAGTTAGACAACATGAACAAATATGGGACGGATACCAGTCCATTTATAGAAAAGAGAGCCCTAAAAGAACTCACAAAACTGAAAGTGGACAAGGCACTGGGACTGGATGGGATACATCCTAGAATATTAAGGGAACTATGGGAGGTGCTGGCAGTACCACTGGCAGCTCTAGAGGACTGGAGGAGGGCAGATGTAGTCCCTCTTCACAGAAGTGGAAGTAGGCTGGAAACTATAGACCAGGCAGTCTCACCTCAATAGTGGGGAAAATTATGGAATTACTACTTAAAGAAAGGATTGTGGAATATCTTGAATCCAGCTGAGCACAGGATCTGAGACAGCATGGATTCACAGTGGGAAGGTCATGTGAAACAAACCTAATTGATTTCTTTGACTGGGTGACTAGGGTCGTGGATCAGGCGGGAGCAGTGGATGTGGCCTGCCTGGATTTCAGTAAGGTCTTCGATTCCATTCCTCACAGAAGACTGGTGAATAAGCTGGGCAGCCTGGGAGTGGGTCACAAGGTGGTAAACTGGGTTAGGAACTGGTTGAGTGTTAGAAAACAGAGGGTGGTGGTAAATGGAGCTCAATCTGAGGAAAGGAGGGTGACCAGCGGGGCGCCACAGGAATCAGTCTTGTTTAATGTCTTCATAAGTGACATTATGGAGGGGCTGGAAAGAAAGGTATGCCTCTTTGTGGATGACATTAAAATCTGCGACAGGGCAGAGATGCCAGGAATGGTGGAAAAAATGAGGAAGAACCTAGGTAAACTGAAGGAATGGTCTAGAACAAAGGTCTGCAACGTGAGGCTCGGGAGCTGTATGTGGCTCTTTGCTGAGTTCATGCAGCTCAGTAGCTCCTAACCCCTCAAAGGTCCAGCATTTATGGTTCTATGCATCACTGCTATTGTGCTCCAAAGGATCTGGGACACTGAATGTAGGCTTTTTGACTATTTATGTAGGGCCACCTTTTAAAGGTCATGTATATGAATAACACATACACAGTGATGTGCATGATGCTGGGGCAGTTACAGGTAATCAAGAATAGTTATAGAGGGGAGGCTGTTGACTCTGCAGTGCCCCCCATATTTTAAGTCTGTATCAATATTCCCATCTGTGTTGTAGATCTTGGCCAGTACAAGGTGAGCCAGCAAACTTTTAAAAGCTTGCTCAAGAACTGCTTGATGGCATAGTGGTAAGGATTACTGTTGACCAATTTGGTGACCTAGGTTGGTACCAAAACAAAGCACATTAAGTAGTAATGTCAATAAGAATCCAGTTTGGATGCCTCCTGTCCTGACTCTACACATGTGCTTCCCTGGTAGTCCAAGGGAGGAACCATGTTGGCAGGGATGTGCAGTGCTGGACATATTGCCAAATGTCAGCATGGCTTGTGATGTCTGTAATTTGATGCAGAGGTACTAGACATCAAGTTAGGTGTTTATGTAAACAGGCTAGACTTGTGGATGGCCATGCCCAGTCACACTTGCCCAAGACATTTGTGCCCCAAGTGGAAGGGAGAGAGTTGAGACAAAGGTAAGAAAATGTAATCAGATTGGCCAGCAAGATGAATTCTTACCATCTACCACACAGGATTGTCCATCCAATTCTTTTATTATTCTTCCTTGTTCCTTAATAAATGCTGAACATTCTATATGCTTTGTTGGGTTATCCCACATCAGTTGGGATCTAGCCCCATATCAGTTGTCTCAATGAGTGTGAGGTGGAGGAGACAACCACAGTTACTTCAGGATGATGTGCAGTGGCTGGAATGTGAGGAAGACAGTAGTTCCTTGGGTGGGATAGGAGATTGTTATGATGGAAGGAGGACTGAGTGAAGACATGGGTCATAAAACTGCAAGAAATAGTGTTTTTTTTGTTTTGTTTTACAAGTTTTTCTTGTATTCTTAACAAGGCACTGGTACCAGTGAATCAGCCATACAGCTTATGATCAAAATGTCACATCCAACAAAGAAGAGAGAAATAGTACGAGTGTAATATTTCTGGAAGACTTGAGTGATTTTGGTTTTATCAACAGAGATGGGCATATGTTCCATGTGTGATGTGCAGAGAAAGTCTTTACAAGAAATAAGAAGTTAAACTGCAAGGGCATGTCAAAATAAAACATTTACAAATGCCATAAAATATGAAAGAGAGGCATACAAGAAACACATTTCTACACTTAAAAATAAACTGGGCCAAGAGAAGATTGCTTAGACTTCATGGCATGCATCTGTCCAGCTTCCACAGAGCCCTGCAGGTGCTTTGTACAGGCAACAGTTTTGTAGATGGAGAGGTTACGAAGGATGCCGTTTTTAAAATGGGCCTACACTTGTCTGTAGATCTCATGGAACAGAGCAGAATTTTACTGTATGCTAGATTTGGCTCGGGCTTTTCTTGAACACAAGACCATGAGAGACCATGCAAAGAACATTTTGTGAAATATGGACTCTTATCCATGTTTGTGATATGAGGTTATCTTACTGTGTCTCTCTTGTGCTCGATGAACCAATAGTTAACAAATATATTATACAGCACAGCTGGCACTTGTAGTCCATTCCACTGTCTGAATATATTAGGAATTAAGGCTGAGTTATTATTTACCCTTGTGGCAACAGGATCAGTGTTCAAGTTTTTCAGTTTTCTCAGAGAGGGTTTGGAGACTGAGAAGCTATCCATGGATACACTTGGTTAATGTCTGACAGACTGTGCATCTACTGTAGCATGATAGTCCATACCAAGTGAGATAGAAGCTTGAACCTCTCAGAGCAACCTGGTGGTACATTGTGCTTTGTAAACTGGCATATCCTGCAAGCTGAAATGTTTGCACATTTACAGTGGATGATAAATGCATCACTGTCATTGAAAACAATTGATAAGTTACACTTTTTAGTGGTTTGCTTTGAGCAGTGTCTCCAATTAAATAATATTTGTTTTATTCAAATACACTTGGAGATAATTTGAAGTAAAATTAAGCATTACAAAAGACATCTGCTATGCATGCACTCATAAGGTTCTCTGGTGATCAGATCTGTCATGGCAGGTGGACATGTGGCTCCTAGACCTGAAAAGGTTGCAGACTCCTGGTCTAGAGTGTGGCAGCTGAGATTCAATGCGAAAAAGTGCAAAATCGTGCATTTGGGACACAAGAACTCAGGGGGATAACATGATGGGGGGGAGATATTGATGCTCACCAAACAAGAAAGGGATCTGGGGGTAATCATATCTGATGACCTAAAGGTGGCCAAAAAATGTGCCAAGGCTGTGGAGAGAGGCAGTGGGATGCAGTGGTGCATAGGGAGAGGTATCACCAGCAGAAGAAGGGAGGTGGTGATGCCACTTTACAGATCATTGGTGAGGCCTCATTTGGAATATTGTGTTTAGTCCTGGAGGACGCATCTCCGTAAGGACACAGACAGGCAGTTCAAACAAGGGCAACAAAGATGGTGCCATGCCTGCACCAAAAGTCATATGTGGAGAGACAGGGAGACCTCAATATGTATAATCTGGAGGAGAGAAGAGGAGAGACAGGGGAGATATGATAGAAATCTACAAATATGTAAAAGACATACATAGGGTACCAGAGGGTAGCATCTTTCAGAAAAGGAGATGTACAGGAATGAGGGAAAATGACATGAGGTTGGAAGGGGGTAGTCTAAAGGGTAGCGTGAGGAAATATTTCTTCACAGAAAGGATGATAGGTGCATGGAATAAACTCCCAGCGGAGGTGGCAAACACAGTGGGGAATTCAAACATGCATGGGATGGGACAGGCATAGGGGGAACCCTAGCGATATGAACTATGAGGTAAACCTGGAGGTCAAGCAGGGTTTGCGGATTTTCAACTTTTTTCCTTTTTTAATTGGACAACAAATTGAGATAACAATAACACTTTTAAAGTGCTCTCATTTTTACCATATCGATATTTATATTATGTAGCAATGCAGGAGAAACGTATTAACTGTTCAAATCGGACAGCTTTCAAAATGTAGCTTCAAGCAGTATAAAATACATAAGATTATTTTTGAAAATAGAAGATTTTAGTGGCTGTTCTAAAAATAAACACATTATTTTCTGGGTTGTGCAAAGTTTATGATTTAGCATCTTCATGCGTTATGTATCTGGTGAAACTTCACAGCACCTTTCTCTGTAAGTGCAGCCCAGTTAGACCCACACGCTGCTGTCAGCCCCAACTAAGTAGAACCAATCACTTTGAAAGCAGTCTACTACAGTGCGGCCTGGGGGCGGGGCGGCCCGGGGCGGCCCCCTCTGGGTTTTTAGCGGTTGCAACAGGCTCACCGGTGAAAGTCTATTGGACGCCCTATCCGTCATTCAGCCTGTGGTCGAGGTATTTCCGTTGTCAAACAGTGTCAGAAAACCAAAGTTGAGCTAAGTTTGTCCATCACTTAGCTGGTTACCTCCAGTGAGCAGCGGCAGCCGCGAGTACTGTGGGCAGTCTGTTTGAAGTAGGCGTCGGGGAACAGCTGACGGCTCTGCGGCGCTGTGTGTCAGTAGCTGGAGCAGTGCAGGAGTGTATGCGGCGCACCTCAGTCCCCCTCATTGATTGACTCCCCCAGGACTCAGACTTATACACTCATCGAAAGCTGCACTCAGTAAGTGTCCTATTTACAGTCCTGATGAGACTACGGTATTGCATATCGGGCTGCTTATTGTGTTAATTACTCAGAGTCCCGGGGTACCGTTCTGCTGGGGGAGGCTGGGCTTCTAATACTTATGAAGCCAAGACTGCAGCGGCCCGTTGGGCATCGTGGAGAAGCATAACTTTTCTTGGCAGTTTCGTCTGCTTTCCAACATATACCCCCATTTGCAATTACCTTTTTTCTCCTTTATTTTCATTATATTGTTTGTCGAATTTCTGGGTTTGTTTCCGCTTCCCCTTACTGCTGCAAGTCAAGCAGGGTCCGTTTAGCATTAAATCCTCGGGGGTGTATGGTGGGTGTGAACCTATTAGTTACCTGTGACAGTGAATGAGGTATGTCAACAGGCAGGTTTTCTCTGTTGTGAGGCGTCTCTCTGAGATGATCACACTCCCAAAAAGCTGCAGTTAAGCAGGCTGGGGGCTGGGTGTAGCAGGGTCGGTGTATTTTTCACTGCGAGATGAACAACTAGCTAGATTGCGATAAGTCAGCGGACCAAGCGTTAGGATAACTTATGCCGTCGAGGTGTCATACGAAAGTGTTTTTTAAGTTAACTTCGGATACATGCACATTCTGTCTGCGTGCATTAAAAATTAGAATCAGTCATCTCACTGGCACACACCTTGAAATGTACATGCAGCGGCTGGTGACAACAGTTGCTTTTTAAGTATTCAGGACAGTCGGAAACAACTTGAGTTGTTGGGACATGCTCTATTGGCAATGGCTCCAGTTTTAAATTCTTACCTACTGCAGTCACAGTCCGGATGATTTGTCAAGACTTGCAATGCTGCACAGGCTTTAGGTCAAGCAGTTGTCTTGAATTTAGTTGGAAACTCGCAACTGAGACTGCAATACATTAGTTGAAAAAGCAACTTTGGTGGTTGAGAACTGGTAGACCTTGGAGGTCAACGAAACGTTTTATTGTGCCTCTTTTAGTCTTGTTATCCAAGGTAGGTCCGCAGAATACATACATCCCGTTGTCAGGGACGACCTGGGCTTCAACAGAAGGACATGGGTTACCTGCAAACAAGGCTCATTAACATAATTCTGATAATATGGCATAACATTTAAGTTAAATACAAGCAGATTTTGGTAATGTGGGGGTCAGATGATTTTTCTCATGATGTGGAGTCGCACAACAAGGTGCGACCACACACATAGCAGCCATCCAAAAAGGGCCTACTTATTGTGTGTGTGTGTGTGTGTGTGGAGGTGTGCTAATGACATGAAGAGCCCTCCTGCAAAATATATTTTGGGGCCCTGCCTTCCCTCCAATAAACGTAAAACAACCATTAGCACATATAAAATATTTATAGCATACATTCTTTTGTATCAGCTGAGCATCTGTAGTTTGTTCGTGCTACCCTCCTTCCCCTTCACCATGATTAAGAAACCGAATGATGTAATTTCCCTCCTCCTCCTCCTGGTGACACAGACACCAAGATCTCATGTTTTGCATAAGGGGCCCTATTGCTCCTTTGTTCTGTTCTCCCCACCCCACCACGTGAGCCTGGAGTTGGAATCTGCAGTACAAACCCCACTGCTGACAGCCCCAGTTTCAAATGGATAAGCAATTTACAAAAAGAAAACTACAAGGTTGTCTTGTACAATAAATGGTTTTCTCAGTTCTGACCTCTGAGGCAGTAGGCCCCTGACAATGCAGGCTGCATTTCTTGTATCCTCCTGGTCACGGCCCTGTGGTGGTGGGGGGGAGTCTTCCCCCACCCCTGGCGACTAAGTCACAGTGCAAATCAGTAAGTCCAGAATAGATGTCACTGTGCGCAGACACTGTTTGCGGACATGGAGGTCTAAATAAAAATCGCCCGGCCTTCTCTGTGGCCCAGTGTCAGTCGCATGGCACTGCGTCATCCACAGATGATGGTGGGTGCTATCATCTAAGCTGCCTCCCAGCATCCTGAACCTTAATACCTGTCTGTGGGCTGCAGTTCGTGGCAACTGGTTTGGCCTCTTCTTGACCCCCTCCCCAGCCGAGTCCATCATTATTCTTTTTGTGTCCTGTGGAACCCCCCTTCCTAGCTATGTTTCCATCCACATGTTTCTGATGTATCTGTCCCTCACCATTCTCTATCACCGACCAGCTGTTATGTTCCATGTTGCTCTTTAATGATACCCCTTAGAGTGGCCAGTAACATTTCTGTGTCGGGGGGGGGGGGTCACTGAAGATGCATAAAAACCTCTTCCTAATGCAGTATGGTATATGTGAAGGCAAAACAGATGCAGGGAGGCATTAGTAGGGGTTTCACAAGTCACAGAAAGAAGGTGATACGGTTGCAGTACAGGTCACTGGTTCTACTGCAGTTAAGAGTATTTTGAGCGGTTTAGTAGCCTGCATTTAAAAAAAAAAAAAAAAAGATATGGAAATGATCCGGGGTCAGCAGGGTAGGCCCTAATAGGAGAGACTAGGCAGCCTTAATATGTACTCTACCTGGAGGACCGGAAGGGGAGGAACATGATAGCAACTTACAAATACATATAGTATATAGGATAGTGCATGAGTACCAGTTAACAACAGGGCTATTCTTTCACTGAGTTGGTACTATGATGACAGATTACCTCAAGAGCGCAGCTCAAGAGGTAATCAGTCGTCATAGTACCAATAAGATGAAACAGCCCTGCCGTCAAATGGTATGCATGCACTGTTCTGTATAGTGTATAGTGGAACATCGTTGCCTCAAAAAAAAAAAAAAAAAAAAATTACTGCATCTTTCTTTTTAAAATAAGACTGTCAGATTGCTGCTCGAGGACACCATGTGTGACGTCCGTTCTGCTGTCCTGCGGATGTCACTAGTGCAGCAGAACAACATTTTGAGAGCGCTAAATTTTAGTGAACAACGACGTTCCACTATACACTATATAAAGAATGCTGGATGGGCAACTGTGCACAACCAGCCTGTGCTGGCGCAGAGGGGTTCAGGTTCCCTCTGAGCCCGAGAGGGAAACTTATGAAGTCTGAGGGGAATCAGAACCCCGAGGTGGCAGCACAGGCTAGCTGTGCAAAGATTTGCCCATCCAGCATTTTGTATAGTATATACTGCCCCTAAATAGTAACAGTGTGAATTTTAAATAAAACAATTTATTTTAGGACAGTGATGAGAAGAAATCTGTTGCCACTGCCATCGTAACAGTTCACTTTCTCTTTCAACTGTTACATATGCTCGCGGTGATTCTGCTGTCAGAAAGCAGGTGGCTCATGGATTTATCAAAACAGCTGGAATATTGTTGTACCACAGAATGGTACAACATTGTTCCAAGACCTTTGTACTATGATTTGGCAGTGTTTCAGCTGGCATGGAATTCCATGCAGAACAAACCCTCACTATATACTATAATGGGATATAAGAGGGTGGATTCCATAGATTTGTTCAAGCTGAGGAGCAGTACAACCACCAGGGGCACAACTTCATGCTAGGAGAGTTCCAAAAAGGACATCAGACTGTGTTTTTTCTCAGAGTCGGTGGTAAGACAGGTGGAACAGTCTACCCAGTATTGCAGGGACTATAGCACGCACGGTTCAAAACCCAATGGAACAGTTTCAGAGGGGTTATTAGGAACAAAAGGTGGGCTTGGGGCAAGGAGGACTGTGGAGGGTTAGAGTAATTGCATGTAGGACCTCAAGGCAGGAAGGCTTGATGGACTCCTCCTCCTTTTTGTGTCCTTATTTATCTACGTAGTTGTACAACCACACCATGTGAGGGTCACCTTGGCTTGTGGATGGCCCTGCCGGACATTTGCAAGGCAACCTCTGCCACTTTCTGTGTACAGTTTCAGTGCAGTTCATGACTGCATTAGGAAAGGCTGCAACCCACTCTAAGGATGGCTCAGGAGGTCACAGACAAGAAACTGTTCCTGAATCATTGAGCTTTTAAGGTCTTTTAAAGCAGCAGTGAATATACAGTTAAAATGTTTGGCCTATAGCTTTCATATGCTATTTTAGGGTACCTTTTTATTCTTGTGTTTTGTAATACACACTTTTTTAATTTTTTTAAATATGTTGAGTCTGTTTTTATAAATAAATGAGTGCTCCTTTTAATGTGGTATTTCCCCAGGTTTTCATCATTATTCTCAGCTGTCTTTGAGCTCTTTTTTTTTTTTTCTCTTTTTAGTGTTTCTGCTCCTTCACTGACCAGTCCCTTAGCTGGTCTACCCTCCCCGGCCCCATCAGCCATCTCCTTCAGGTATTTACCCTGTTTTCTGTCTCCATGGCTTGCCCTCCAAGGTGGGGCCTTTGGGTTTGGGAGGGCAGACCTTCATCCTGTGCAGGTTGAGGTTTTTCCACCATGTTTCTGTCCTCATCACCAGGCAGCATGCATAGCACGTGGGACGAGTGCCTCCGATACATGTAGCATGCTCCTGCCAGGACAGCAAGCTCCCCAGTCCACCAGCATGAGCCACTGTGGACACTGCTATGAGCGTGCTGCTTCCCATCCCCTGGCTGGGACATGCTGCTATCAGCAGCAGGGTTTCTAAAGCCTGGCAGCCCTAGTGCCAGCTCCCAAATTGGCTTCCGAACCTGGATCGCCAGTATGGAGGCACAGCAGTCTTCCATTGGGCTGTCGGACAGCCCCGAACACAATTGTTTAATGGCACTTTTCTTGCAACTGAGGTGAACTTAGATACAACAGATACTAGTTGCTAATCATATGGGAGGATGAGAGCTCAGAAACTATGAAGAATAATGATGTAAAACCTAGGAACAGCCATTTAAAAGGACCACCCATTTTATTATTTTAAACAGAAAAGCAGAAATAGTGAAGAAGATTCCAAACAGAGAAAAAGGGCATCTTACAAGGCCAGAGAACAAGGGCACAGTAAAGTATAATAAACAGGTATAGTCTAGGTCCAGAGGGTGACTGTAATATGCACTGCTGCACAAATGCCTCTTCTTCAGATGTTGGAGCAGCTTGGAAGTCTCAAAGGCTTGCATAATAATAACATAAATAAAGTACGCTACATATTAAGTTCGTAATGGCATCTAGGGCTTTCCAAGATGCCATGACAATCTTATACAGTGTATGTACACTTTTAGTGAATTATATGTAATAATTTGTTTATATTTAGTGTTGTTAGGTCCAATATCAACCTAAAATCAGTGCTCCAAAAATACCATAAAACACAGCTGTTACATCACAACTGTAGTCAAACAGTGGAAGGCTTCAAAAAGGCATGGGGCAGCTACAAGGGAGTGTTGAGGGTGGGGGGAGCATGTCCTAGCAGATAGCTAGACAAATGGGTAGACTGGGTGGGCCTGTCAGTCCTTTTCTGCCGTCATACTTCTATGAATCTATGTATTATGGGATCATTTTCAAACTGGTGCTGACTCAGACCGTGCTCCCTGTAAACGCAGTGTGAGTCAGAGTCTGAAGCCAGTAATTATAGAACACAAAATATGGGCAGCATTCATTATTCAGTGTTTTTTTTTCTTTTTTTTGTTACACACCCTCAGCGTGTGATCCTAGCACAAACCATGAGAGATGTGACATCACACACCTAAGGTGGTGTTAAACAAAAAAAAATCCTTGTAACACACTGCTGCTTTCATATTATTTTATGTTTATAAAATGGCATTGAAAAAACAAAAGTTTAAGTACGGACTTAAATGTTATTTATAAGAAATACAAAATCACACATGCCCCCACAATACAAAGCATCATGGGCTACATATGCAAATCACCACAGAATATTATGCTGGTTCAACTTTAAGCAGAAATGCATGGTGCCGAAAGGCCTCTCTCACGGTTTGCAAAGGGTGCCAACATGTCTTATGTCTTCTGTTGGCACCCTTTGCAAATTGTGTGAGAGGCCTTTTGGCACCATGCATTTCTGCTTAAAGTTGAACCAGCATAGTATTCTGTGATGATTTGCAGATGTAGCCCATGATGCTTTGCATTGTGGGGGCATGTGTGATTTTGTATTTCTTTGAAACTTGGCTTCCCGGACAAATGCCCTTTGGGGTAACCATTGCCTCAGTTCTTGCACACAGAGGTTCTTGCTTTTAAATGTTGTTTAGATGCATGTGTTTATTAACACGTATGTTACTTTAAACTATGTTTGCTGCATGAGGTATGTTAAAATGGTGACTGTTCTCCCTCCTCGAGTTTTGCGCCATGTGAGCTTGGCAGGTAACACATGGAACACTACCATGATGGCATTTTTTGATTGAACAATGTTATTGAGTCACTAACAAAAAAAAAAGGTCTTTGTGCCTACTGGTGGCTTTTGGATTGATATATTGCCTGGATAGAAGGCTGGTATATCCAGCCGGATTCCAGTATGTCCGGCTTCATATCAGTTGTGGTTCAGTGACTGCTGTAGGGCAAGTCGTGGGAACCAAAGCTAGTATTTCTCAGGGGGACTTCTCCATTGGTGGAATCTGCCCAATTTAATTGCCCTAGCAGGCTTCCTTTACTAATGTGCAGTATTTTATTCTAACTGCCTACTACTAGCAGCAAATAGTACGTGGTGCATGGCCCCTAAAAAGCCAAGGCTTACTGGAGCATGGGAATGATGATTAAACCTGCAAAATTAGGCTAATTTAAAAGGACCGGTAGTTAAGGGTCAGTTAAGAATTAATACTTTAATAACTGATTTTGTTTTCTGATATTGGGCATCAATCTCAGGTATGGCTACAATGTTTTGATAGATTACGTATTCTATAAAACATCATTGTTTTTCTCTCCTATGCTGTACCGGAAGAGTAGTTACTCTAAGAACCTGCTTCATTGATTCTGTATAATGAATATGCTATTTATTGAACCTGCTTAGACTGTTGCATGCTGTGTCCTTCATAAAATGCTGTAAATAAATTAAAAAAAAAAAAAAAAAAAATCCTTAACACACACTTGCCTATCTTTTATTTTTCGTAATCACTGGTGTTTTGCACGGCTTTTCATATCAACCAGCCGGTTGATTTGACTTTTTAAACCGGTTGATAGTGGGGCTCACCAGTAATTATAGTACAATAGCAGGATACTTGCGATACAGGGAAAAAATACACAATAGACAGCGGAAGCAACACCATAATATAACAAACAGTAAAGACCTAGGGTAACAGTTCACAATGTGAGTAATGAGCAGGCATTAAGTACAACATTGAGAATAAAGGTGTAACCGCCCCTTCCCTTCTATCTGCACACCCACCCATAGGTGGTGCTGCCTCAGGCAATATAGGTTGGCACCCGGGCTCGTGGTCGAAATTGGCTATGTGATTGATGCGGTGCCACCACCTATGGGATCCTTCCAACAGCTTACTGCCAGGGTGCTTCCCCACAGGAAATGATGTTCAGACCCCTCCCTTGGAAACAGGTAAGACAATATACAGTTCCCTCCCCACTTATAACTCTAAGCCTGAAATATCACACTACACAATAATGCAATGGCTACGACAGTTTTCAAAAAATAAGCAGGGGTTTATTTTGGGGTGGATAAAGAGATAGGGAGCAGTGAAAGCAAAGGGGAACAAAAGCATTCAATAATATGGTTCTAAACTCTATGCAAATCAGCAAAAAAACAACAGTGGCATTCATAAATGATACTATGCAGTCCAGTATTACCAGCCCCAGTTCTGCTCCCCCCACTGGTGCACCAGTTAACCCTCCTGTGAGAGCTCTCAATTTTGGTGTGCACACACTGAGCAGTTGCAGGCCTGTGACATGGAAAAAACGGTGTGCAGCACAGATGAAACACTGAGGTGCTGCAGAGAAAAGTACCAACTACACCAGGGGGTGCAGTAAAACAGTTGTAATTCCTGGCTATACTAGTTGCTAAGGGCATTGCTAAGGTCACGCAGGAAGCCCAGATGTAACGTTAACAAGCTAGCTAGCTGAACAGTTAGGAAAGTAGCTGATTGGGTAAAAACCCAGTACTCACGACCTTTGATGAACAGATGCAGGATATTGGGGGACGTCTCCCCTTTTTCGGACAACTTGGAATGCAGGCGATGATCCTGGAATGCAGGTGATGATCCTCTTCACCCCAGAGAGGGACTTGTCTTCACCCACCTCGCTGTAGGTAGGCAGTCTTCACCCCACAAAGGGACTTGTTTTCACCCACCTCGACTGTAGGTAGGCAGTCTTCACTCCACAAAGGGACTTGTTTTCACCCACCTCGACTGTAGGTAGGCAGTCTTCACCCCACAAAGGGACTTGTTTTCACCCACCTCGACTGTAGGTAGGCAGCAACAGATCAAGCAAGCAGGCAGAACCTCAGAGCATAGGTCCTTCACAGGAAACTGTCTCTGAACTGGTAGGGAAATGAGGCAGTAGCTTTAGTTTACCTCGCTCTCCACAGCAGACCACAAATCATTCAGCAGGCTTTGGCTATTCAGTCACCAGTTCTGGACCTGCACCGAAAGCACAAACAATAGGATCTTCTATCTGGCCACAGCAGAAGCGGATAAAAAATACACATTCTCATATACAGTCACTGGCGAGTCTCACCCTGACTCCTAGCTTGTACAGAAAGGCACAAAATGGCAGGATTTTAGGCGGTCAGCAGCAGGACCTGACAAGAAAAACACTCCTCACTTCAGACTCTCATCCAAAGTCACACACACCAACTGTAAAGTACAGAAGCCTCAGGTTCAAAACTCAGTCTCTGGTCCACACAGCTCACAAGCTCTTCATCCTGATTGGATGTACTGCAGCTACCAATCAGATCCTGCGCTATTATCCAACGACCTCTGCAAAGATGGCTGCCATCAAACAGTTCTTCTAGCTCAGTCACTTTTCAAAAACTGTAGAAATATTACTGCTCACTGTTGGCGGCATTTGGCTGCATGGCTGGCACCCTCCTGGTCCCTTCTGAGGGTCACTAGGACCAGGGGGTATGTTCCTGGGACAGGAGCCAAGTTGCTGGCCCCATTTTAAGAGCTCCCCTGATGGAGCTGTGTATGGAAACGGCCGTCCATGGCTGCCAAGCATCATGGGACTTGTAGTCCCTGCGGTCGCCATGTTTCCATTTACTCCCTGACTGGGAGGGCTTTAAAAAGTAATTTTTCTTTTTCTTTCTGGTCTCCCCCCAGCCCCTTTGGCAGTCTGGTGAGGCTGGGGAGAGGAATCCCTCCTTGCGGCGCTTCTTCCTCCTCTTGCGAGCGCCACTAAGGCGCCAGCCACCAATGTAGTCTTTCCTGGTGCTCCCCACCATGCTGTGCGATAGTTCGGGGGCTGGGGAGCAAGTGAGCTGTGCGGCACTCTGACCGCTTGTACATAGGTGCAGGAGACAACGGAAATTGCTGTTTTCGCTCCCTGGCCCCACTTGCAGTTCGAGGGTCGCCGGGGAAGCGAGAGGACCAGGCGGCATCACCGGCCATGAGTTTACAGGCGCAGGAGGCACCAGTGCAATTATAGCACTCCTGGGCCCTTTTGGCAGTCCAGGATCGGGCTGGGGGGGGCAAAGAAATGGACAGCTGCATGAGCTGAGAAAGCAGCAGGAGCAAGGTAAGCTCCCAAATTTGGGAGGGGGTTACAAAGGGGTAACAATAAGCAGAAATGGGGAGAAGACAAAGAAGTATACTAGGCTACTACATGTACTGGCTTTTCATATAACAGTGAGAAGTGCAAACAACAAGGAGATCTTGTGGCAGAGGAGAAACAACAACCAGGATCCAGAAATGAGTAACAAGGCAGGGTCATATGAGACCCAGTACAGGATAAGTGCACATAGGGATAGCGGGACATGTTATGCCATAAGGCAGTAAGGAGACTAGCCAGGGTCAGGACGGAAGGGGGAGGAGGGCAGGAAAAGGGGAGCTAAATAGATGGCATGGAATAGGCAGCCAATTATAGTGAGTTAGGGAAGATGAAGGCATGAGCATTGGATTGCTTTGTATAGGAAACACTGATGCGGAATCAAGGTTCAGGTCTCCTGTTTACAGCCAAAGAAACCTGTTTGCTAAACAGCAGCGAGCCACTTATTTATAAGGCAGTAACCCACTTCAGGATGTGCGGTGATGATAAATTGATGCAATTTCCAGGGGTGTAAAGGCACTCAGTATGAACACCTTGGGTCTCTGCATCACCCTGGGGCATGCGTCAGTGTAGTACTACCACAGAACTTGCTATGGGTTATTGCTTACTAATTAATTACACATCCCTGAAGTGTCTTACTGAACTTCTAAAATGGCCTTTAAAGTGTAGCAGCAGAGAAATGTATTTAAAAACGGTGTCTTGGGGGTCTAAAGTAGGACTTTTTTTTTTTTTTTTTATTGGTACTCTAAGGAGTCCTGCCCCTCTTTAATTGTGGTGAGATGCTTATATGCATTAGAATGTTAATTAGCTAGTGCTTCTGCCTTAGCCATTTTATTATGTTTTATGATTGGTGAGTTCCTGCATCATAAATAGCTGATTATAACAAATGATCCGGGAATTTACTGATAAGGATGCAAACTCCTGGGGCCCGATATTAAAAACTTTGCCCGGGCACAAAATTGAGTTTGGCCATGCAAACCGGGTTTACCATGGATGGGCAATATTGAAAAGCCCGGTTAGCACAGGCAAACAGGGTTTGCGCCTGGGCAATAGTGGGGGCGCGCAGTGTAAATAAAGGGGCAGGGATCTGAATATTAGCACAATCCAGTATTCCGAGTATGTGTGCCATGCAATGCTGTTTTGCTTGGTCCCCTTGTGCGGCGCACATACTATTGATAGAAACCTCGACTTACTTCCTGCAGCCTTAATTGGCAGAGGAAGTGTGGTCACCCCCCCAGAACCTGAACTTACTCCCAACCTTAGCGGTTGGTGGAGGTGTTGGCTCCTGACCCCAACACAGTAGTCCCTGGTGTCTAGTACCCCCACCCCCCACTGAGCATTGTCCTGAAATTTATCAGTAATGTTTCCCTGGTGTCCAGTGGTTCCCCCCTCTGCTGATTGCCATCCTGAAGTTAAAAATGAACATTTCCGTGGTGTCCAGTGGTCCCTTCCTCCACCCAGTCACCTGCCTTACTCCGACACCATTTCCCTGGTGTACAGTGTATCCCCACCTCAATCCTGATCCACTGTGTTTGAAAGAGAAACCATTTCTGGTGGTCTAGTGGTTCTATTCACCCCTCATCCCTGATCTTCCCTTGCAATACAGTGAATGCTTCCCTGGTGGTCTAGTGGACCCACCTCCCTATCCCCAATCTGCCCATAGAATAACATTTAAATCTTCCCCTGGTGGCAGGTGGACCCGCCATCCCCGAGCCGGTGACTGGCACAGCCCTCTGTTCTCTACCACGGCTGGCCACCAACTGAGCTGTCAATGAGCACATACTCTATACAGTACGTACTTATTCGTCAGTCAGTGGGCATGTACTATATACAGTATGTGTTTTTTGACAGTTCAGTCAGTGGCCAACTGTGGTGGAGAGTGGAGGGCTGTGCTGATCGCTGGCTCAGGGATGGGATGGGATGGGAGAACGGAGTGTGGGGCATTATCTGCTGGGGTGGGGGTCAACTAGCAACCAGAGAAAGATCTAGATTTTATCCTACAGATAGATCGGGGATAGGGAAGGGGTCCACTAGACCACCATGGAAGCATTCATTGTATTGCAAGGGGAGATAGGGGATAGGGAAGAGGGACTGCTAGACCACCAGGGAATGGTTTCTGTTTCATATCCGGGGGGTCAGAATGGGGGCGGGGATACACTGTACACCAGGAAAACGGTGTCTGTGTGTTGGGCTGGTGATTGGGTGGGGGGAGGGACCACTGGGCACCAGGGAATAGTATTATAGCCATCTGGCATGAGTGGGGGTGTAGGACCACTGGACACAAGGGCATGTCATTTTTTTTTTTTTTGTGTGCATCAGGCGGTGATAAATGGGGGGCACCAGTAGACACCAGGGAAACGTTCATTTTTAACTTCAGGATGGCGATCGGCGAGGGAGGGGAAACACTGGACACCAGGGAAACATTACTGGTAAACTTTGGGGATGGCGATTGGGGGGTTGGGGGGGCCACTAGCACCAAGGAATCTGTAATTTCTAACTTTATGCCCAGCGATCGGCAGGGGTGACGACCAAAAGCAGCAGGGAATCTTTAATTTCTAACTTCAGGCCAGCAATCAGTGAGGGTGGGGTGGGGTTGAACACTAGCACCAGGGTTAACTCTACGGGACCAGGCTAGTGGGAGGCAGCACCACGCTAAATCGCTGGGCTACCCATGCAAATGACCCTATAGTGGGCATGCAAATGGTCCCTTAGCGCCTTGCATACCCAATGGGCTCATTTGCATAGGTCCGTTTAAATATAGGAAATTTAGTGTGGTGCAAGCCAGTTTGACACCCTATGTTGGGAGCCATGTCTGCCCAGCGCTAAGTGGCTTAGCACTGGGCCGCAGTGGCCCTATAGTGAAGTGGAATAGTGCCAGTGTGCTATTCCACTGAATATAGCATTTTTGGACACCTAGGCAATGGCAAAGCACAGAGCAAGTATTTGCGCTCCACTTTGCCCATTTTCGAATATCGGGCCCCTGTAGTTTATAAAGTCATTAGCATTCTAATAAACTTATAAAGCTATTAACCAGTAGCATGTGTCCAGCACACTAACATGACCCCCCCCTCCCCCGGGATCTGCAGTAGTTTGGGAATTTAAATGAGATTTTGTTTGCTGCCATGAAATTATACCCCTTCACTACATCTCATTAAGAACTGCATGCCTCATTGTGCTACAAGGACACCCTCTGTCCCACATAACAAGGTAACGTGTGTTGAGATTTTTAATTTTTACATAGAGGTTTTTGTCCTTCCATAGCAGGCTGGGCAGTTGTATCGGCCCGCCCCACAGTCCCCAGCCATCCTGAGTCTCTCTCCCCCCCCCCCCCAAGGCGGTCAGGCTGCCGGTGCTAGCGGGCTTGGCTTCATGAAGCCCAACCTCCATTTTTTTTTTTCCCCCCACCAGATTTTCTTCCCGGTGCAGCGGACATGCAGCGCGCTCCACCTCCAAGGATGTATTCCAGTACTCTGAACGCCGACCTTTCCCTCTAATTTTGTGGGCCTCACACGTGCCACCATTTGGCTTCTGCCAGGTGGCAGTTAAGCAGTGAGGCACAGAATCCCCCTCTTGAGGAAGAGATCAGTCTTACAGATGCTCAATCTTCCATCTCCCTGCCGAGCCCCTGAATGAGCAGAGTCCATTCCTGAACCTGGGTTGACAGTGTGACAGCTGGGAGGCATGGATGTCTCAACCCACCATGCCACTGGGCCAGCCCTTGTGCTGCGATTTTTAAAGTAGCAGTGTACGTTATGGTAAGTATTATGCCATTGTATTCTACTCCCATTTTTTCCCCCATTTTGAATCTGCTTTAGCTTTTTTTTTTTTTTTTTTTGGTATTAAAAGGAGAATGCTCATGTCCCCATGACTAATGTTCTGGAACCTGATGGTCCTAATTAAGAAATCCACCAGTTGGCTGGCCAGGTGGCACACTGGGAACACTATCCCCTGCTGCCATGCCAGTGACCTAGGTTTGGGAGTGGGCTTGATTCACCAAGGGTCAGCCGGTTTGGGGGGGAGATAAAGCTTCCTGAAGACTGCTGTACTCTCCTGGGGTTGGGGGGGATGCACTTCCAGCAGTATTCCTGACACCATACTGAGGCAGACAGGAGATTCGGAAGAGTGTGACATGTAGACAGATGCACTGCATCATTGAGTGTTGACATCCTAGGGAGCTGCTAGGAAAAAAACCCTGCAAATGCAGAATGGCGGATGGGCCTCCCCCAGGCTTGGCTACTGACTGGGCACCAACTGGATCCTGCATCAGGGGGACAAGGGCAAGGCAATCTGACCATGCCAGGAGGGGTAAATCATGGGGGGAGCAACATAAGATCCTGGGATGGTGGGTGACTAGGCTGGGGGAGCTGTTCAAAGAGGCGCAGGCAGAAGATGAGGCGATAAACTGAAGTGGAGAGGGGGGAAAAAAACACAAGAAATCCATCAGTTAAAATAATGTTTTTACTTACTTTTAGTTTACGTGCTATTGTATCTGTTTTTTCTTGTGGACCCCTGCTCTCTGTGTGGGCTCACTGCATCCCCCAAGGACATCTCTGTCTAAGTCGCTGGTAATACGAGCAAGGGAGCTGGCTGCAGGGCTCATCTGTGTGCTTCAGTATGCCTTGGACGTTTTTATTTTGTATTCTAGTGTATTTCAGCACTGACCCTGCTGCTGTTAATCTTGCTTCTTGAGGTTGGGGAGTGATATCAGTGTCGGCTTGGAAATACGCTACAATCCTGAATAAAAATATGAAGATATATGCAGCCACTCGAATGACCAATCCCCCACCTGACTGAATCCTTTGCTTGTTTAATTAGAGGTTCAGTCAGGGTTGTCCCAAGGAAATACAGTGAGCTGGCATGGCTGATAGAGGTTTGTAGGGATGACAGATATAAAAGTGCATAAAATCAAAAGTGAGCAAAACAAATAATTTTAACTGTTAAATTTCTTAATTGTGACGTCTCGATCCCAGCACCTTGATTTAAGTGACATGAGCATTCTCCTTTAAAATGTCATTTTTGATCTGAAAAGGCACACTAAACTGTGACAGCTTGTTTCTTGGTGCATCCCTTGGGAGGGATTGGTTATGTGACCTGTTTTATTGATGTGGTGGGGGAAATGTTGGCCAGATCTCTGGGGGGGGAAAGCTCCTACTTATAATACTATAAGTGCCATGGTATCTTTAACTTCCATCTTTACAGACACCAGAGATGGGCAGAAGGGACCACGATCTTACCTGAAGGACAGAGCCTCAACTGCGCAGAACCCCTCCCAGTGTTGCACTACAGTGTCTGTACTGGGTATCTGCCCAAGTTCCTGGTGTGGGATTAGAATTTGTGACTTTCCAGTCTTCCGGCCCCAGATGTGAGCATGTAACATGCTGAGCCTTCGACACTGTGTAATAAATGAAGGAGCGTGCTCTTCAGTGTGACTACTTCCAGGTTTTCATCAATATTTTTGGCTGTTTTTGCACACCCGTTGTGTAACATCGATGTTCTTGTGATCAAGGTAAACTAGCCTGCTGCAAACCTGCTCCCTTATCATATAGGATGATGGATGTTGAGAACAGCTGAGAGATTTGGGAGCAGCTTTTAATGGCCCCTTCTCAGCAGGATGTCTGTGCACTTGACAAAGGGAGAAAGCACATCTTCTTTGATCCTGACCAAGAATTTGTTCATTCATTCTGAGCAGGATGAGAGTTTGGACTGAGCTTACATAAATGCCACCTCTTGAAGCAGGTGGATGAAATTATTGGAAAGTTTATCTTCAGTGAGCGAGAAAACTTCTAATTGATATGTTATTAAAGAAGTGTTACCAAGTTCTGGACTTTTTAATGAAATTATTTTTATGTAACCCAGTTCATTAAATTAATCATTAAAGGCTATTCTTTTTTTTTCTCATGTGACAAGGTCAGTGCATATAAATTGATTTTAGCATAATATGCTTTAGCATCAGTGACTACTTTTTTTTAATTAGTTCTCTTTCAAGCTTGAGGTCTTACAGTAGCCTTCATTTTGCATATATTATACCATATCTGTTTATTATAGAACCTAGTTGTAGGTTTCTGAAGTTAGATGTAGTACAGCAATTTATTTGAGTTACTGGAATATATTTTGTTCTTTTTCCTTTATTTAAAGACTATCTAAAATAAAATAAAAGGGCATAGGTACATTTTCACCATAACATGCTCTGTTCTTATTACTGTGTAATGTTCTGTTATATATTTAAAACCCCCTCCCCACACACACACCACCCCCAGGCATTCTTAGTGTTGCAAGAGTGGTCTTCTGTGCAATCCTAGGGTGTGAGACTAACGGACTGAAGGGGAGTAGTTCTGGCACTTGAAAAATGTAAGTAAGCAATAACCCATCACAGGGCGTGCGTTTCTTGAGAATTAATGCACGCTCCCTGTGTGAATTGGAAGGCATGAGGACAACTGTACAATTATTTTCAGGAAACCATGCCCTGGAGTGGGTTGTTGTGCATTGCTCAGTAGAATATGTGAGCTTCATAACAAAGAGTTTGAATGAACCCTGACGGCACATTTATTTTTTTTTTGGGGGGGGGGGCATGCCCTGATGTGAATTTTTTTGTGATTAAAAAGTGATCACGTTTTTATTTTCCTGGGAAAAGGTGTTATTTTCATTTAGTTAGGCTGTTGCTAGGCAGTTTAAGGCAAGTTAGTTACAAACTGTATACCTGAGATTAATGAATAATTATGTGATATGTTTAGACCACTGAAGCTGCAAGAATTCAGAAGGATTCTAAGGGCCATTTTATAAGTGATTTTATACCACTGTCAGAGTCATAAGAGTGCAGTTGGGGATTGTACAAGTATATTAATGAGCGACAGCAACCACGTTAGAAAAATCTACAAAATAATCTATGTTTCTATGTGCCAGTTTCCAGGGCAACTGCCTGTGAGTCGCCCTTCACAAAGTATCTCTTGCTTAAGGTAAAAAGGGCCTGGATTGGTTGGGAGTGTTTCAGTCTTCTACCAGAGCAGCAAACTGTATTGCACTGTGTTTCCAGAGTTTTGATCTGGAATCGCCCATGGTTGATTGTGTCCCACACGAGTGATGCAAGGTGGCAAAGTATACTTGAAGTTCACAGTGTGACCGTTGGCCAACGCCACTCATCTCCCCCTTAATTTTCTTTGGAATAACATTAATCTGTCCGATAGTGATGTGTCTCTTAAACTTATATGCAGAATTGCAACATTTGTGTATCCAGAGGAATTACAAATGCAAGGATTCATTCTAAGAATTGTGTAAGAATGCGGCAGTCTCCGTCAGCGTTGTGCAAATGGGTCAGTCCCAAACTTGACATGGATTCTGCTGGAACTGCTGTTTATTTACTTTTGTTGCCTGGAAGGTGGTCTACTAGGATGTGCATTCTGTTCTCCGCTGCATCCCAGGGCAGAAATACAAAACGGCAGCCGTACATTTTCAAAAATTGCCTAAAATGTCACTATAGGAAATGTCACTGAAATCATGACCAAGTGAGGACCATGCCGTTGTGGGCTATATTATTCAATTTCAAGATACCGTTCAGATTGTACAGAGAGATAGAAGAGTACCTCTAGGGTAACTGGTCGGTGTATTCTGTCTCTCATGCATTAATACATTTAAAGTCTCAAGTATGTGGTGTTTGCACTGTTTTTCCTTCTCTTCTATGTTACTAACTGCACCGTAGCACCATGAGGAATTGGGAGTGCTTTCACCTTTTTTTTTCTACTGTTGTGTACAGAGTGATTCTGACTCTGTACAAAAAAAAAAAAAACAGTGAATGTTTGTAAACTGATTAAAGGTGTACTGTTCACAAGTCTCTGCCACTGTATGAAGTTTGTCCCCACAGTTTTTAGCTAGATCTCAAAACGTGTAACTCTGTCTAAATAGTAAATCACAGCTGACTGCCAAGGACTTAGGAACCCTGCTCCTCACTCTCAGCCCATTGAAAGGGTTCTTTAGAACAGTACATATCTGAATCGTAGATTTTACTAGATGCAAGTGCCAGTGGTCCAGAATGAGAGAAAGTTCTGTAGTGCATTGCCCTCTTCTACACTATCCCCTATCAACAGCCTTTATTTGATGGTACCACATAGTACTGCATATTGAAAAGAAGCAGCTCAAGTTACTCAAAACAAAAATAGGGTAAAAAGCAGTGTATGTCTCACTGTCTCTGTGTAAAGCGGTGAAAAAAAAACACCCTTCTGTGCAGAGATAAAAATTTTGGAACTCCGTCTCAGTTCAGGGAATTTTTTTTTTTAGCTTGCTTTCCATGTGTAATTTTCAGTTTGATTTTTGTGTAATGACCTTCTGTTGTTTGGCATCTCTCTTCATCAGAACAGAACTACCCTTGAGCTAGAGCTGAGGCCCAGATTGGTGATTGGGAGGGAGGTGGTTGTAGAATGCTGCTATTACTTTCTGGACCATACACCTATGCCATACCAAAAAAAGAGCACTGTTAAACTTACTCGATTAGCTGAATGACTTGCATTTTAAAACAGCCTGTGTGCTGGCATAGCATTTCCATATTTCGCAATCTGCTGCCTTGACAGTGCTTCCCGTGTACTATTTTGAGGCTTTTGTTTTTATTGCAGTTTTTTTTTTTTTTAAACCTTGTCCACCTTTTCCTGTCCTGGTGCTGTGCACAGAGTCCTGTAATATGGGTTGCAGAATGCAAACTACTGTAGCTGTACAAGCGGAGTTCACAGAGGGAGCTAAGGGCTCATTCTGCATATGAATCCTCGCTTTATCCCATTCCTCAGTGGGGTAGGACTTCGCTCAAGTTCTGTGGAAACTCATCACAAATCACCTGCTCCATAGCTGGCTTCAGAACCCTCTCAGAGGCGGTGTTTAAGCTATAACATGTGAATGTGGCCTAATTTGGGGTCTTGTAATGATATACCAATATTTAAAGCTACGACATGTGAATGTGGCCTAATTTGGGGTCTCGTAGTGGCATGCTTGCTTTGCAAATGTTTTCAGAATTTTTTCTGTCCAGAGTAGGAATTTGGATTTGTGGGTGATTAATCATGGTGTCAATTAAAGTTAATCACAAGTCACAGTGCTTATCTGAGTGGACTGTTCCCAAGTGTCATTTTCTTCTGAGAAGTGGCTTGACCTTCACAGCTATGTAATGCTTACGGACAAGTTACGTCTGTATTTAATGAATTGCTCAGTTTGTTGGATCAATTAACAACCACGAATCTGGCAAAGCATTCCATAACTAAATAATGTCAATATACCAGTTTTTCCACTGGGAAATGTAGGAAAATTATCCCATTCTGAAATAAGCACATAGTTTGGTCCCAGAATATTGCTTCTTCCTTTCTGCTATCACTCACCCTCCAGCTACAATTATATCTTCGAATGCTCCCCTGTCTTTGTAGTTTGTGCTTTTCTGGGACACAACTCAGGTTCCAATTGCATTCCAGTCATTCCTGTGACTCCCTGCAAGCCAAGATGCATTGATCAGGGTATTCCTTTTTCTTTTCCACCATTTATTTCGCCTGCTTCCTGCCTGCCAGCCCGATCATTCTGGCCCTCCCCATCAGCCACCATCTTGGTTCTTACCTGGCACCCTTTATGGATTTCCCTCTTTGCTGAGGCCAAAGGAGGGAGGGCTGTCTTCCCCAAAAGTGCACAATCCAGATTCTGGACAGTCAGTCGGGTGGAGCCTGTGGGGGGCAAGGGAATCACTAGGCCAGCTGATGTTTTTCATCTGGCACTTTTATCCCCAGGACTGCCAATGTGTAGCGATGTACCGTGCATGCTTGCCTACGCACATGTGTTTGTCAGCATCTGAGGGCAGCATTCCCAATACCGAGGTGAATCCACTGCACTACCCCCCTGGCCTCTGCCATGTGGCAGTCTAAGAGCAGAACACCTAAAGCCCTCCCCAAAGAGAACAGTTACCTGGATGTTCCATCCTCTTTCCCCTTCTCCCTCGCCAACCCCAAAACAACCAGAGTCCACTCCCGAACCCTGGTCATCTGTGTGGCAGACAGCACTGTCACCACACCACTGGGATGGCTGTAAGGGCATTACTTAATCATTTTTTTAATCAATTGCACAGAGTAACTATTGCAACATGACAACAATTGTAAATATCCTTTTAAAAATGAAGACCGCTAGGTGTGGCAGATATCCCTTAATTCCTTCAGTTTATAAAATGCAATGAAAAATTTGATAGAGATGAAATAGTCTGTATGCAAGGGATTACCTGAGGATTAAATAAAAGAATTTACGATGGCGTTATCACTGAGCATTCGTATTTATGTCCTGTAGTTGAAAGTACAGTATAGCAAGCAACTGCATAATGTAGTGACCGTGGTACAATGGTGCATGTCATTGTGCAAATTACATTGGGTAAAAGACTTGTGTAACTTGGTATTTACAAATAATAATCAAGGCCTGTTTTGTGGCGGGGGAGTGGTGATTTTGATGATTGTGTTATGGGCTGGAGCTGCTGTTCTGGAATCAGTTTTTCAAAATCTTTGCACATGCAATCTGGCTGCTCTGGTAAACATGTAACAACACCCACATCCTTCTGGACAGGCAGTTTTCAACCCAGAAAGGTGTTTTAAAATTTGTTAGAGCAAGCACATTGTCGTTGCAAAATTTTTTTTTTTTAATTATTTATTTATGACAACTTTTCTATATAAATGGCTATGGTGTTTTTTACAAAATCAGAGATACTAAAACTTGCATGGTTTATAGGCATGTTTTGAAGTTGGGTTAAGTCATGGGATACAAGCTGACCATCAGTCCTACTGCAGTGATGACTCTAGGGCACACAATTTTATAAGGACATGAGGCCCTTTTCATAGAGCCTACCTGGTAAAATTGCCGTTGGAGTTGGCTCGCTCCAGCTGTACCGCTGGTGGTTGTTTTTAGATTATTCTGCCCTGCATCACTTTGACGGCTCTTGTGATCACAAAGTTTCTGGCCGGCCGAGAGTCAGTGAGCTGCCTATGGAGCTGGGTGGGAGGGGGACCGATGTGAGTGACAGGATCTGATTACATGGCGGCACACAATGGTCAAAACACACCACCTTCCCAGGAAAACAGGGAATGCGTCTCAACAGAACGCTCACTTCTACGGTGGTGCATTGTGCTTCTACGTGACGCAAAAGATAGCATTGTAATAGCTCTGCACCGCTCAGAATGGTGCAGAGCTGCTTGTTTAAAAAGCCGTATGGTTTCTCTGCTGGGTAAACTTAGATCTTACTTCAAGAGGGCTCTTGCAGTAGGCAGTAACCATTCTGACTGAGCCACCAAGTGCTAAGACTACACGGAAAACTTAGCTAGCAGTGTCTGGCGAGGGACGGCCCACCCGTCATCACGTGACCCTCAGCTCGGCACTGTATATAGTGGGTGGTCCCCACGTCCGCCCTCCTGTTCTTTCCCGCCATCGACCTGCACATGTCAGACCTCACGGAATGCTACTACTGTTGACCACCATTTTCGATAAGTATACACTTTCGAATTTCTTTATTTTCTTCAAAAAACTCTGTAATTTGTCATCGGATTGCATGTCTTCTCCAACTCCTTCAGAATCGTATAAGAACAAGTGTGCGTGCGGCAAGCAGATTCCAGAGAAGGATGGCCATACCTCGTGTCTCCTGTGCCTGGGGCTTGACCATGACACTGAGGACTGTGAGGCCTGCTAGAAGTTCAAAGGCGTCAGGCAATACAACAGCCCACCATGTGTTAGGGCAAACATCAGGCTCCCTCAGCTGCCCCCACCACCCCAGCCAAGTCTCCGAGGGCTTCCGGGGTGACACTTCCCCACCCTCCCTCCACCTCTTTACTCATGGATCACCCCCCCACACACCTCTAGTTCTGGAGAAGCCGATAGGGGGCAGATTCGCCAGTCACCTACCCGGATAGGAGGTGATCACGGCAGACTCGTGGGTCTTTCAGCTCATAGTTCAAGGCCACACGTTGGAATTTGTAGAGAGACCTCAAGACAGTCCTCCAGGTCATTCTCATCACACGAAAGGTCTTATCCCGCTTATCAGACAGGAAATTGAGGCTCTACTAGAAAAGTCAGCCATAGAGCTCATTCCTCAGGGTCAAGGAGGAAGGGGGTATTACTCCCACTTCTTCCTGGTGCCCAAAAAGACAGGAGACCTTCAAACAATACTGGACCACGGCACACTCTGTCTGTATGTACAGTACAAGAGATTCCGCATGCTGACTGTTCCAGGTCTACAACCACTGCTTTAATGGGGACACTAGCTCTGCACTCTGGATACACAGGATGCATATCTGCATATACCTGTCTTCCCGACCCACCACTGCTTCTTCAGATTTTCCTTCTGGGGAAGCATTTTCAATTCAAAGCCCGCCCCTTTGGCCTTTCCTCGGCACCCAGAGTGTTTACCAAGTGCCTAGCGGTAGTGCCGGTGACTTTGTGATGCCAGGATTATGTGTTCCCATACCTCGAGGTCGGCTCTGTCGAAGGACAGCCTGGAAGCCTCTCTGTCTGCTATCCTGGCTGTGTTCCACCAAGTGGGAGTTACAGTGAGGTATTCCAAGTCTTACCTTTTACCCTCTCAGTGCCTCCAAGTCATTGGCGCGGTGCTGGACACAGCCCAGGGCCAAGCCTTTCTCCCCTTGGACAGGGTGGAAATGCTGCAGAAGTAGGCCATGCAGGTGGCTTCTAAATGCTGGTTTATGGCCAGGTCCATCTTATGCCTCCTAGGCCTTATGGTGGCAGCTATTTTCACTGTTTCTCTAGCCAGACTCTGCATGCATGTCACGCCGTGGATGCTTTGAGTGCAGTGGGACCAGAGGTTGGACGACCTGGGCGACAGAGTCCTGGTTTCCAACCCCATGTGACAGGATCTCCTTTGGTGGCAGGATCTAAACCATCTCTGTTGGGGGGTGTCCCTTTGGAGCCTCCCCGTCCGGTCTTTGGTCAGGGCTGGGGTGCTCACTTGGGAAATCACAGGACCCAGGGATCCTGGTCTCAGCGGAAGCTCTCCTTGCACATCAGCGTGCTGGAGATGTGTGCGGTGTTGTATGCCCTTCTGGCTTTTCAGCCCCTTCTCCTTCAGGTTCACTGCTGGTCCAGTCAGACAACATGTGTGTGTGGTCTGGTACCTGAACAGGCAAGGAGGCATGCAGTCATACCCCCTGTGAAGGGAGGCGATGCGGGTTTGGAATTGCACAGTTCACTACTCTCTGCTCATGGCAGTGCATGACATGGGCATCCAAAATGTTCTAGTGGACACTCTCAGCCACACTCTGGCAAGGGCATATGAGTGGGAGTGGAGGCAGTCAGTAGCCAAAGACATCTTCGACCTTTGGGGTCACCCAGATCATGATCGATTCGCCTCACCATACAATGTGAAACTACGCAGTTTTTGCTCGCTCGTTCCAGGGCCTGGTGTTGTATGGCGAGACGTGCTGTCTCTTTGCTGGACAGGGAGGTTCTTGTATGCCTTCCCACTACTGAAGAGGGTGCTGCTCAAACTGCAGGTGGAGGGGGCTCACATGATTCTGATAGCCTCATATTGGCCTCACCAGATTTGGTTCGCTCTGCTCCAGCAGTTGGCGGTGGAGCCTCTGGTTCCTCTACCCCTCTGCCACGACTTCCTGACCCAGAAGCAGGGCACCCTGGTTCACCCAGGTCTCGGGTTCCTTCATCTTCATGCGTGGCACCTTCTGACATGGTAGCCTTGCACTTTGGTGTCTCTTCCAGAGTCGCTTAGGTTCTTGTGGAGGCCAGAAAGCCATCCACGAAGACCATGTATGCTTTGAAGTGGAAGAGATTCTCTTTCTGGGCAACCTCTAAGGGTTGGGACACCTTTTTGTGCCCTGTCCCTCAGGTCATGGAGTACCTCTTGCCTCTCTTTGACCTGGTACTCTGCTATTCTTCACTGAAGGTCCCCATGTCTGCCATTTCTGCCTACTATCCTCCAGTACATGGCAAGAGCTTGGCTCAGTTGGAGATCTCCCGCACTTTCCTGAAGGGAATCCTCCATATGAAACTCCATCAGGAACCCAGTTCCTTCATGGGTTCTGAACTTCATACTTGAGAAACCCTCACTTTGCCTCCCTTTGAACTGATCACGAGTTGCGACCTGCGCTATCCATCTTGGAAAGCACTGTTTTTAGTTGCTGTTACTTCTCGAAGGGTTTCCGAGCTTCAGGCCCTCATGTATAAGGAGCCCTATTTAAATTTTCACAGAGACCGGGTGGCTGTGCATACAGATCCTAAGTTTTACCAAAGGTAGTTTCTGAGTTTACCTTGAGTCAGACCATACACTTGCCAGTGTATTACCCTAAGCATTCTAATAAAAGGGGAGGCTGTTCTGCACACATTGGATGTTCACAAAATTTTACGCTATTACACGAATTGGACAAAGTCAGTCTGCAAAACTGATCAGCTTTTTGTTTCTTTTGCCCTCAAAAGAGAGAGTGCGGCAGTTTCAAAACAATGTTTATCCAAAAGGTTGGCAAACTGCATCCTGTTCTGTTATCAGAAGTATAACATAGAGGATTGTGTATGAGCAGTCATACACAGTGGTGCAAGTGGCAGACAAGAAGTACAGGAACTCGGGCACTGGCAAATGTGAAACACAGAATGAAGCTCCTCAATCTGAAGGACAACTGTATAGATACTATGGGATTCAATTAGGGATATTGAAGTATTTCTAGGAAAATATCATTGTTGTACAAGTCACATTTTGTGATGGAATCCTTGATTTCAGGTCACAGGCCCAGAAACTCTCATTATGTTGGTGGTTTAAGAATTTCGGTTCCAGTGTCAGTGGGATGAAGTACAGGAACTCCATTCCTGCTGCAGAAAAGGTACATGAACTGAGTTCCTGTTCACTTTCATCACTGGCATACATAACAGATATTCTTGTATCGAGAAGTTTGCTTGGTAACAGATGACCTCGAGAGCATAGCTCGAGAGGTACTCTGTTACCAAGAGAACCTCAAGATACAAGAATTTCCTTGTTTGTGTATGACTGCTCATACACAATCTTTTATAGTGTATGGGCAGTCACAGCGTAGAAAATTACACAAAACCAGCTGGAGAAGACAACAGAGAATAGAAATTTTAACATTTTTTTTTTTCTAACTGACACGTAGTGCTGCAGATGTTTCTGCAAGTTCAAGTTAAAAAAAAAAAAAAAATGCAACTTCCAGCTTAACTGGATTGAGGAAAGCAACTATGTGGCAGCATTCCAAGCTGTTATGCTGCAGTAGTGACATAGCTAGTGCAGCATAACAGCTGTGATGATATAGCTACTGCAGCATAACAACTCCATTCTAGTTATGGATTTCTGTCCATAACAACATTCTACCATACCATACACTATAAACTACTTCTGGGAGAAGTTAAAGGGCACTCGACCAGAGGCATGGCTGCATCTACTGCCTGTTTCAGAAATGTCTCTGCCGCAGACATCTGTGCGGCAGCCACTTGGAACTCTGCCCACACCTTCACTAAGCATTACAGTTTGGACATTGCCTCTAGGCACAGGACTGGCTTTGGGACTAGCCATTCTTCAAGGCCTTCTGTCTTAAACCCTGCTTACTGCAGATCTTTTCCTGCCTCCCGTGTTCAGTCCTTGCCTGACTTACACTGCTTGGGACTCCGTCCTAATTGTTATTGCCTGTTGCAAGAGCCCTCTCGAAGAAAGATAGTACAGTTATGTAAGAATTTACCGTTAACAATAGATTTCGAGAGAGGCTGTTGCAGTAGGCAAGGTTTTCCTTCCTTCCCCCTGCTGCTGCTACTTCTTTCAGCCTTTTATTTTTTTCTTGGCTCCAGGAGCCCTCTCCTGTCATTCCTTCTTATGTCTGTGGGTGGGGAGGGGGGCTGGAGGGTGTGCATGGGGACTGCCCATTATATAGCGCTGGGCTAACGTTGGTCACGTGACACCGGGTAGGCAGTCCCTCGCCAGACACTGCTAGCTAAGTTTTCTGTGTGGTCCTAGCGCCTGGTGGCTCATTCTTAATGGTTATTGCCTACTGCAAGAGCCTCTCTCGAAGATCTACTGTTACAGTAAATTCTTTCGTAACTGTACTTTCTGCATTTCTTGGTGCTACAGCCAGAGAGGTCAAGGGAGTCTTACGCGGCCAAGCAGGGGAAGTCACAGTTTCATAGTTTGAGTATTGGGATATTTATGTAACAAAAAAACAAAAAACTGTGATGTATTCTGATAATTTGTAATATTTCTAATTTGAGGGAAAACAATGAAAACCTGACTGGGGAAGGTGGGGACTCTGGAATCTTTTTTTGTGCCTAGAGGGAGATGCACTGCTAGAGCAGTGGACTTAAGAAGATCAGAATGGTTTATCATGTATATCAGCATATTGCAGTGTACTGTGTACTATAATGTATTGCATATTTTTCCTCTACTGTGGCCTTTGTTTACATCTCCAGGTCACCCTTGTAAATGGGCATCTTATGCTCTCAGGTCCCACCCAGTCAACACATTTCAAATAAAAATATAAAAAATTGTGGTGCCCGATAATTACATTATTGGTATTTTACAATGATAATTATCATCATTGAAACATTTTATATATTGGCATATCGAGTTATCGTAATAAAGTGAAGTTTTGTTTTGACTAACTATGGGTTAGAGTAGGACCTACTGTCTGAATGTGCAAAGGTTTTGAAAATGTCTTTCTACTGGGGACGTCATGGTATACAACAGTATCAGAAGCCACAGTATTAATACTTTGGGAAATTTCTGATACTATGGCAACCATTTGCAGGCCCCTCAAGTAACTGTGGTGCGTTTTTAGTGATGACTGTTCCTCCCATGCCACTCTCACAGATACGACAATCTGAATGAATTTATTTTTTGTGCAAAAGTGACTAATTCAGTTATACTGTGGAATTAGAATAACCGTGGTATTACATATAGTGGTTATCTACCATCAGAATTTCATTCAGTGACATTTCTAAGTTCTACACATCCAGAGGTCACACAGCTGTGCTGCTCTTTAAGCTGCATGGAGGTGAAACTGAAGGCCTTTTGACATTTGCACTGTAGGAACCCAAGTGCCCGGGGTGCTGTGGTACTAATGTGGCAGTGTGGACACTTACCCAGTTGTGGTAAGTTGCTTCATACTCTGCACCCGCAGCCTTGGCAGAGTTGGGAATGCACAGTGATGCGAGTGGTGTAAGCTGCCATGTGGACTGGCAGCATCGCTCGTATTGCTGCTATGAGGTGGCTCTACGATGCTGGTTCAACAACCCTTTTGTCGACCGGCATCTCGGCGACAGGAATCATGTCGACGGCAAGTTGCAGTTCACAGAATTCCTGTGTGTCTCCTGGTCTGTTTATTTTATTGGGAGGCTTTGCCCCCTGAACCCCCATGCAGGGGCCTCTAGGGATTTACAGGGACATTTGGAACAACTGTGGAAACAGGTTGGTGCTTGGTTTGTCTCATTAACAGCTGCATTTGCAGTGCTGCTTGGTTTAACAGGTCCTTTTTCTTTTAGTGATAGAGTGGTGGGTTCGTTTGCAACATTACTTTCTACTTCGGGCTTTTTTATTTTCATCGAGATGCCTACATTTTGAGCACAGCGCTTGTACGTCTGTGATATTTGGAGTCGCCAGATTCAGGTGGTGTGTGTGTGTGTGTGTGTGTGTGTGTGTGTGTGTGTGTGTGTGTGTGTCTGATGTCTCATTTGTCTTACTAATGTTTTTAGTTCTTGCAGTGACATTGGGCATTATGCTACTTTGCAAAGGGACGAAGTTTCCGCCGATTACTACAGTGTCAACCGAATGGGTGGGTGGGACATGACTATTTCTTGTTTACATAGTGTGTACTGGCAAAAATCTGTGGAGTACTGTGCAATTACAGGAGCGGGCGGTATTATGCGCTCCACATATTTTGTGGTATGCAAGCAGTACTACCTCAGCGGGCATTACTCAAGAATGAATACCCGCTGCTTTCAGCTCACATGGTGTGTTTAGACCAATATATTTCACCATTTTCCTCCTATATTAATTGGCATGTTACAACTCCAGTTGGAGTTGAATCGGGGTGGGGGTGCAGGACCGGGAGACAGTGTGCCCCCTGTCTCAGGCACAGCGACCTGTCAGCAAAGTGTCAATTTTGCCGACAGGGTTGTAGTTCGCTGTGTTGGTGTCGCTGTATGTGGGGCATACCTTATGGGGTCATTTCTCACAATGCCTGTTTCAAACCAGGAAGTGTGACCCGCACATTGCAGGTTTGTTTTTGTCATAGACCTCATAGTTTTTGTTTGCTGAGCATATCTGACACAAAAATCTAAGGGACAGATTTGACAGGACCTGCGTTGTGTTCCATTTTAGGAATGCAGTCCCACCACCGGCAGGCATGCAGCCTCCCCCCCCGTGGCGGCGATCTATGACCAGACCGGACCCTGCGTGCTGTCGCACACCCTGACTACCCCCTCCAAACAGTATATTCCAGCAGCGGCTCCTTCCATCCAGCCCCCACCATCTGTGTTAGTCACTTTGTAATTGCAAGCTGCCACAGCCATCACTTCCTGTAAACATGGCAACGCAAGGGAGTGATGTCCGTAAGTTACCAAACAGCCGCCTACTCCCCAGATTCATGGCCCCTTTTCAGCGCAACTTGAATTATGGCAGAGAGGGGTTGTGTAAATGTGGCCACACATCAGCTGAGGAGATGGGGGCAGTATAAGAGTGGATATTGGGTTGGAGCAGTGGTGGAGCTGTGTAAACATGGCTTGAGTGACGTACTTCACAGCACTGAATGGCGTACTTCACAGCACTGCATGACTTGCATACTGCTCTTCATTCAGACTTCTTTTTACTGTTCTGTTTATTGGTATGTTACTTTCAACATTAATGGGTGTTGCGTAAGTATTTTGGCCTGTAGTGGAGTAGCCATTTTGCTGAAGGAATTATTGCACTGTGTGTGCACACCATGGTCTTAGCCCTTTGGGGGCTGGCAGTGATTAAACAAGCTTTTTGCTCTACATGGCTCTTTGCTGGGCTATTGCAGATCAAACAAGATGTCACTCCCTCTGGCCTCTGGAGTGGAGAAAAGGAAAAAAATTAAATTGAAGTGCTTTTCTTATGCTGTGTCCTAAAGTGCTTTACAAACTATTTGTATTATGTGCTAGCTAGCCAGGTTGAGATGCTATATCTTATTTTAGTGGGGATTGCTTATGCCTGGGGTAGCGTGAAGCCTCTTATTACCATTGGTACTTTGATTTTTTTTTTTTTTTTTAAGTGATGACACTATTGTTACTATTTTTGTTACTTGTTTCCTGCACACTCCCCCCAACTGGTTGTTCTTTGTAAGGTTTTTTTTTTTTTTTGGCATAGCCATTGGGGTCATAAGTATGGGTCTGACAGGAAGGAAGTGGAAAATGTACCTTTTTATCATCAATTGGTGTGTTCTGTACGCTAATAAAAGCCCACACAGGTTCTGTAGAGGATGCTGAGACATGCATAAAGTGTAGTGAAAAAGGAACAGTGAACTGAAGAGTAAAATATTTGACGCGGGTTTTTCTTGTTCCCTTCCACAGTGGTCTGAAGGGATGAAAAGGGGTTAAATAAATCAGCACAAGGAGAATAGGGGACCAAAGGACAAATTTAATTTTATTTTTTAACTTTATTACTTTATGCAGCAGACATAACAGTAGAATTTTTCAATAGCATTCAGAAACTGAAAAGACATTTGCAGAGTGTCACAATAGGATACATCACTCACTCAATGCTTGAGGTACCACATACTGTAGGTGGGCACTTTGTATTACATAGGCTATCACAAATAGTCCGAATTTGCCCCCAAAATAGGCACCATGACTATGGACAGAACACAAGCAAAAGAAGTTCAATAACGCCTGCAGTGTCTATGCACTGATTAAGTCATATAGATGACTTTCTGTCTATGAACTCTAAATAAACAGTAATATTCTGCAGTAATGTGAGACAGACATAAAGAAAATTGATCTCCTTAAATCTGTGCTCTCAACAAATCATTCCCGATTACAGTAGGACAATAGATCGGAGGGGGCAGAATGCAAACATTTCCAGAAGTTGGAGACTGACACAAAGCAGCACTCGAGTTCAGTACCTGTGGCCCTCCTACAAGCTGCGGACAGAAGAAATGAGCAGCAAAGGCATATAGCCCCCTCTTTTTCTCTGCCATGAGGCAGCAGCCATCTTACCATCCTCCAACATGAGTGATAGTCAGGAGAAAGAGAAAGTAACCCAAATAATTGAAAAAGGTTGCGTGCTCACCATCTCTGTATGAGTGCACTCTGCACTTTCTCAACATATGAACTATATGGAGTAGGGAGTTGCAACATGTACAAGCTACTGCCCATGTCAATCAGATTTGAGAGAAAGATGAACTTTTAAGTGTAACATAGTGAAATGGCACAACTTTTAGCAAATATCTTGTGCAAGGCATACAAAGTGTCTGTGAACTAGTTCTCCTTCACCCACTGCTTTGTGCACCTTCCTCGAGCGCCTGCTTTTTAGTTGCAAAATTGGCCTTGATCTTATCCAAATGGAATCCAGGATCCTTTGGGTAATTAAGGTTTTCCCTTTATGGGAAACTCTCTGCTTCGCCAGGAGCTGGAGTAAGTGAGCAACCCTAGGGTCTCTTAGCCCAGCCCTAATCACATCAAAGGCTTGCTGTTGCTGTGCATAAGTTAGATCTGGGAAGTACAAAAAGCGGGTCCCGGCTGGCCCAGTGGCGCTGCTGGTTGAGGCACTGGACGCCACACGTCGCACCACGCCGGCAACCCGGGTTCGGGAGCGGACTCGGGTCATTGGTGGGTCGGCCCGGGGGGGGGGGAGATGGGCTGAAGCGTCCAGCAATGGCTCGCCTTCTCCGGGGAGGGATCCGGCCGATGCCCGACACTTGCATGACCCCAAGGGGAGGCTCGGAGAACTGCAAGCTCCATTTGGGGATGGGATGTGGCCATTGAGCAGCATGGACATCAGTGCTTGCGTCATGACGTCGGGGGAAGTCACTTGCTGCTTGGGGAGGGAGAAAAACACAGAAACAAGCCTGCCTCAGCTGGGAAGATGGGAGAACAGAGGCCATGCCCACAGTTTGCCTGTGCCCGCCCAGCAGACCTCAGACCAACGAAATGTTAGTTACGGGGTCTGAGTCCCCGCCTCGTCCCCGCTCGGGGGGGGTAAATCCATGGGGCTTAGGGGTCTGCTTGGGTAGGGTTCTGGGCAGTGGGACGTCTACTTGTCCCCCTGAAGGGTCGGAGGTGGCAGGCTGGGAGGAGATATATATATATATATATATATATATATATATATATATATATATATAGCCCCATTTGAGAGTCTGCTGTCCCTTTTCCTTACGGCATCCAGAGTCTCATCTCTGACTTGTGACTGCCATTGATGTTTGTGGCAAACACATTGCTAGACTGATGCTGAGGGGTTACTGTATAAACTTTGTAGAGCTTGTCCTACAATTATAGTCCAAGGTGTTCCTCAAAAAGTATGTCCAGAAGCACCAGTGCATCTGCCCCCTCCACCTCTCTGGAATCCCCAGTAATCACACATTGCAGTCTCTTATATTGTTTGCAGCATGCTCCAAACGGAGGCAAAGGAGTTTATTCTCTTGAACCAGTCCCGATACTGTGGCAGAGTTTTTGTGGACCACTGCCACTCTGAATATGTCTTGTAAAGCAGAAAAAATTGCCCCAGTCATCATACCAACACCTCTGCACAAAAGGAAGGTAAGAGTTTTGTTGAATATTAGTTTCTAATTTGAAAACAAAGGTATTTACACAGAGCTCAGTCTCTGCGCGTCCTCCTCTGTCAGCTGCTAACCACGCCTGCCCCACCAAAGGACAAATTTTAAAAAATACTTACTCTAGCTGTAACATCTACTGTAGAAATAGCTGCATAGAGCTGGCTGGAAAAGCACAATAGTAAAGAGAACGGTGATATCAGCAACACTTTACCTGGGAGGCAGAGGGCTATACTGTGATCTGTGAGACAACTGTGCTAATAACAGAAGCTTGCACTCCGGTATGGACGTTATCTGTGTAAACTGCGTACAGCAGATCAATTGATGGTGAGTGTAAAAACATGAACGCTCTAAGTTCTGTGATGTCCGTGGTCAGAATGAGTTTGAGACCAAGTTAAAGATGAATTGCAAAGGTACCACTTAGTAACATGTAAAAGGTCAGAAATTGCTATGTCTGTACATGGGAATCCTAATAGTATGTAGTTGTGTATAGAGTGTTTTATAAAGTGGGCAGAACAGTAGTACGCATGTGAATATCAGTGTTATACATGGTGTTATGTGATGGGGTAATAATCAAATTGCAGTACAGGACTGTTTTAAGGCTGTGCCTTTTTGCATGCATTACAGTTTACAGTCTGAATAAACAATGTCTGCGGGTTAGCTGCCAGCAGTAATTGTAGACTAGACTGGAATCTTGTTTCTTTCACAATCAGTAGGGATCAGAAATGGCACTTCAGCTCTAAATTTAGCTTTGAAGTTGGACTGGATAATCCATGATAAACGCAGAGCAAAAATGGGTAGAAGCAGGACCCCATTAAAAGCAAGACTTGGCATTTCTTCTGAGTTGGACTGGCCCACCAGGATACCTGGAAATTTCCTGGTAGGCCCTCCTGTGTTGGGTACCTAGCCACCACCTAAGTTCTGTAAATATTTGGTTGTATCCTCTATTTTCTAATTAACGGGGGTTTTTCGGGCCCTGCAAGTAAATATAAGATGCAAACAGATAGCTAGAGTATCAAACTGATGTGGAAGACTGCTATGAGTGTGTCATCGTGGGCCTTCCCCTAATGATTTTCCAGATGGGCCCCCTGCACCCCATTCTGACTCTCTATCTTGGTAACTACATTGTTAAAATGGTTACGAGCATAAGATACTGCTTATGGATTTCCGAGACCACATCTGGAATGCTGGGTGCAGTTCTGGAATCCAGACTTAAAGAAGGACAGGGATCACCTGGAGTCTGTCCAGAGAGGGCCACTGAAATTATTTGGGGGCAGCAGGAAAATTGTACAAGGAGAGGCTGGAGAGCCTCCGTGTGTTCGCACTGGCAGCCAGACGGGAAAGGGGGTCATCACAGAAACCTCGAAGAACTTTCAGGGCATCAACTGGGTGCACGGTGGTGAAACTGTTCAGAAGGAAACAGGGCACTATGACAAGAGATCACAAATGGAAAGTAATGGGGGGGAAGTTCAAGGATGTACGGAAGTTTGGCTTCATGGAAAGAGTGATGGATGTGTGGAATAGATTGCCTAATGAGGTGTTCCACTCCATTTGTGATAGGGTTCAAACACAGGTGGGACACGTACAAGGAAAGAGGAATTGTTGGTGTACTGGGAAAGGGGGTGTTGGGGGGTGGGGGACATAACTAGGGCTTTCGTATAGTAACTCTGCCCCAGTGTATGCTGGGTACATATTCAGGTGGGCATACATAGACTAGATAGGTCATTGGGTATTTTTCTACAGTCAGATCTAGGTCAACTGGACTGAGATATCCTTGGCAAATACAGTGTAAAAATGGGGGTGGGGGGTGGAGCAGGATCCTATGGAAACCGAGATATTACATATCGTAGGCTATCTACAGTAAATACAGGGTAAAATGGGTAAAAGCAGGACCCCACTGAAAATAATATATTGTACCTCAGCTGTGTGTGATCGGCAGTAAATATTTTTACAGATTTTGAGTGATTCATATATTGTTCCAGTCCTTTCTACCTGTATTTATATTTGCAGCTTTCTGTTGTCTGGCTTCTCTTGTTACCACCCCTCCTTGGGTTTCATCTGGAAATGAATCCTGGCTCAGTGGATTTTAAATAAAATAAAAAAAAAAAGGTAAAAGCAGGACTGCTCTGAAAATGAGATACTGTCTCTCGTATGGGCTATCTAGAGTAAGTACAGCCTAAAAAATCGATAAATGCAGGACCCTACAGAAAATGAGACTTCTTAGCTGGGCTACCCAGGTTACATTGTAAAACTGGTAAAAGCAGGACCCTACTGAAAATAAGATATTGCATCTCTGTTAGGCTATCCTGGGTAAATTCAATATAACAATAAATAATGCACATGTTATATGCAGCGTATGTGGTTTCACTGGGAGAAGTGATTCATAGGTGCAGTTTGAAGTTTCTCTGTTATGCAGATGATACTTGGGTGTATCAGTTGTCTGCCCCAGGGGAGAGTATAGCAGTGGGTGTGCTAAATGATTGTTTTCTATGATCAATGACTGCATGGCTTCCAGCTGGCTCGGGATGTATGCGGATCGGACTGAGGTGCTAATTGCCGCACTCCACTCACAGCCAGAGAGAGTGACGACTATAGGCATCATAATGGACCATAAATTGACACTGGATCACCAGGTGTAAGCTGCGGTCCGTGGTGGTTTCTTTCATATTAGTAACATCGCCCAGATCAAGCCCTTTCTTAGCCCCCAGGACCTGGAGACAGTGGTGCATGCCTTTGTGACATCCAGCTTGAACTACTTTAATGCTCTGTGTCTGGGGCTGCCTGGAGATTTGGTACACTGCTTGCAGCTGGTGCAGAATGCCACGGCTCAATTGACTGCTGGAGTTTCCCACTCTGGGTATATCTTTCCTGCTTTGCAGATATTGCTCTGGCTGCCTGAGAGGTGGCGCATCTGCTTCAGGATAGGTTTGTTAACACACAACGCTCTGGGTCCTGGCTACCTAATAGAGCTCCTGTGTCCTTATGCTCCTGACCACCTTCTGCACTCTTCAGAGGGGGGCCTCTTGAAGGTTCCCAGATCTCACTTAATGCTGTCTGGGGATCGTGCTTTTGCAGTGGCAGCTCCAGTTTTCTGGAATCGGCTGCCGCAAGAGCTTCAGGAGACCCCCCCCCCCGTTGATTGTTTTAAGCGGGGGTTAAAAGATTATCTTTTTATAAAGGTTTATCTGACTAACTCTAAAATAATTGTACCTCCGCTATAATGTGTACTGAAAGTTATTTAATGTGCAGCTGTTTTACTATTTGGATATATTTTGTAAGACGCCAAGAGCCTGTGGGATTGGGTGCCTAAGAAATAAATACTACTACTACTACTACTACTACTACTACTACTACTACTAGTAGAACCACAGTAAAACCGAGATGTGATTTCTGCTGAGCTTTCTTGGGTAAATAGATTACTGAAATGGGTGAATGCAGTATCATAGTGATAATGAGATACTGCATTCCACCTGAACTGGGATATCCTGGGTAAGTACAGTGTAAACCTGGGTGCAAGCCAGACCCCATGGAAGCAGTATAGCGCAGTGGTTTAAGGCTCTAAGCTGCAAACCTAGAGACCTGGGTTTGAATCCCACAGATCCCACTTGCATACTTTGTGACCCTGCGCAAGTCACTTAACTTCCTTGTGCTCCCATATTGCACCTGTAAACAAGCTCTGGCTTAGTGCATCTCACCTGGGCTATATAGATATCAATAGATAGATATGGGATATGTGGGGAGCGACTTTGTGATAACGCATTAATGTTGTGTAGTTGCCTTTGACCTCAAGTAACCTTACGAGTGGCAGAGCCACGAATGATGGTTACAAGAGGGCAATGATCAATACATTACATAAATGCTTTATCACACAAGTGCCCTCCTCCCCAACACACATATTCAATTTATGCAATAGGGACGACTTGTGCATGGTGTTTACTGGAAAGAAAAACATTTTTTTTTTTTTTTTAATTTAAGTTTGATATGGGGACTATTTGGTATTATACAATGGCAAGAAAAAAATCAAGGATGCTGATTGGCTGTTAAGCCCTAGACAGAGTGATGTTATTACACGATAACATCACTGTATCAAGGGCTAGCTGTGAATCGACCTCACGACAACCGGAATCACTCCTCCGCTTCATACCTACACAAGCAAATATTACCCTTCATGGATTAACAACCCCCCAAAAAACAACTCCAATTCATCCTAAAGTCTGATGGTCAGGAAAACCCAAAATGCTTGCGCAACTGATTTTAATTTTTTTTCTTTCAAATCTGCCTAAAACAGCATTACCCACAACTTCATACAATCTAAGCTTGTACCTAAAACTGCCATTCTCTGTGCAGTCCTTCTGATAAGGGACTTCAGGGGATGCTCCGCTCGGCTGCTTCGCGTGCTGACGTCTGAATAAAGACCAAAAAAAACAAGGGAAAAAAAAAAAGACAGAGAGAAAAAAATGGCTTTTCCATTTGGCCCGATGTCTTGTCATGGCGTGCACTGTAGAATGGCGCTATGCAGGTCACCCTGCACAGTTGCTCAATCGCTTCAGACCTGAATTTAAAACAAGATAAACTCTTTAATACAGTACATTTCAGATCACTGTCCACTACTACAGGTCAGGGCAGAGAGAGAGAGAGCGCTGATAGTGCCACACAGCAGAAACAAGAGAAATATTGGGGGACTCGATGACTAAGATGATTCTGGCAGGAATTCCACCTTGTGGTGGAAGAAATATTTAGAACTTTTTTTTTTTTTTTTTAAAGATACACCTACACCCACAAAAATGAAAAAAAATATATGTTTAAATGTATTTTTTTTTGTACTTTTTAAATTAACAAATGGGCCATTGTATAATAGCAATAAGGCACTCCAGGGATGTGTGTGTTGTTGTGTAATAACGTCACTCCTGGGGTGGTAGAAGCACTCTGCTTCGCCTTGTGCTTCAACCCACCCCAGGAGTGACATTATTACACAATAGCACACACCCTGTCGTGCCTTATTGCTTAAATCTGCTAGTGTTTTTCCCGGTATTGAGCTCTGTTGTAAGGTTACTAGGTGGTTACTAGGGAAGCAGCAGTATTGCAGTGTTCCTGATGCTCCCAACGTGTTCTGCTATTGGTCGGTTCATCTGTTTATGAATAATTTACTGTAGAAAATGGTGGTGCCTCTTAATGAGAGGAGAAGCCACCAGTGATCACAGTTTATGTAGTGACTATATTTAGTTTTTGTGAAGAGTTCAAATAATTTTTTTTAATGTTCATTTATTTAGGAAGCTATCTGGAGTTTTTTGAAGGAGGAGGGCTCTTTTCATTCCCGAGGAGAGAGCGGGTGGGTTTCAACCAGGTGTAAGGAGAGAGTGGGCAGGGTTTTGAGAGTTGCAGTTCAGGAAATGTTAACTTCACAGAAACAAAAAACTGTCAACAGATAATATTTTCTACTTTGTGTATGTGCTGGTACAGTGGGGATGAACTGCGTCTGGTGTTTTGCTTGCAGTCTGTGACGTGGGCTGAGAACAAGGAGCGTGTGAAGAATCTGAGGACTTACCAGGGCTACTGTTTACAGGTATTGCTCTGGGGTACAGAATATTGTTATAAATAAATAAACTCTTTCTGTTCTTTACGTTAGTGCCATAGCTTCTGTAGATGTATGCTGGCAGGGAGTACTTGTACATGGAATGTGAGACCAAAACTTGAGTGAGATGCTGTATTCTGGTAAACTGTAAAGTGAAACTAACAAGTAATGCCAACCGGGCTGGGGTGGGGTGGGTGGGCTATGACGCAGAAACTGTGTACACTTTATTTGTTTGTTGTTGTCTTGGAAAGGAGGGCTAGACAATTCTGCCTATTTTCAGCCTTGTCCCAGGGAGGAGGGAGATACAGATGGTAACCAACTGAAATTGAATCAGATTAAGCTGTTGGAGGTATTTTTAGTGCATGGTGGAAATTTGGCCAGGACACCAGGGAAATTCCCCTGCTCTTTTCAAGAAGTGCCATGGGATCTTTAACGTCCACCTGAACAATCACTAGAACAGGTAGACTGGACCTCGGTTTAACGTCTCATCCGAAAGACTGCACCTCAGGAGTGCAGCATCCCCCTTATTTTATTTTTTTATTTATATTTTTTGTTGTACAAGCCCCCTTATGTCTTCAGCTGGCCCTTCCACTCTACTGCCGCTAACCCGCACTCCACAAAGCCGTGGTTTACCCTTCTGGGCAGGGGCAAGGGCTGCTACTATGCCCCTCAAATCATCCAGGTGTCACGTGGGCCTTAGGCAGTGAGATCAGTTGGGGCTGCTGATTTTTTTTATTTTTTTTTTGGTTTGTTTTTTTGGTTCCTGGGATCAGAGGGTGTGGCATGCAGTGACACAACAGCAGAGCCCCCACCTAGCGTCCGGATGCCTCCCAGCCTCAACCTTGGCCCCCCAGGAAGCCACCCACGTGGTCACACAGGGGTACTACACCGGGAGGCACGGCCTCTCCTCCCTCTCCTGGAGATGGTGAGTGTGCAATTGCCGCTTGATCCATCCTCCCTCCCCCAGCCTCCCGGGCTAGTTCCCAAACCTGGGTCACTGGTGCGGAAAGTGGTGGCTGCACCAATGGGCCAGCATGGCATCCCCCCTTATGATTCACTGCAGCATTAGTATTAGGATTTTACATCAAGTACCTGGTGTAGGGTTGAACCCACAACCTTCTGCTCTTCTGGCCTGAGAGGAGAGTGTGCAACCTGCTGGGCCACTAACACTGAAACTCCATACATAAATGGACTGTGACGTTCAAGGAGTTTGTGTTTGGTTTATTGTTCGTCTAATTGCCTTTACAATGAATTAAAAAAAAAAAATTCAAACATACAGTATAAGTTCTAAAATGTCATACTTCTACAATTAATCTATCTAAAAAAAAAAAAAAAAAAAATTATCCAAGTCCATTTGCCAGTTTGGCTTCTGTTAAAGGAAAATGGATAAGGTGCATTCACACTCAGAAAATACAAATACTGTATTTCAAGTACATCCGATTCTTTTTCTAGTACTGATAAAATGTTACATATTAAAACAAGTTAGAAACCTAGAAACATAGAAGTTGACGGCAGATAAGGACCGCTTGGCCCACCTAATCTGCCCATTTCCCTACCTAACGGATAAGCTGCAGATCCTAGTTAACCAACAGCCTACTTCCTCCTGCCCCCCACTAGAATTGCCTCATGTCTGTCCCATACATTCTTAAATTCCCCCACTGTTTTGGACTCTACGACCTCCTCCGGAAGGGTGTTCCATGTATCCACAACCCTCTCTGTGAAGAAATACTTCCTCACATTATCTCTGAGCCGTCCCCCCTCTATCTTCAAATTGTGCCCCCTTGTTTTTGCCCATCTCTTTTTCTGAAAGATGCTACCCTCTTGGACTTTGTTGATTCCCTTGAGGTATTTGAAAGTTTCTATCATGTCCCCCTCTCCCTCCTTTCCTCAAGGCTATACATCTTTAGTTCCTTTAGTCTTTCTTCATATGTCTTCTGATGCAGACCCTGCATCATTTTGGTTGCCCTCCTCTGGACAGCCTCTACCCTGTCTGTCTTTGCGGAGATGGGGGTCTCCAGAACTGTACACAGTACTCCAGATGTGGTCTTTCCAACTATCTGCACAGAGGGCCAATAACTTCCTGTTTTCTACTAGTGATGCCTCTCCCTATACATCCCAATATCCCCCCAGCCCTCCTTACTGCCTTCTCACATTGCTGGCCCACCTTTAGGTCGTCTGATATGACTACCCCCAAGTCCCTTTCCATTTTTGTTGTTGTCGGTATCTCACCTCCCATTGTGTACTCTTCCCCTGGGTTTTTGTTTCCCAGGTGCATTACTTTGCACTTCTTTGCATTGAATCTAAGCTGCCATACATTTGACCATTCCTCCAACCTTGCCAAGTCCCTTTTCATCCTTTCCACCCAACCTTGTGTATCAACCCTGTTGCAGATCTTTGTGTCATCTGCAAAGAGACATAATTTCCCTTCCAGTCACTCTGCAATGTCACTTATAAAGACATTAAAAAGGACCGGCCCCAGTACTGAACCCTGCGGTACCCCACTAGTAACCCTCCTTTCTTCACTGTGGACTCCATTTACTGTTACCCGCTGTGTCCTGTTGTCCAACCAGTGTTTTACCCAGGCTACCACCCTAGGACCCACTCCCAGGCTGACTAATTTGTTTATTAATCTTTTGTGCGGGACTGTGTCAAATGCCTTGCTAAAGTCTAGGTAGGCCATGTCCACAGCCCCTCCCTGGTCTACTGCTTTGGTCACCCAGCCAAAGAAATTAATTAGATTTGTCTGACATGACCTTCCCACTATGAATCCATGCTGTCTTGGGTCCTGTGCCCCACTGACCTCTAGGTACGCAACAGTTCTTTCCTTCAGAAGTGATTCCATCATTTTCCCTACCACTGAGGTCAAACTGACGGGTCTGTAGTTTCCTGCCTCTGTCTTGCTCCCATTTTTGTGAAGGGGAATCGCATCCGCCCTTCTCCAGTCCTCAGGTACCACCCCATCCTCCCATGATTTATTAAAAAGGATAGTCAGTGGTGTTACTAGTTCTTCTCTTAGTTCTTTTAAAATTCTGGGGTGAATTCCATCAGGCCCCATTGCTTTATCCACCTTCAGTTTTAAGAGTTCTTTCAGAACCCTTTCTTCTATGAAGGGACTAATATCAACCCCCCTATCCAGAGTGCTTCTATTGCCCGGATTAGGTATTTTCCCCCTACTTTTCCATTGTGAATACTGAGCAGAAGTATTCATTCAGTATCCCTGCTTTTTCACTGTTGCTCTCTGCACAACCACCTTCCTCTTTGTTCAGCCTCAGTATCCCTGCCTTAGTCTTTCTTTGCTCCCTAATGTAGCTATAAAAGGTTTTATCCCCCTTCTTAACCGAGTTGGCTGCCTTTTCCTTGGTTTGGGCCTTTGCTATTCTGACTGCCTTACCCGCTTCCTTCTGCTTTAACTGGTACAGTTCTCTGTCCTGCTCCTTCTGTGTTTCCTTATACTTCCTGAATGCTATCTTTTTTTCCCTTACCTTCCCCGCCACTTCTTTTGAGAACCATAGTGGTTTTTTCTTTTGTTTTGATTTGTTTATTTGCTTCACACAAAGACTTGTTGCCTCTGTGATGGCAGTTTTGATGTTTCCCCATTGTTGCTGCACCCACCTTCTAGCCTGTTTGCTAGTGTTTTCTGAGGCACTCTCCCATTTTGACAAAATCAGCCCTCCTGAAGTCCAGTACCTTCACTTTTGTGTGGCTTGACTCTACAGCTAAGTTTATCGTGAACCACACTGTTTGGTGGTCACTTGTTCCCAGATGGCTACCCTCTTCAAGATCAGAGATCCTCTCTCCATCCCCATTTGAGAGTACCAGGTCTAAGATTACTCTCTCCCGAGTGGGTTCCAAAACTAGCTGTCTGAGGCATGCCCCCTTAGGGCATTGAGAATGGCCCTGGCAGCAAAGGTGCTGCAGTCAACATCTGGCATATTCAGGTCCCCCATCAGCAATATCTCCCCTTTCTCTGCCATCCCAAGGATGCCTTCTATCAATTCCTTGTCCATTTCCTCCCCCTAAGACAGGGGTCTGTATACAACCCCTGTGCGGATTGTGGAGCCATTTCCAGTCTCCAGTGTGACCCACAGTACCTCCTCTCCTCCCTGTTTACCTTTTAGTTATGTTGCTTTTATCATTTATGTGTCTGGAAAGTCTAAAAAGTAAGACAGCAAAACAAAACAGCAGGGCCTACGTTAGACCTTATCTTGATTACTGATCCCCTTTTTGGAACCCCAGCCTTAAAGGCGATATTGCTATTCTGGAACAGGTCCAAAGGAGAGCAACAAAAATGGTACCCAGACTAGCACAGCTGGACTCAGGACAGGCTCCAAGCTACTGGTCTGTTTTCGCTTCAGAACAGAAGATTGAGAGGTGATATACGCTTAGTCTTTAATTTGCTCGAATCAAAAGATCTTATGAAATAATGTGGGTTGCTATTTTCCAATAGAAAATTAGTTCCAAGACTACACAATAAACGTAGGTTAAACCATATAAAACATCTAGAAGAGGTAATTTTTTCACAGTAAGGGCACCACATGTATGGAACTCTCTTCCTCAGGATCTAATTGAGACTGCTAGTGTTCTTAGTTTTAAGAATAAACTTAATGCCTGGCTTTGGGAAAATTATTAACATTTGTCCCACACTGTGTGGGGAACAGTCTCGATGGGCTTCGGCCTTCCTCTGTTCTGTCAAACCAAGTAATACCAAGCAGTGCCATCTTAATGCAAGGGAATCCAGCTACTAAAAAGGCAGAAAACGCACAGTAAAATATCATCTTATCACTCCAAATTGGTGCACTAGTGTGCTGTTAAATCAGCAAAAAAAGCAACAGCATTCCTTTATGAGGAGTCCTGCTGTTCAGGCTTTTAAGAGCAGACAATTCAGTAATCATTGTGGTGTTGCAAACAGGTTTACTAGGTGAATGCCCAGATAAGTTCAGAAATGTATCCACCTTGACATAAATCTGAGTATAAATTTAAAAGTTTACTGGAGGGCATAACAAACTCAGGCCTTGGCATTTCAATAGAACTAAGGTCCAAGGCCACAGGTGCAAACTAGTTTCCAGGCCCAAATCTATTCATCACAGCAGTGTACTCCTAATAGGAGTCCCATTTCAATATATAAAAAGTTCTTTTTTTTTTTAATATTTGTATCCAAAAGGTGCATATTAAACGTCAGAAATCCAATCTGGTAGAGTACCGACCCCTCAGCGACTCAAGTCAGATTAAAGAGTCTTGCATAAGCTTGCTGTTTGAAATAAGATACTTGAAAAGCTGTTAGTTAAGACAAGATCTTTACGTGACAAAGTTGGATACTGAAGCTCCCTTTGAATGCTGGAGTCCCTTCAAAATATTAAGATGAGGTGTACCAGCAGTTACCATCTTTTATAACTTGTTTTCATCCCTCAGACAAGCAAACTTCTATAGGTGTCCACAGATAAATTTTTTTTAATATTTCCAGCAGAACCATAGAGGGGAACTGACCTCAAAGTCACCAAGGTCGCTACATAGTGTAGCGACCATGCTATGAGAGCTAGGAAATTAATGAATCAGCTCCATAATTAGAGTTCTGACATCAGTAAATTAGCTTTTGAAGCAAGCTGATCAAAGCACCCAGATGTTTGGAATGCACTGCCGGGGGAGATGGTACAGGCTGCCACAGTGGAGGGATTCAAGAGAGGGTGGGAC